>WEIV01008092.1:11420-84463 GCA_013390005.1 Calyptomena viridis
CCGGCCTCAGGCGGCGGCGGCGCGGGCGACGCTGGGGGAACAAACGGCGCCGAGTAACGGCGCTGGGGAACTATGGTCGTGCGGGGGCCGGAGAGCGGCGAAGGGAATGACGGGCCGAGCAGCGCGGAGGCTGCTGGGATGGCGGAGACATGGCGGCTGGGCCCGGCTGGGCTGGGTTTGGTCCCTCAGGGGCCGGTCCCTCGGTGGCCGCCCCGGCGGGGGAATGCTCAGCCGTGCGAGGGGCTCTGCTTCCCTGGCTGTGGTCACGAGTGAAGAATAAATTGTGAATTGCATATACACCTTGAGTGCTGTGTGCAGTTTTGGCGCTACAATATAAGAAGGATATAAAGGTTATTAACATCCAAAGGAGGACAAGGAAGATGGAGAAGGGCCTTGAGGGGAAGTCGTAGGAGCGGCAGCTGAGGGCACTTGGTGTATTCAGCTGGAGAAGAGACTGAGGAGACCTCATTGCAGAGACAACTCCCCGGGCAGGGGCAGAGGAGGGGCAGGGACTGAGCTCTGCTCTGGGACCGGGGACAGGAACAGGGAATGGCCTGGAGTTGTGTCAGGGCAGGGGCAGGTTGCATCTCGGGAAGAGGTTCTGCACCCAGAGAGTGGCTGGGCACTGACCAGGCTCCCCAGGGCAGTGGGCACAGCACCAAACCTGACAGAGCTCAAGGAGTGTTTGGACAAAGCTCTCAGGCACACGGTGGGGTTCTTGGGGGTGATTCTGTGTACAGGGCCAGGTTGGACCTTTTTTGTAGTGTTTTTTTGTTTGTGGGTTTTTTGTTTGTTTTTTTGTTTGGGGTTTTTTTTTTTTGTGTATGTGTTTTTGATTTGTGGTCGGTTTTTTTTTTGTTTGTTTTGTTTTGTAGTGGGTTTTTTTAATTCATTTTTTCTCGTAATTATTTACTTTTTAACCAAGAAGGTTGCTGTCACACAGGCAAATGTCTGAGCAGACAGAATATAAAAGTGTCCAATTCAGGTCTGGCTTCCAGTTATGATTTCATGACTCTCCCAACGCTAAAAGCTGCTGTGCTGTATAATCTTCCCTAATGCTTAACTTAAATTTTCCTTGCCATTGCTTAAATTCAACACTTTTTATTTTGTCCTGACTAGAGGATATTTTAATCCTTGTCTACTTAATGAGGGCATGTACATATCTCAAGAGCACACTCTAATTTTTCTGCTGATTGACTCTTAACATTTCCTCTTGCTTTATTGTTCTTCCTGTTTTACTTTGAACTGTCTTCCAACTGAACTGCCCATCGCTTCTGAAATGGGTTCACAAATTAAGTAACTAGTTCTTAGGTGGACTTATAGTAAACTAGATCCTTTTAAATGTGTCTTTATTTCAAATGCAATGACACTGTAAAAATACATCTCAGTAATTCCATTGAAGTATTTTAAAGGTAAAACGTTATTTAATTCAAATGTTATAATCATATGTATGATCATAGAGTCACAGAATATTTAGGGTCGGAAGGGACCTGAAAAATCATCTAGTTCCATTCCCCATCTATATAGTGACTATGGGATTATAATTCAACCCAAATTCCCCACCTCTCTACCTCCCGGAATTCTTTGATATTTCCCAACAATCTGAACTCCTTTGTTCAGGGTCCTGGGTCTGGTCCTGCAGACACCCAGTGCTTCTGTTTCTTACTTGGATCTGCTCACCTTGGAGCCTGTGGGCTGATCTGCTGACTGGAAGGTATTTCCAGCACCCTGCATTTGAAATGCCTCTTTTACTCCTCAAAATAATTAACAGATAAAACAAAACAACTCCAACTTCTATTCACTAATAAAATTTTACTCAAATTTACTTAAGTGCTTTCTTAAATATTTGTAGAGAATATAAAAAAAAGTTCTCTTCCAATCTTGTCTTCCTTAGGAAAGGCGAGGGACAGAAAGCCCAGGAAAATAGCACTCCTCAGGCATATCAGAGTCCTACACTCTTGATCATCGATACTGGTTTATACTATTTCCCTAGGATTTGTATCTTAGGTATTCCAGTTGTCCATTGATCTTCCTGGAAATGCTGGCTTTGATTCTGTACAAGAGTTAAGAATTTAAAATGTAGCCATCAGCACCAGCCTTTCAGAACAACAGCAACAATCTTCCTCAGTGTCCTGATCTGTGAAAGACTCTTATAGACACTGGGGGAAGAGTGACAGGAACTACTGAGTGTTTTTTTCACCTTGTGAGGTTACCTTTAAGTCATGGTGAGGGACTACAGATAAGAGTTACTCATGAAACATTCTTTCTAAAAGCTGATAATCTGATTAACTATCAAAGTCTCATAATGGAATTTTATACAGTTCTTATTTACACACCCATTTTGGGCTTCAGCTTAGTCTTGCTGAGATTCATAGAGATTTTAACTCAACCTTTCAAATTTCTATCCACTGTTTTTCCCTGTGCATCACTTCACATGAGAGCCTCTCCTGGCTTACTCCTTGTCCCCTGCATTGTAGTTTTCAGCAAACCATACAGGTGATATTTAGATCTCCATATTTCCATCTAAGCCTGGTAGTCCCAATATATGTATTTTATTTCTGACACTGTGTTTGATACTGAGAAAAAGGGACTTTGCATTCATGTGAGATGCATAGGATTTTGAGTTGTTTCAATTAGACTAAACAGTCCAGACTGATGTCCTGTCAGTTTACAACTGTAGCCAAAAGATTCAGAGGGCAGGAGACTATCACACTTAAAAGTGGTCAGATCCTCTTTTCTTGTTGGATTACATGGTAGTCTCAATAAAGGCTTTTGAGTAATCTCACTGAAATGGTGATGTTATAATAACCCAGTCAGCAATTGGGAAAAGCAGTTACAATCAATAGAGATATAAAGATGAAAAACTTCCTAGACATTGCTTTATGATTAATCAATAGTAGGTGAAGGTTGAATATAACCAAAGTATTGCAGTTTTATTAGCCTGTCCTTGACTAAAGTGATACCCAGAAATGACAGATATACAAATCAGTGTAGAGCAGTGGGGATTCCCAGAACTTGTGAAGACAAGCTGAAATAAACCAGGGAAGATTTGCAAATGTTACTCTGTGTGTACAAGAAATCAGAGGGTACTATGCCTGTTTGTTCAGTTCTTTGAATAGTTTATGTGAACTTTATCTGGAAGTGCCAATAAAAACTCTATAGGGTAGTGTTCACATGGAGAGGCAAGGAAAGTATAACAATTGCAAAAAGACAAAGCCAGTACTGCAAAACAATTAAAACCTTCATTACATGTATTAGACTGGTGGATAATCATCTTTAATCTTGTAAAAATATATTAGTGAGAAGAGCCAACTAATCTGTATTGATTTTCTATCTTAATTACTTAAGCTGACCTTCGATGAAACTTGACTGTTTCTCTAAGTCAACAGTTCACCTTCTCCGCCTCCAAATATTTAGTTTTCTGTATAGTAAGCTGAGAATAGATAGGCATCCAAGGTTCATTTTGTGACAGATTCTACTTTACCGTAGATATATGTTTCCAGTAGTGGTTTTCAGTTTCTACAGTATACTGTGTCTTCCTGACCTGAATATGGAAGGAAGCCTGAAGGATTTAAGAGTGCTTTGTCCCTGCAGTACTAAAGCTTCTCAGTTTCACAGAGAGGAGTCAAACTTCAGAAGGTTATTAAAATTTGTAAAAATTTACCAAAATATAATTTTCTAAAAAGACGTGGGTTTAAAATACTACCTATTTACTATCAAGATCTAGGTCAGTTTCATAATTCAAAAAACAACATTGTCATTCAATTCACCTGTGAAATAGTTATCTTGGTGGGTAGTCTCTTTCTTATATGCTCCATGTTATATTTGTTGGAATAATGAGTTTCATTTAAAATTAATACTTATTCCTTCATTCTTCAAAACAATGTCTGTATATCCTGTTATTGCTCTACAACTCTCAGTAACAGATTTCCTTTTTTCTTTTTGAATATCAGCAGTGAATTTGAAAATATACTATGTAGCATTTTGCAAGCTTAATTAATGAGTTTCATCTCCCACTCATGAGTTCCCATCCACCTTTCTTGTAACCCCACAAATGAATTTATTAGTATGCTAAGCCTACGTGTTATTTCCTCTGCAGAAGCATATTGGTATTGTAAACAGTCCGTGTGAATAGACAACCCTCACACATTCATGTGTAAAACTGCATGTTAGTTAATTCAGCTACTTTTTCTAGTTCTTAATCACTAACCAACAGACATATGAGATGAAAGTGAAAAGGTTCCCTGAACTATGTCTATCTCCATAGACTACAAACCTTAATATTCTATGATCATCATGAATATAGGCATTAATGTTGCCATTTAGAAAAGGAAAGATTGGTGCATTAGGAGTTAACCTACCAGCGATGGCTTTGGTTCACAGAATTAAGGGTTGTGTCCAAAAATTACTGGCATCAAAACAGCTGTGATTCACTCAACTATCTTGAGAGGGAGGCAAGTGCAGCCCTACATTTCAGTGGCTGTCAGCAGAACCTGAGATAGCAATTCAGACAGCTACACTGTAGGCAGCTACACTTAGATTAATTCCACGAGTCTTTACTGAGTTTTCAACCAGCCCCTGTGTTAAAGTACAGTATTTTTCTTTGCTTGGTCAGGTTTTGGTAGAGTGTGTGGGGAGGGGACTACAGGAGTGGCTTCTGTGAGAAGCTTCCAGAAGCTTCCCCTATGTCCAACAGAGCTAATTCCAGCCAGCTCCAGGATGGACCCACCACTGGCCAAGGCTGAGCCCCTCAGGAATGATAGCAGTGCTTCTGTGCTAGCGTATTTGAAAAGATAAAAAAATTACTGTGCAAAAGTAATTGCGACCAGTGGAGAGAGGAGTGAGAATATGTGAGAGAAACAGCCCTGCAGACCCCCAGGTCAGTGCAGAAGGAGGGGCAGGAGGTGCTGCAGGCACCAGAGCAGACATTCCCCCGCAGCCCATGGTGAGGCAGCTGTGCCCCTGCAGCCCGTGGGGTCCACTGGGGAGCAGATAATCCATCCACCTGCAGCCCCTGGAGGATCCCACACTGGAGCAGGAGGGGTGCCTCAAAGAAGGTCGTGACCCTGTGGGAAGCCCATGATGGAGCAGGAGCCCATGCTGGAGGAAGTTTGCTGGTAGAACTTGTGACCCCATGGGGGACCTGAACTGGAGCAGCCTGATCCTGAAGGATTGCACTGTGTGGAAGGGACTGATGCTCGATCAATTCCTGAAGACCTGCAGTCTGTGGGAAGGACTCACGTTGGATAAGTTTATGGAGGGCTGTCTCCTGTAGGAGGGAGACATGCATTTTCCCATGCTGGAGCAGGGAAAGGAGTTCACCTGAGGAGAGAGCAGCAGCAGAAACAAGTGATGAACTGACTGTAACTCCCATTCCCTGTTCCTCTGGACTGCTGCAGGGACGAGGTAGAGAAGCAGGAATAAAGTTAAGCCCAGGAAGGAAGGAGGGGTGAGGGGAAGGTGCTTTTAGGATATATTTTACTTCTCATTATCCTGCTCTGATTTTGATTGGTAATAAATTCAACTAATTTCCCTAAGTCGAATCTGCATAACCTGCATCAAAGATGAGCTCATGAGCTAATAGAGTCTACATTTCTAGTCAATCTAAACCAGAAGGTTATTTGTACAATAGTGTTAGACATTTCTAGAATGCTCATCTAAGTCTCTAGTACAGAACACAGGCATGTTTTTCTAGCACCCATGGCAAATCAGTTGAGTGTCCATCAGGCAGTGGTGTTGGCAGTGCCTTTGTTTAGTTGTGAGCACGAGCAGGACACTTCAATCCCAAAGCTGGTGCAGAGATTTATGAAGTTTGATTCCTGCCTCTCTTGAACATACTGCACTTTTAGCTGAGATTAATCTGAAAAGATCACATGACTCTTCCCAATCCATAGCAGAATTCCCAGCGATGTCACACAGCAGTAGGTCTGTATTTCAAAGGTTATATATGCCAGTACACTTATATGGCTTTAACATGATTTGTATTGACCCTGATGGGGCCTGCTATGAAAGTACTATATAAAATGCCATTCTCCTGATAGACTGTGATATTTAACTTCCTCTTAGAAGCATATATAACTTAAATGATTTGTATTTTCCCCCTATTGTTACAGGAAATAAAGCTGTAATCTTATGCTGTAGCAACAGGTGAATAAAAAAAAAAAGGTGAAAGAAGCAATTTGTCTTTAATAAGTCATTTAGTCCTGATTTCTGTTGGTTTGTTGTTATTGTTGTTTTGTTTTGCTATTTTTAATTTTTTTCCCCCCATCTGATATAGCTGACACTTTTGTCCCAATAGCCAAGATCTTAGTAGTTTGAAACACAGTCTTTGGCATACGATTTATAGGTTTATATCCTGGGCATAGCTATTCTTTTACCTTTTTTTTTTCCTGTGTCTTTAAAAAAGTCACTTCATATTGACTGGTATTTTCTGCTTCAAACCCTGCAGAAAACACAATTTGAAGACAGCTTTGTGTCGGGGTTCCCTGACCACGCACAGCTTGCAGGTGCAGTAATAAATTGTCAGCACAAGAGGGCCCCCAAAGACAACGTGTCCTGTGGTGCGGAACAGGCGATGCTCCAAGTGTGGGTCGGTTGAGAACAGAGCTTATGCATTTCACTGGAATTTGGAAAGAAGACATGATATTAGCTCCTTAAATACTGACTCCAGACTGTTATATTTCATATAACCCAGGAAACTCACTTGAACCAAATTAAACACTAAGAACTTATAATGCCTTTTATTTTTATTTTAGTAGTAAACTCTTATAAAGAATTAATGTTATTATTGCTTAATGTATTTTATTTTGAGATCTTCTTGCACAACATAATCTAGAATGTTCTTCCATTGCTTTCATGCACTCTGAAGACTTCATGTGTTGAATCCTGAAGTTCCCTTATGAACCCTTCTACTTTAATGGTCCTGTACCTTTCAGTTTAGAGTTCTTTTTCATTTCACAACCTTTCAAAGAAAATCATATGTACTGAAAGTGGAGTGTGAGGTTGTACTTTCTTGAGTTGTAATGAAAAGTCAACTAAATGTTCTCCTTCTACAGGAAGGACTTCGGTGCTGTACTCTACCCTTTAAAAAGCTCCACTTCACTAATGTATTGCTGAACCAAATCAAATGAGATTTTCAGCAAAACCATCATGATTTAAAAGGAAGGTTGCTAAAGGAACATACTCTCTAATTAAATGTCAGAAAAAAGTATCAAACAAGGAATGGAAAATTATGAATAACTCTTAAACTACCTTTTAATGGCAAGTTAGAATAGCCTGTGTTTACAAAACAACAGAAAAATTAAGGTCATAACTTTAGAAATATAGTCTACTTAGTATTCAGAAAATTTTATATCCGGACACTTAGGTGAATAAATATGTGTAAAAAGTAGCTTCAGTAACCCATTAGAATGGTCTAATTTTGATTACAGGAGAGGTAAATCTCAATTACAAAAGTATATGGTAAAAGTCAAAACCATGTCCTTGTAAACAGACAACCAGGTCATTTTCCCATTACTTTTTAGAAAAAAACTAAAAGATGCAAATAGTTTGTGATGGTTCAACCAAATATAGTTTCACAGAAATAAAACATGTATTGCTACTATAAAATAAGGTGATATTCTACTTACAGTGGCAATTAATTACCATGAATTTTCCTACTGTTCTACATCAAGTTGTACAATCACTTCAGATAATGTAACAAAGGTCTAGCCCCATGTCAAACACAAACAACTCTTGGGTTTTCTAAAAAACAGTAGAAGTAGTTTTACTGAAGTGCCATAGAGAACATTTTCTTCAAATCTCTTCATTTGTGTGTGAAAATATTGAGCTTAGACTTGAATAAGCTTGGGTTTAGATTAATTATTATTACTATAATCAGTCTGCTTTTATACACAAAGATACATCTGGATAGATTATCCAGTATTAATCAATAGCAAAGCATCTGAAAAGCCTAACATAAATCTTATGCAGATGTATCATCATGTTGATAGGAAGCCAGGTTCTTTTACGTGTAAATATCAATAAATTATTTGACTCCATTGACTGGTCTTTTCTTTGCAACTATGAAAATAGCTGACAGCCAGCAAAAACACTGCTGGACCTAATTTAATGCAATTAAAATTATTTCCTTTATAGATGATGGTATTGTACCTGAGGGGAATTCAGCCCCAATTTTCTATGATATATTCACCAGTAAGAAAATATAAGTTAACTGCTAATTCATTCCTGTCTGTACATATTCTACTGTAGGCAAAAGCCTTTGAGTGTTATGCTGTGTTTATGAAAGTAAAGTTTGAAAGGCTCTTGTATCACAACGTGTGTGACAGGGATTCAATGCCATGGACACAGCGTGCTGTCTGTTTCCCCACCCACCCCTTATCCTAACAAAAAATTGAAAACTCAAGAGACTAAATAGATGATTTTGTTGTTTTTTAGCTTGTGATTACCATCACAACTTTTAGTAGAGTTGTGGCAGAACTCTTTTGTCTCCCCTCTTTATGTATCTTCTGCTTTTGTTAACATGATTGTCAAAACATGTAGTCCTGTACTAGATGTTAGTACTAGTTAGATTAGCAATTCACACCCTTACAAAAGATTTGGCAGAACTCCAATGTTTTGATGTCAGTTGTGATTATTGATTTGTATTTTGAAGAGGTGTCTTTCATTCGATGCATCGCTTTTCCTTTTGTGCGTGTAACATCTTTCAGTAGAGGTGGAAAAAATACAAGAATATTTATTTCATGAGTGCTCTCTGAATCTCCTGGAATAATTCAGACCTGAGATCTGGTGGAAGAGATGTTTCAGCCGTGGAAGGAAAACTATAGATTTCAGTGGGTGAAAGGCACAGTTCCTGTAGCAGAGGTGTTGTGCCTCTGCCCCAGCTGCGGTGCCAGTGTTCTCTTGGCTGCTCTGCAAAACAACAGCCTGGGCTGATGACGTGCAAAAAGTCCTCGGTAGGAAACACAGGTTACTTTCTCACTCTGTGTCACCAACTAAACCACACCACAGATACTGAAGTCCTGTGATAAAGTTTGTTTTGGTGCAGTGCTCTGCTGAGCAGAAGTACCCTGGAGCTTTGCTACTGTTCCAGTGAGGTCAGGATTCCTCCTGTCATTTGCCATGTCAGTTTTCAGGATCTAGGCTGCCCAGCTATGAACAGAATTACTCTGCATGACCTTCAGACATGCCTTCCAACATAAATTATTCTATGATTCTGTAATGGTGCAATAATTCTGCATTTCAAGCATGTTCAGGTATTCATGCTATTTGATGGAACAAGAAGTGATGTCCATGTCCGGTTTTCATTAAATATTAAAATGCCACATCTGTGGTTAAAAATAAAGGTTAGGAGGCACTGTTTTCTTCTTTGTTGACTCTTTCAGTTCCTTGTTAAAGCTCACCTGGTAAGGACATTTCAGCAGATACCTGAGTTGGAAACTGTACAGAAAGTTTGGAGTGAGGCCACAGGTTCTGCCACACAGGATTTATAGGGATGTCAGGTATTGACAAAAGGTAACTGATGAACTTGGAAGGATAAAATAACAGAAGACACAGTTAACCAACAGCTGAGAAAAGCATCTCTGAACAGAAGAAAAATGTCTCTGAAATGGCTGTCTAACATCTCCCAGGAAGAGACAAGCATTATCAGTCAGAATCACAGGAGACCAATTGTTCTTATGTGACATTATGATGATAGGCATCTTAATCCCTGAAGGAATTTGTCTTAATGAAGTAGTGTGGCACTTTTATGTGAAGCAGGTTCTAAATGGTATAAACACAAATTATTTTACCAATCCCTATGAATGGAAATCTTTCTAGAGTAAACTGTAAATTCTTTCAAAGGCTTTAGTTATGTCACTCATAAAAGAGAGGAAAATGAAGGTGATCAAAGCTTTTGGACCATTGGAAACCCATTATGGACTTTACAACAGCCTGATAAAGAACAGCAAGACTGTGGTTCCTTGAGAGGATATGAAACAATACTGCTTATCAGGTATTATTGATTGGACAAAGAATAAGTAAATCTCAACCTCTGGGCTAATAGGGGAATATGATGCTGTTACCAAAATGATAGTAGGAGTTTTATGGAGAAGATGGCAAGAACTCTCTGGACGGTGCACTTGAGAGGAGGCTGAAAGGTCAAAGAGGAGATGTCAGTGAAACGGATGGAAATCTGATCCTGGATATGAAGAGAGGTACACACGGGTGAGCAAGCAGCTGTATGAGCCAATGGTGTGTTGGTGGTGAAGCTGTATAAACTGAAGAAGCCAAGATACTCACTGAAAGAGCAATGGCATGAAGCCTTTTCCCCCCTTTTCCCTGCTCCATGTGCTACAAGAGCCTGGGGGAAGACAGAAGGAAAAGCCACCGAGTGGTCCTGGTGGAGAATGGGAAGGGCATGGGCTGTGTGACACAGAATCCTCATTTATCTCTGAGGTCTATCTTAATTAAATACTCCAGAAAGACAAATATCAAGTAAGAAAGATTCCTAATAAAGTCAAGGACAGTTTTGTTTCTTATCTGAATAGGAGCAGAGAAAACCCAACAATGCTCTAGGTGTGAAACAGGCCTATCAAACCCAGCACTGCTTGGGTATGTAGCAATTAGCTATTCCTGATGTGTCCACTTGATTCAATTTTAACTTTGACAGCTTCCCAACATGAAAAAATGTTACTGAAATAAGTCATTCAGAGGTTCTATTTAATTAAAAAAAGGTGAGAGGCTGTATGTGCCCTTGTGGATAACAAAATTGTACATTGGAACAGATCAAGAATTCTCCAAGGAGAAAAGTGAGGATCTATGTGTAGATAAAAATGATATAGGGCATTAGGAAGACAAATAGGGAACCACAACTGAGATGTCTCTTTTAAGTCTGTTCTCAGTCTATATTAAGTAAAGAGTGATCAGAGTAGCATCCTCCTTGGTCTGTCTACCAGTGAGACACATTTCCCAGCTCTCTCAGAGCTTGAAGCACATGCTGTGCAAACCATTCAACTCTTCGAGCAGCTAAAGGTCTTCTTTGGTTTTTACAGACATGAAGACAAGATTCCTAGTGATTTTGATGGAAACTTGAAAGACTGAGAAAAAAGATAGAAAGATACTCACACTTTACCACATTGAAAAACAGAACTTAGCCTGTTAGGGTTTTGGGGGGATTTTTAATCTTTTCAGGATCTGAATCTATAAACATAAAAGAAAATAAGTATGATGTTCTTCAATAGCTATTATTAGTGAGATATATGTTACTAAAAATCTGAACTCCCTGAAAACTTATTCTGCTTGGTCTATCTCAAATGAATGACCATTAAGAATTTATCCAAACTGAATAATTACAGGAGTGTGTCTGTCAACACATGAAGCCTTCATTCCTAACCCATATGCTTGGTCTCTTGGAAAATAGGTGCCTGTCAGGTGACAATCTTAATGAAAGAATAATAGGTACTCATTTTTTACTTGCCAGCTACTATGCAGAAGATCAAAAATACAAAGTTCCCAGGAAACAATTTGCATTACAGTTGTTTGCTATCTCCTAGAATTGCTTGCTTAACCAGCTATTTTTTATAAAGAGAAAAGAATTGCTTTTTCAGCTAGAAAACAGGATTGGATTTTCTTTTTGGTCAGTACCATAAAACAGAACAGCTTACATTGGTTTCCTTTTCCCCTTATCACACCATAGTTTCAGATGCACCGTAGTGTAAAAACACTGGTTTTCCTATCTCAGTGTGAAAGCCTGTCATTAGCGAGTGATTATTCAATTTATTTTCCTTTTCTCCCCTAAAATATGGTGTGAGCCTTCTAATCTTTCACTCATATGAAACAGAATAACTATAACTTCTTTAGAAGATTGCTGAAGGTATTTTGTCCCTGTTGGTAGGCTGGGGGTGATTGACGCTTCAAGATTTGGGGATTTTTTTAGAAGTTGGATTAATTCGTGGATTTTTGGTCACTTTTCACTGTGAGCTTTGATAATAGAGGCTAAACATAGGAAGGTTTTATCCCTGTTAGGACTAATAAATGTAAAACAGAATTTTTCTTTTTATTAGAGTTTGGCTTCTGAGCCAGAGGCTGCAGTAATAACAATGAGTGAGATAATTTTGTAAGCATTATCTGTAGGAAATGTAATAAAATAGCTACAAGAGGAAACATGTTTGGAATTATCTCGTTGAAAATATTATTCAATATGTTAGAGATTAGAAACAATAACATCTTGCTTCCTGTGGTAAAAAAGTGCTAATAAGAATGGTTATATTAATAGCATTGTTGCAGACAGCCTGTATTGTTGGGGTTTGACATACACTGAAAAAGCCTGACTTTTTTAGATTACTTATATTTAGATATTGTCATTGGAAGAAAAAAAATCAAGATTTCTTCCTTTTTATCCTAAGTTTGCATTGCAGGTACTTTTGGGAGCCATAAAGTTTGAGATTTCACTTTGCAGATTGCATCCATAGCTAAAATTCTTTTGGTTTAAGGGCAGTATTGGTTGATCTGTTCCATCCCACCCGAAGGCTTGAGTCTGCTGTCATTCCTGTGAAGTACATAGGAGACTGGATGTGTGTGAGTGGTTGTCATTTGCTGTGCTGGAAACACCAACATTTAATGCACCAAATACCAACTTAGTTTTCTGAGTGGGTGGTTAAGGTTGCTGCTTAGAAAAGAGAAAGATGACCTCAGGATAAAAAAACAAGCCCTGCTTGGTAGAAAGAATGTAAAAGCCAAAGAAATAAAATTATTAGAAGAATCAAAGAAATAGAAATAATCGGTACTGGACCGAGTCTATAATATCTGCAAGAATATGAAGTATTGAGTTAATACGTCAAGTTTAACATACCCAGATCTCTTTTTCAGGTTCTTGATTTCTGCTGTTTTCTTTCGTCTACCATTCCATATTTACTTTTCTATTAGATTTTCTATTTCTATTTTTTATTTCAGACTTTCTTAAAGTCTGCCTGCAAAGTATAGTGCCTTTATTTTCTGTTTTGTTCTTTCTGGCAACCAGCTTCTCAGTGACATTCCCTGCAGTTTCCTCTTGCTATATTTACTGCCTTACTGCATTGGATGGAGCCTGGAGCAAGAGCTCACTTGGTTGTTGTAGTAAAGTTAAAGTAGTAGGTTTGTCCTTGCTCCAAACCATTGGAAATATGAGCAGGCAATATATTTTTAGAGACAGGGTATAGGACATATGCAATGTAAGCTACGTGATTTCAACATCTATCAAATTTATGCCATAACTTGCAAAAAAGGAGTTCTGTGTCTGAGTCTGTTAAGTTAAACTAAATAGAAAGTAGAAAAAAAAAAAGGAGCTGCTAAAGGAGGCAGATAATAGAAAACCTTTTTATCGCTTTTCACAGTTCAGAGAGCAAGGCATAAGAGACCTTGAGGCTGAGTGTGGTACTTGTAGAAATCATGGAGTAGAAGCAGAATATTTCATCATAAAAGACAAATGGAAAAGAACAGACACTACAAACCACCTTAATGCTTCCGACATAGTTGTCAGCGTTCACTAAGGCACTATTTGGTGTTTTCTCAACAGAAGGACATAGGTAGACAGGGGCATTGGTAGGCTAATGTATGTCTTGAAGTTTGAGGCACAGGGATTCAAAATCTGAAGGTGCTCTCAACACCTTAAGCTCCACTTCAGACAGCTATTGGCAGTGTCACAAAGATTACAGTACAGGAATGTTAAACTGAGCAGTCCAAGACTGAAGGAGCCCCTTTTGAGCATAATAGGGAATTTCCAATGGATAACCCAAGATATACACTGGAAAATGAGGGCTAGAACTCATTTGCTCATACTGTTGCCATTTCACCAGTAGCTGTAAGTCCTACATTTCCCCTGTAATAGATACTTCATGTTTGTTTGGAATCAAATTAGAGCAATATAAAAATAAGAACTTCTCAGCTCACATGTGGTAGGTAGGAAACACATGCAGTGCAAGCATTTTAACCCACAGGATCAAAACTCCCTGAATTTGCTTAAACTGTAATTGAAGCTGCTTGTAGTTAAAACATGTAGGGTGTCATCAAGTACTGCAGGTTGCCAGTATTAGAGTGGAACAACATAGCAGGTAACAAGACTGACAGCAAAACTGGGCTTGTTTCTAAGTGGTGCTGTAGATTTAAAGCCAGTGAGTGGCATAACAAATTAAGAAGTCTGTTAGATATTCTGTTTGTGAAGATCCAAATTTAAAAATAACTAGTCTGAGCATCAGCTTGTTTCTGGGGCTGAGTGACATGTTTTGAAATTTCTTCTGTACACAGAAAATGGAAAAAGCTGACTAAAGAGTTCCTATTGACCTATAATGCAGAGACGTTTCAGGCACTAAATGGTTTGCTTATCTGCAAATCCAGAATATCTTCTAGTGCATGAAATGTTGGGCATGTCCTGGAAGGCAGAAAGTAGCAACACATTCAGAAGTATCAAGTTAAATAGGTCTTACTGATTGACTGCCATGCCATGCAGAACAGATGTGCAGCTCTTTTCCAAGGCAGTAGGGGCATTGTGGACTTCAGGGTGATCCAAACTAAGGATGTTTATCCAGCCTTTATGTGCATCATTTTATGCATAGAAACTGCATATCACCTTGAGTTTCCTGCTGTTGGGTTTTAGTTTCCTCCAAGCAAAGAGGGCTAAAGCTATTTTAAACAGTGTGCATTGCTCCTTACTGATTATTCACTGGAGAGCTAGGTGATCATTGAAAAAAACCTCTTCTTAATTCCCTTTCTAATATGAGCAGGCTTTAGTATTCAGGCATCTGTAGAATTCAGGAAGACTCTCTGTTTAATAGCATTAATCCTTATCTTCATTACAACAGTTATTTACATTAATTGCAGTCTTCTCCTGACATGACATAGATGTGTGAAGAGAGCACCAAAAATCACTGCACTGTATCACCTTTTATTGCACGGTTCTCTCTACCTTTTTTCCAAAGCTGCTGTTATTCACAGCGATTTGATTTTGATATAAACACGTGCCAGAAGCAAGCAGCAGTTCCCTGCTATGCTCTTTGTGCTTCCCCTCCCAATTTTGACATATCTCAGTTCAAAAGTGCGCCTTATGGGGGTGCTGTCCCACCTGAAATAAATTGCATTGCATTACGCTTTGAAATGCCTCTATAGATCAGAATAATATAGTGACACATATTTGAAGACATTTCCTTACCCCCAGTCTCCCTTCAGCATATGCTATTCCTTTATTTCCCACAGGATTCTAAGATCAAGTCTACAACCGAGTTTTTCTACTGCCAAAGAAATCTTCAAGTGAAAAATAGATTTTTCAGAAAAAGAAGCACTTTTCTACAAGTATGTGAAAAACTTCCTCAGGTGAAAGAGAAATGCATACTTCAAGAAATGGTCCTTTCTATATCATACCAAGATAAATAGTTTTATCAGATTTCAGAGAAGTTAGTAAAGATTTACATCTACTTGTGTGATTAACATCCGACTTTACAAGGTAGAAAGCCAACAGCTGGCTTTGATGGTACCTATTTAGAACATTTGAAGTGTTTTCCCATCTTTTTTCTGAGTAACTTACAGTCTTCTCTTCTTGTGATAATTCATAAGCAGTAGTTTTCTTAAGACACTTCACACCTTCAAAGCACCAAAAGGAAACTAAGAATATCCATGTAACTTATACATTTTCCTCCCATTATAGGGGAGAGATGTGAGTATGCTCTGGACCTTAAACCCACAAGCAGATACATCAATGACAATATTTATCCATTTTTAATATATATGTCAGTCAGGAGTGTATTCATGCTCAAAACTGGAGAGCTCTATTGATTTGGGGACCGTATTGTTTTGCTTCAAGAAATCTGCAGTGAAGGCTTGGTCTATTGTTTCACTTGAATCCTAGTTTTCTTAAAATCTTACTATTTGAGACTGAGCTTTCAATGCCCAGGGTGAATTCATTAGAAGTCTCAAAAAAGTAATTTAGATGCTTTGGAATAAAAAAACCCAGAAAACACATTTTATGTTTAGAGGAAAATGAGATTGTATAAGGCTTTGTACAACTGTCACTCATTTTTTGTTGTTTGCCATTCACCTCAGACTGACTGAGGAAAAAACATTCCAAGGCTGATAGGTAGTTAAGAATTGCTTTTTGAAGTTAGGAAGAGAAATCTATATTTCATTCAAAGCACTTCCTAAGATTTTAAACAGAAAATAATATCTTGCTGCTTCCATCATGTCACAAGGGCTTCCTTTACATTCTCCCTTAGTAGCCTGAGAGAGAAAAGCTGCTGTTTTCAGGCTGCTATTGTGACAAGTAAAGACCTTACTCAAAGCAACAAAACAAAGTCCTGAGGAAATTCCTTAACTTTTCTGAGAAAAACATGGAATAGAAAGAACGTGTTTTGTAATAAGAACTGTAATTTAGCAAGTATAGGAGTGAAGCAATGTAAGTTTTTCAAATATGTGGTTTTGTAAACATGGTATTAACATAAACTGGGAAATGCTTTTGACCATTTTCCAGGCAGAATTATTTACTGAGTTTAATTGGAATTCATAAATAGTTTTGATCCCTCAAAACCCAATACCATAGGATCACAAGGTGTTTCAAGTTGGAAGGCATCTCTGGAACTCATCTAGTCCAGCCTCTTGCTGAAGGCAGGGACGGTTGTAAGATCAGATCGTGCTGCTCAAGGTAAACCTGAGATCAGGAAAAAAACCTGAGATCAGGAAGAAAACCTGAGATCAGATTGTTCAATTCCAATAGGTTCACTGTTTGTAAAAAAAAAAAAGTAAATTAATCTCAATCTACTTGATACCATTGAACTTTGGATCTAAATTCTCAACATACACAAGTTAAAGAGCCTGTTCACAAGCCTCTCAAATCCAGTTATTCATAAAACAATATCTTGTGCTTCTTCCAAACACTGGTATAACCACAAAAGACTCTGCATTTGGTGTTTTTAACACAGCCCATAGAAAATACATATCACTGAAAACCCTTAGATGCTTATCTTTGTCTCCAAAAGCTCAACATGGGAATTTTGTTGTTTACTTCTTTCATTCCTTATCTTCCTTTTCTTAATCCACTATCTCTTCATTCACTGAAAAATACTATCATATTTCTTGTGGAGTACCTGCATAGAATGAGAAATATTTTGCACTTTAGTATTTAGTGTTCCAAACATTGCTTCTCTTCAGAGACAGATTTTGTTAACAGAAAACACACAATTTCTTTCAGCTGCTCTATATACTCCTAAGCAGCTCCTCCTTCACCTGAGGTGCAATGCTGGGGGTGGGCTGTATTGGTTATTACTACTTCTACTTATTACCAGACCAACTCAAGCCAAATAATTGTTTGAACGAGTTCTCAAAACATGAATTTTGCTTTTAAGCTGTTGAAAATCAACAACTTGCCTATTATGGCAGCAAACCTTTGGAGGTTTCCAAATGCAGGTTATCTGTTAAATCAGAAGCAGCAGACAGGCTTTCACACACTAGCTTTCATGCAAGTTCCTTAGGGCTTCTTAAAAGATGGACTAATAAATTTTATTAATTATCTCCATGACCACTGTCTCATTTTCCTGGTATATGTGGGTGTATCAAAGTTGGAATACCCTCAGATCAAGAGATTTGACCTGTCTACCTCCATTGAAAGTTACCACTTCAGCAAAAGGACAAAGTAGAAAAGGAGGAGAGGTTCTCTAAGTATCAGCTATTCATATGGCAAGTCTGTCAGACTGAGAAGTTATTCTTGTCCAGAGAAACAGAGTTCAGTACAGCACTTACACTTTAAGTACCACATATTCTATCAAGTATACATGATTTCTGAGTAGTTTCATAGGTAAAAAATCAGGCTTCATTTCTTTTTCTCCAGCCAATGCAGTTTGTGCATTTTTGAGCTTTAGTTCTGCAAACTCATCTTTGACTTTACAACCTCGAGCAATCCCAAAAGAATGTTTGTTGAAACCATTCTCTTGCTCAGCATACATTGACTGCACTGGGTCAGGTTCTGTGACTGTCACTGAGGGTCACGTAAGACAACACTTGCCCTCCTACAAATGCTGTGTGTCCATGTCGGCCAGACTTCTCTTTGGAAATAAATCACATCTTCTCTTCTCCACTGACTCAGTTCATGTGCATATTACAGTGCAAGTCCTCAGTGTTTTCGTTAGAGTGAGGGCACTGAGCTCACAATACTCCAACTCTCATTCCTTCACTGAGTTGTTTTCCAGTAAATAAGTAAGGTGCCAGAGCACATAAATAGTATTTAAGGAAGAAGGAAAGAAAAATTAAAATTCATATTAACTTGAAAGAGTTTTGGATGGAAATATTGTCAGATCAATGAAGTTTTGGGATTTGCATTTTGTTTAAAAAAGTTGATTCATACATGAAAGTTTATGCCAGATTTAAAACCCTCCAAAAAAGATCTGTCAGGTCAAACAGTTAATTCAATTTAACCAGAAACTCCTTGTTCATGCCCCAGGTCATTTATTTGCATAGATCTGATTTCTTTATCTACATAGATTTGTATTCTTACAGCTCCTTCAGATTCTGTGTTATCTTAATTATATACATTGTATAAATAATAAAAAAATCAGTCAATCTGTGTCTTGTCTGGCTTTATTTAACCAGCAATTTAGGGACGGTTCAATATTAAGATATAATCAATCTAACAGTCCCTGCTTATGCAAATAGTTCCTAATCTCTGGAGAAGAACTTGCTGACATGAAATCTGTATTTCTGTGTTTATATATTTAATCTTCATAGGGGGAAAATCTTTTGCAGTAAAGCAGATGGTAGGAGATACTGTGAAATTTACCATTCAACAAAGTACATGAACATTATCATCAAAACTTTGAAGAGAAAATAGCTTTTAATATGTTTTATGAAAAAATCCCCAATGTCTAGGGTAAGAGGCTGACAAACAAGACAGAGTAATCTTTCCCCTGTCTTTGGTGATAATTTTTTTTTCCCTGAAGGCACAGGAAAATTATTTTCTAGTAACTTGATAAAAGCCTCCAAATATACTGGGAAGAGTTCAAATAATTGGGAGGGGGGGGGAAGAAGAGGCAAAACTAATTTGTTTTCAGAGCAGAAGGAACATCCAGGCTTTCCCAAATCTGTGCGACCTTATATATTTATATATTAGGCTCTCCTCGGTTAGGAGAGAAGCTCTCAGAATTTGAGAAGGCTGCATGTTTATGAGACTCTGGATAGCTCTTGGGGTGCTGTGTGATCACATCTTTTCCTGGGGTTTGCTATAAGGGTTGCTAAAAGCCTCACACATGTACCCTGTTACAAAAAGCATCAAAACCCTGTTGTAGAGCTGACTGTGAGTAATCAGAGCAAACTGCAGACTACAGACATAATAGGCTCCCCTTGGCTTGTCCTACCTCGTAACTGTCTGCCATCTCTCATCCCCATCAAAGCTGGTATGACTGAGCTTCTTACTCTGGCACAAATAAAGAAAAATAATCCAGGCGAGAGCTGTCACAGGCCTGGATGGCCGTGGCCAACTCGCTGCAGGACAGCAAAGGGCAGCTTTACCAGTCACAGATTAACTAATGTGTTTTCTTCTCTTACAATTGGTTCACCACCTTAAAGAGGGAGATAAGAAGCAGATGACTTTGGATGTCTTTTTTATCCCCAAGCTAGTGCTTCAGCTGCACCCCCAACTTGCACTTTGAGCTGTTAAAAGCTGGGATTTTGTACCAAAACTTGTGCAGAAGATACAATTTACCTCCAAAGTGGAGGTAAAAACTTTGACTCTCCACTCCATGAATTAATTTAAGAAAAAAGTTAAACATCAGTCTTTTCTGACATGAAGCAAAACCAAACCATGCAAGGGTAAAAATGCCTTCCAAGAAGGTGTCAGGGAATAGCAAGGGCTGGCTGCTCTGTGCAGCATGGGGAGCTGAAGGATAACAGGGCTGACAGGGCAGGGGCTTCAGCAGCACCACCCCAGAGTACCTGAGAGAGCCCAGGCAGGGTGAGCCCAGATCCACATCATCAGACAAGTCCTTGAGAGAGTTCACAAACAACTTACCAAATCAGAAACATTTTGACAGTGACTGAGAATGGATGAAAAGACACGTTATGTCTTTCTGTAATTTCACTTGTGCACCTGGATTCCTAGTGGTGATAGATTCATGCAGGCAGAGAAGGAAGAGGATGGCAAACTCCTGTCCTTGCACTGACCAGCCAATGCAAGACTGCTCAGAAGGATGAAACCAGCTGGGAGTTGTGCTCATTCTGCTGGTGACAATGCCTAATGGGTCCAAGCAGCACGTCCAGGTCTCCTCCTCTCTGAGACTGAATCATTTCTCCTGTGCAGCAGCCCTTGTCTTGCAGAGAAATGCAAACTGTATCATGCTGCACCCCAGCTTGTAGATACAGCACAGAACACAACTTGGAAAAACACAGCTTATATTCCTTCAGTGTTAGTGAGAAAAACTTCTTATCCCACTTAAGGCAAAAGATGTGCCAAAAAATTGCAACAGAATATGATACATGGGTAGCAAAACTTTTCAACATTAATGTAAAATGTTCTGATGGGCCATAACAATTAGATCAGCAGAGTAGACTCATCCTGGATGGAGTTGGTGCTGTTAGGCAGAAGCACTATTTTAGAAGAGATGAATTGAGATATTAAGTTTAGCTTTATATTTGTCTTTGTGTTTCAAAATTATTAAAGGACAAACAAGAAGCAACTTTATAAAAAAGCAGTTATAATGTTTAAGCTTAATAATTCACAGTGACTCCATTAAATTTACAAAAGTGCTTTAATAGCAGCAAGGAATCATTCCTAAAATACAAGAGAATAAGAATTGCATGTAAAAAAAGCAATAATATGATATCACAGTAAATGAGGATTCAAGGGGAATTTTTTTTTGTTATGTTTTAATATTTTTGGCCCTGTTAGAACTATAGTAAAGCTTGCATGAAAATATCACATTTTTAAGCACAGTGTGAAAGAGATTCTGGGGAAGTGGAGAACCAGAAAGCTTTAGTTGATGCAGGTCTGAATATCCCATTTAGCTTTGTGACTTTTGATAACTCTTAGTAATAAGCTTTTATTATTGGTCAAAATACTCTATGTGTGGGTGTGTATGTGTGTGCATATTTATAAATTCCCAGTGTATGATGAAGAATTTCTTTATTTGAAATGGCTAAAGCAAAATACTTCAATGGATATGCAAGAGCTCCACTCTAAACCAGACAGAACACAACATTTTATTTTGTCATTTTATCCTTGTAAGCTTCAAGTTTGAAATCAGCCTTCAGATTGCCCTCGATCTGCATACACAGCTTTATTCCCATTGCTCACCTCAGCCAAGAAATGAATCTAAAACAGAATGCGTGAGACTGCTGGGTTCACTGAACAGGTATAAACTGCTGTCATTTGGTTTAAGAAATGGGAAAAGAGGCTGAAAGAGGGAAAGACCAGAGTGACACAGACTATTACCATTTTCTTTTGTAAAACCGATGTCCTCACATTCCAATTAAGCAGAGCAGGAACTTCCTGCTCTGAGATTTGCCCTCCGCAGGCAATGCTCGCAGGTTGCACAGGGTGTTTGCTGTGCATGCCAAGGCTGCCCTGATGAGCCCTGCAGACGTGCCCGTGGCAGGGGTGCTGAGGGTTGGGAATGGGATGCTCTGGCAGAGCTGCACTCACAACTCTCCGTATTCAGGGCACGTGCTTGTGTTATGCCTCCCTCCTGCCAGGGCACTTTGGTTTCCGTAAGTACAGCAGTACATTCAGCTATCAAAGGGAAAGGGTGAAGGCAAAGAAAAGGCCAGGAAGTTCCGATGTTTAATGAACCTTTCATTCAGTATGTACAGCTTCTCACGTAAACTGAGTATGTGGAGAAATCCCATGGAATTCAGACCAGGCAGTGTGTGGGCTAAATCTTTGAATAGGGAAGTAAGCAAAGAGTGGAAAAGGCTTATTTGCTTATCAAATCCAGTCCTTGTTATTTTGGGCAATCCTATTCTATAATTCAATTCATAAAATGGTGTATGATTCACAACAATTTTGTTGTGAAAAAGACGATGGGGGATAATTAACTTGTTCTAATTTTCTGTATTACCTTAGCATTTAGCATGAAGGATGGAAAAGAGGATGGCAGCCACCACTATTCCTTCCTCCACAATAAACTTGCATGAAGTAGGAGGTAATTGCTCACCAGGGTAGACTCCTAAGAGCCTGAAGAATAATGATAGTTGCTATGAAATAGTGTATTACTTACCCTGGTTCTTCATTTCTTCTCAATGCTGGGTAGAAAAATATAAGACACTGGAGCAAAAGTTAAATCAATGGGGTTTGTACTGTGTAAGGATCTTTGGTTCCATGAAACTAAAATGCCAGTGTTCTTTATGTTTCCTTCCATCCAAGCTGAAGAAGCAGCACTCTTGGCCCTTTGCAGTATAAGAGCTAGTGAGAACTCAGAGTGACTGCATTATTTGTACACTCTGCGTCTACTCTGAGAATACAGCTGCAAGATGGTATCAGAAATTGTTTAGTATTATTCAGACTATGTTGGATCATGTGGCAGAAGCTCCTGCCATGAGGAGGTCTGATTCAAAGTGAGGGGGATATGGGCCAGTGCCTTGGTTCTTGCTTTCTTGTCATGACACTGAAAATGAACTGATTCCCATGCCTGTGGCTCAGTAGAGCCACAGAATATCCAATGTCCAGGACAACGACATAGCACATTGCCAGAAGAGATGCAAACAAAGAGATGATTACAGCTCCTGTGTATGTGACAGTGCAGCTACTCTGGTGAGAACCAAGTAGTCAAGAACCACAGCACAGCCTCCATCATCTGACAGAGCTGCCAGAATAAGTATCCTGTGCTGATGTACCTCATCTAGCTGGCACTTAAGCCACTGTTTCCATGACTTCATTGTCACACCAGGGAAGATGAGATGTTTTTTCAGATGAGATGATGCCCATTTGTGCCTGTTCAGGCTGCAGCAAATGCTCTGTGGAGCAAAGAGATCCCTACAGCTACAGTCACCCTTAGGAGAGGCTCAATATAACACCCACTCCTCCTAACTCTTCATTCCTGAAACTAGGTTTTACACAGGATTTGGGCAGCCCACACAAGGTTTTGCTGGTCCTCTTCTCAGGGAGCCTCTTGCTTATACTGAATATATATAGAAAAGTTATTGACCCTGTTATTACTAATGTAAAAACACATTAGAAGCCCAAATTGGTCTGTATAAATATTCAACAGGAGATTTGCTTATGATTGATAGTTTTACTTTTACATATGACATATGTAGGTGTTTTGGCTTTATATTTTGTAACAGCATAAACAGAATACTGCATGTACTACATGTTCTGTATGAGTATGTAACTAGTGCAGGAAGCTCTGTATAAGAGCCAAAATGCCATCCACAGACTAGACGTGACATACATTTATCAAAATCAGGAAAGAGAAAGCAAATTTCAGCATGTTGGACAAAGTACTTGCCTAAAATGTAAGCTTTTCTATCCCATGCTATCATATCTCCTTAATAACTCACTGTTATAAAAGCTAATAATGAGGCACATTATGATTTAATTAACTCAGCTGAACAAATGAAAATGTGGAATTGCTATGAATCCCAAAGAAAAAAATTCAAGTGTAGGTATTAGCAGTTGACATCTCACCCCATGCACTGTGAGTGGGCAGTTGATCTTCAGATCTGGGAAGCGGGTTGGCCTTATGGCACTTCTCAGAACAGCAGTGGCTGGGCAAGAGTGTGATTAAAACAAGACCATCACAGAACCTCAGAAAATTAGTTTGCCAGGCTGTTTCATCCTATAGCCTGGAGGCTTAGATTAACAACCTGTGTCTAAGCGACAGACTTTGGATCTTCAAAGGCTGTGGAATCCTCCCCATAGGAGGCTCCAGAGCTCCACTACTTCTATCAGTCTGAGAAAATCACCCTGCTTTGACTGTGGGTTAGATTGAATTTTTATCCAGAAATGAACTGATTCGATCTGTATCATTTAAAATGCATAACGAAAATATCTTCTTGATTAAAAAGAAAAGCTGTAGGTTTTGTTTCTCAGAAATACATACTATGCTGATCATTAGCTTCAGTGTTCTCTGAGGTGTGCCATCTTTGTGACAAGAGATCCATGAGAATGCCTAATTACTTGCAGATGATTTGTGGCTAGTGTTGCAGGCATATGTCAATGAAATAATAGGCACTAATCCTACTCCCTTTATTAATTAAATAATTACAAGTCAAAAAGTAAACAATATTTGGCTGTTGTAAGAAATTTATTCCTGTTGCCTATGTAAGAAGTCCCTGTGGGAGCCACATTCTGCTTTCATTACACCTACAGTATCTGACTGACTTCTATTATAGCAGTGTGTGCTCTACCTGTGGATGAAGTGCTTTCCTGTGTTGGAGGCAGGTCTCAACTCTGATTACTGCCCCTAGGTTTGGGATGTTCTATGTGAAGCAAAACTGAAGTAAAGTGATGCATGTTGACCTTTGACAACCTTTGACAACCATACTGTTGTATCTGTTCCAGAATTTTTCAAGGAGACAGCAATTCATTGTGGCAGTGTGTGCAGTCATCACAGAGGTCAATGATGGCTTTGTTATGGCTTCACAGGGAAGAATACAGAGCTCAAACCTTGATTTGAACCTTTGTGAAAAGTACAGCCAGAGGAACCTGGTGCAAATTAATGGATAGTCCTCACAGGTGATTGGATGTGATGAGAGTCACTCATGCTCAAAGGGAGATGGAGGTCTCCCTTTTTCCAGTATCATGTAAAACCAGCCTCTGTTTAGTCACACTCTTATGTACAATCCTCCTGCTGTGAGTGCTCTCAGGGCAAGTTTGGAAGAGGTAAGAGCACAAGTGTTCATGGTGTCCAGATGTTCCTTCCCTAGGTGGAAGTATTAGGGACTGGGTGAGCTATACAGAAGTTATAATAAGATTTCTCAATTTTAGATTTGGCACCTTTCACTGTTTATTTCTCTGTTATATTCACTTGTAGCATTTAAACTAAGCAGTGTTTTCAGGTAATTGAGACACTTGGGAAAACTGGTATTAACAAAATCTATTTTTCTGTGTAAAGTATTTGGCAGAAAATTACAAGCTTTCAAGTGCTTTTTCGTTTTTAAAATGCTTTTGGCTGTTATTAGTCAGGGTTAAAAAAAAATCTAGTGTGAACAATTGGCCGTTCACCCAGCATAGAATGACTATAACTGTGTTAGCCTCTGCCCTTGGGGAGTGCTGTAAAGTCTTGGTAACAATATCAGAGGCATTTTGACAAGTACAAACAAAATGAGAAGGTAAAAATTATAAAGAAGGCTTCTGCTCAAAGATAAGCTTGAAACTACTGTAACTGCTGTAACAGGAGCTACTCTTGAGTGCTTCTCCGGCCTGCAGACAGGAGGGATGTGGAATCACTGAGGACTTTGTGCTATGGCTCTGCTGTGAGCCTGGGGACAATCCAGCAAAGTTTTACTTCCATCTTTTTTTTTTTTTTCCCCACTTAAGTGCAATGTGAGACCCAAATGATAAATGGCTTTGAAATAAACAGATCCTGGAAGTGAAGGAGGGGTCGGTGCCTGAATGACTGAAAAGGATCTGGAAGGAAGTCTAGTAGAGCTGAGCAGATTCCAGCCTGGCCTCTGCCACATTTCCCTACAGAGCCTGTGATATTTCCCTGTGTACTGGATCCCCAGATGAAAAGGTGTTTGTCCCTTTTAGCACTGCACCCCCACACCGGGTGCCCTGCTCCACTCAGGAGGTCACACTGCTAATGTAATGTGATCTCATCTCCAGCCCGGGGGTGGAGGTTGTTCTCCACAGGGTTTCACAGCATATGGAGTAGATCTCAGGCAATAGGAAGCGTCAGAAGGAGACATGTATGGGAAAGCCTGTATTTAGCTTCTGTGTCTATTTAGAGCTGGAGCAGAGCTCAAAGGTTCAACTTTATGTATAGTCATGGATTGTTGTCCTCCTTTTGTTTCAGTATGTGCTCATTTGGTGGGAGGCCTCCATCTCAGGTATTCCTCAGGTTAAGGGTGTCTGCAGTGGCAGTTCCTAGTCCAGGAAAGTGTCCTTGCTACAGGGTGATACTTTGGGTGAAAATCTTCATTCTTGTTTAATGAGACCAAGGAAGAAAGAATTACATCTCAGAAAAACCCCAGAGGGAGCCAGATTCTCTGCTGCTCAGGAAGTGTCTTTGGGACAGTTTCCTAGAAGCTCTAAAATGCAGGTGTCCTAGTGATGAGGGAGCAAAGCCCAAATCTTTTTGCTCAAGTTCCTGAGACGATTTCTCCTGCCAAATCCATGGCTTTCTTGTTCCCTGAGTTGCCTCCAATTCTGCTACTCATCCTGCAAGTAGCATCAGACTGCAAAGAGCAGCTGTGGGACTCACAAGCCACTCTTCAACTTCGATGACTTAGAAGGTCAGAGTCATAGCCAATGAAGACTTACTAAAGGAGGGCCACATTAAAAAAAAATAAGAAATTCAAAGAGCAACTCATGTCCTTGGTTTTATTTGATATCTATAAGATTCAGTAGGATTTGGGAACCCAGCATGACATCAACTCCCATCTGCTTAAAGTGATTTTCATCAAGTCTGTCTCTGATTTTTTCATGAGAGCACATATATTTTTTCCTTAATGTACTATACTGCACTTCCTCTAACGAGCAGCACTTGCTGCTGGGCAACCATATTCAGGCAGAATAACCTTTTCACCCATCTGCCTTGAAGACATTTCTTTGTGTATTTTATTAAATGGGTGCATTTATTAACATGAGATATTTCATTAATATAAGCAAAACAGAAGCCTCAGCTACCATTTACTGAAGGCAATATGAGGTGTGGTTTATGAATTTTCATGGGTCTGACTTAACACGTAGCAGAAATTAGGTGAAACAGTCCAGCTTCCTTCACAGACTACTTCGTGGCACACCTTCATTACATATTCCAGCTCTTTCATTTATTAATCCAGTATAATCAAGCAATTTTTTCTAAGACAGCAGAAAACTGTCTTAGAATTGAGTGAATTCACCAAGATAAAAGGAATAAAAATGGTGTGTTGTGAGTAAACCCACCCAACAGACAGCTCAGCCCCACACAGCCACTCACTCATTGCTCTCCACCAGGATGGGGGAAAGAATTGGAAAGGAAAAAGTTGGAAAATTTGTGGGTGAAGATAACAGAAAAGGCCTTGGTGCTGTTCAGTGGTAGCCAACACATTGGTGTGTTTTCAACAGTGTTTTGGTCACAGTTACCAACCAAAGTACCCTACAAGATGCTATGAAGAAAATTAACTCTATCCCAGCCAAGACTGTTCCACTGCCTAGAAGTTTTTGATAGTATTTCATTGCTAATTCAGAAAGAGAACATAATTTCTCAGCTTAACAAAATTATTTCTGTGTATGGGTAATTTCTAATCTGTTGCTTATAGGATTTTTAATAAATACATGACAGCTGTTCAAAGGTAATTTTAACAGGAGAGGGAAATCATCACACATTACCTCAAGACTATTTTGTAGCTTAATATGTTTTAAAAATGGTTACAGATGTAAATAGCTGCTGTATTTCACTGCAGGAAGCAGTGACCCGGGCAGACTGGCATAGGCTGATGCTCCCTTTGTGCTATTTCCAGTTGGCAAATGGTTCTTGTTCTGTACTTCTTACTGTATTTTCCCTTCATTATTCTAGACTATGTCTTTTTAAAAGCTACAATTGAATTTCAAGGGACACATGTGCTTAACATATTTCACAGACTACTCTCCTATTTGAGAAAGTGCTCTGGAACATTGACTCCACTTGTAAGATTTTAGAGGAGTTCATTATCATGCTTCAAGCACTTCGACCCATTCCCATGGCATATTGGTTGACATTAGTCTGGTATAGCACCAGTTCTAAAGCTTATCTTTAGGGGGAAAGAAGACTTAACCAATTAAGCCATCTGTGTATCTGTTTGTGTTTCCTCTCCTTCCCGGTAATATTTTTAACCCGTGAGCAAATTTCAGCTAAATTTGGCAGAGCGATACAGGTCCATATAATCATATTGCCATGGGTTTTGTCAGAGTAGAGGACTAAATAGAAAAGGTGGGTCATAGAAGTGACCAAACAGAGATTAAGTATGCAGGATGATTTATTGGACACCAGAGAATCAATGTAAACAGCTGCGAATGTCTCCATTGCATAAAATGTTTCACAACAAATATTGATGTTGGTGTCTAAGAATCTGTGATCAAGTGTATGGTAAAATGTATGTTCATATGACACCACACTGCATTATTTAAAACATTAATTTTGTTGATAAATAACAGACAGAAAGCAAATGAGATTGTCCAACTTAATGACCTCTCTGCATGGTCGTGATATCTTTATTTTGGAATGATATGGAGACAGTAACATGACTACTCACTGATTCAAACTCCATAACTCACACTTAGCAAGTTAAAACTGGAGAGCTGTCCAACTCTTTTGCTTTCTGACTCATTGGGTACTTGCGTTTTGTAGGACTAGGTATGGATCAGACTGCAATGTTGTGTTTTCAGTTCCCCATGAATCAGAAAACCTTAAAAGAATTTTATCTGAACCACTGACACCTGGTATTTTGAAAATGACACACAGTTCCTGGGTCTTGCACCTTCTGACTGAAAATTACATTTTTTCCACTTTCCCTGCAATTTTTTCTAGTGCCCATAAAAGCCATATGATTTGGGAATCAGCAGCAGAGATCCCAGCAGCCAACATTACAGCTGGCCCACACGACCGGATTGTCTGTCCTGCAGCTGTGTTTCATCTCTCAGATGGAGCTTGCAAGAACATGGTTAAAAAGCTGTGGGGTTTGGGGAACACTTGCCTGTGGGGAGGTGCAACAGCAGGGCCTCGATGTGATCTACAGGACATTGAAACTCAGGAGTTGTTACAGTCATTGAATGTGTTGGCAGAGCTACAAAGTCTCTTCAGAGTCAACTCTTGGGTTTACTGCAGTCAATATCCATAATTTCTGATACCTGAACTAAGGCCCTGAATGCTGGCAGCTGGACTAAGTCTTGCAAAATTGAGTATCAGAAACAAAACCTTGATGAACACTGGAGCGTGACTAACGCAACAAAAAACCTCACCCACTTTTTGTTACCCATTGGCTTTCTGCCTATGTGCATACTGCCAATGTTGCCACTAATAAAATTCCTGTTAGCATTGTAAATCTGTTTTTCTCTCTACTGCATATGCTTTGGGAATATCCGGTAATTCAGAGCACCAAGGAAAAATGTTAATTATTGAGTACAAACTATTTGAGGTGCTACACTGCCATGAGACCTCCTATCCCAGATTTTTCTGTTTATTATAGGCCTTTTATATCCATGAGTGAGCAACAAGGAAGTGGGTGGGTATTTTGCAACTGAGTCTTGGCCAAGATGTTCATCCTTACATACTGAAATCATTCTGTTGTCTCCTAACTTTTAATTTGAGAAGCTAGGAGGAAGTGCACCTTTTTCAGAGCTTTTTAATTCACAGTCTAGTAAAGCCCACAAAGCTTTGTGTAAACTACAGAAGACTTCCAAACCCACCAGTGGGCTTTTAGTTATTTGAACTTCAGCACATAATCAAGTACTTTTCAAGATGAGTGTTTGTAGTTCAGATTCAGGGCTGTTCTGGGTAGGTGTTCTGGGGCAATTCCTCTTTCTTTACTAACTTTAGTGGTCTGAAGAGAATTAAGGAATCGATTGCACAAGCAAGGTCACTAGGTTTAAATGCCTTATGTGAGGTTAGAACATTGCTCACAATTACAGAAAATAATATTTGTTTTCACTTGGAAGTTTTCATGGGTGAATCTCTTCCAAAACATCTAACACTAAGCTTGATGTTGTCTGCAAGGAGCTGTACACAGTTCACAAGTTAGGAATGAAAGGATGGGCCCATCTATACACATCTAGACCTAGACCTATACATGAATACATAGGGATTCTATTTTCATTCACATCATTATGACTTTGCCCATGGCGAGTCTTTACCTGCAGAAATTACATGGTGAAAGGAGCTTATGAAATGCTTCCATCAGTCTCTGAGCTCTATGATTTTGTCATTACTATAAAATGCCAATTTCCTCTCGGTTTTGGAGTCTCATTTTTGGAAAAGAAAGCTCAGTGTGTAACCAAATACATGAACAAGCACTGCTGTTCAGAAGCACTTGACAAAGGACCAGGGGAGACTTCCCAAACATGTGTTGTCACATCCATATACCCACAAAATTCACAGTCTCTCCTCTCTTCTCATGCAGTTTCTCATTATCTCTTAAGTTCCTATTAATATAGGACCATGTTTTCAGTCCAGTCAGTTAGAAACAGTGCTGTTGGAAGCAAACCAATGATTTTTAAGAAAGAATTAAAAATTAGAAATTGCACCTCTAAGAAGTAACTTTTAAGAAGTATTAGTCCAAATTATTGTAATAAGTGATAAAATAATTGAACATCCTTATAAGGGATTCCAGTAATACACTTAGGTGCAGAAATTCTGTTTCCCTGCTGCATAGTCACTGTGCCTTTTAATATAGTTAGTGTGTGTTTATGTGTATAAGTAAACTTTTACCACCCCAGAAATCACATGTAAGTGCTGTCAAATAGTATTTGATGCTTCAGATGAAAAGTTGGGCCAGAAGTGACATGTTACTCATTGAAATGAAGGACATGTCACACACAATTTCCTCTTCATGTCAGGTTGAGTCTCTTTGCCCACTGTCTGGCATGTGAGATGTGTCAATGGCAGTGGTTCCTATTCCATGCACAACATCTGTTTGTAGCTCACTGGTTAGATGAGCAAGTCCCCATATCATCCCTGCCAGCTGTCTTATGTACTATTTCAAACTGCTATGAAACATGAGGTTAACTATAATATGGGACTTGTCATGGGCTATGCTCATTTGGCTTTGCTCAGCTGAACCTTTGACATTGCCTGCAATTCCTCCTCATGGCTTGCCCTGGTTCTGCTGTGGATCAGGCTGTGTCTTAAGTAGGTTACTTTGAGAATAAGAGAAGGATGGTCTTGCTGTCTTAATATGAACAGATGTGAAAATTGTCATGATGCTGAGATGGGCCATATAAAAAACAGAAATGGAAAATTGCATCAGACTTTGGCTTGGCAATAATTTGGGGAGTGTAATTTTAATCTTGTCTAATTGGCCTAATTTCTTTGACTACTGAGTTTTCAGCATGCATCTAAACAACCATATTTAGGAAAGTAGTAGCAAAACTTGCAGTTGTCAGAGCAGATGCAGCACAAGTCCATCTAAACAGGGAAATTGGTAGATTTTGAATTTAATGCCACTTTTGAAGAAAACAGATAATAGGATAAACAGCAAATACACTGACATAAACTCTTGCATTATTTTTGTCTTTTATGAGATGAAGCCAAGGATTATTCTTAGATGTAAGAAGCATATAAACCAAGTCTCTACCTGAGACTCAGCACTTTCATCATTGTGGATGTGGATCAATTCCTGGTGTTTTTCTCAGCCTATTAGGCCCAAGATGGTATAAAGTTCCAACTAGAGCAGGAATTTCCCCATCCTGCTGTTCTTCACTGCTAGATAGATCTCTGGAAGATGTAATTAAAGAGTCTGAAGTCCTGGGGAAAAGAACCGTGAGAGCTTTTGTGTCTAAAAATTTCTTTTCCCTGCTCCCAGCCAGGCCCTGAACATTGTGATTGCACAGGGGCACTACAGGGTGGGTGCAATACTGGGACAGATTGGGAAGGAAGATTTGGTAGTGAGATCTGTCAGTTGAGCTTAAGTTCCCTGTGATATCAGTTTTGTAGAATCACACAGAGAGGATGATGGGCATATTTAATAAATCCTTGAATACATAAATAAATAAAAATGATCATCTGAACTGCCTGAAATATTAAAGAACATTGATAAATAAATTATAACATTTCCAATTTGAGTCCCTTTATGAAACATTATTAAAATGGCTGTAAGTATATTCTGACTCAAGAGCTGGTTGGTGGGTTTAATCTGCAATTTAATTTGCCTCAGAAAAACATAATAGCAATGAGAAAGGATTGGTCAATGTCACATGGTATTGTATCAGTGATAATGATCAATCAAATTTTTTGTGGGCATATACATCACTGTAAACCTGGTGAATTCCTTAACTTCATTTATATTGTCCCTGTTTGGCACAATCACAAGAGAAAGAATATCAGACCACCTAATTTCCCTTTCTGCCCTTGCTCAGAACACCCACACCTTTCATTCAAGGTTTCGTTGAGCAAGGATTGAAAAGAAAGCTGCAGGCTTTGGCCAAGGGAATAAATAATGCTGTCATCTGTGAATATAAGTGAGAAGACAGGCTGAAATGTCACCTGGGAATTATTATGCAAAATAGAAGGAGTGCAGAAGGCAAAACAAAGTTAAAATTTAATTTGTGTGTTTTAATATGATTGTCTTTTTATATTTTAAAGGCACAATATAAAAATAAATATGACAAAAGGATAAATGAATGTAGCATAATTAGCACAAAAATTACACCTAATTTGTTTTCTGGATATTGCTTTGTCTGGATTATAAATGGCATGTGGATATAGTAGAAAGTGAAATAACTCAGAATATTAAATTCTTTTAAGATGGTGCCATGGGGGCCTTAATGCCTTGTTTCATTCCTGTCTCTAATTTACTGTTCTTATGTTGTCAGCAATAACCCTTGCACAAAAGCTCCCTCTCTGTCCCTGATCTGAGCTCTGCCAGTTTCTAGTGCCCTGTCTGCAGTGATAGTTAACAGGGGCATGATGCTTTACACCGAGTGGAAATCAGAGCATGTTCCCTCCCCAAAATGTTCCCAGATAGAAGCTGAGATAGTGCCCATTCTTTTCCTTTAGGAAGTGCCCAGCAGACATTCATACACTGTGATTTGCAACAACTCGAGATGTGTTGGAGTTTGTGACGACATGAGTTTTGATAAAAACCTTAAAAGAAAATTTGGTCTTCTGAATGATATTTGAGCATTATCTAGTGACCTAAATTTGGGTAGCTGGGTGGAACTGAAGACAGTGTTTCCTTGCCCAAGGGAGTATGTAGGGGCATGTTTTCATAAAAATCCATTTAACACCAGAAATGATGATTCACTAGTAACTCTCTGATACAGATCAAAATGTGAACTGCAAAATCTAAGGGTCTGTTTTTGTCTTAGAAATGCTCTGCTCAAACCTACCCATTAGAAGGACTGCATGTGGCACTTGGTTTGGTGTCTTTGGGTCTTGTTTACCTCATTCCAGCCAAGGAAAGAATCTCTTTAACCATATCACCAGCTTGACAGACACAAATTCTGTTGTATTCCATTAGGAAGTAACTTATTTTTGAGAACTTTAGAGGTGTTTTAAGAGCTTTTTTATTTCCTTTGTCCAAATCTGGTGAGGAAAATCCCAGAGTTGTCAGATGCAGAGATCTACTGTGTCCCGTGGCCTTTTAGGCAACAAAAGGAGGTTTTGCAGTTTAGTTCCACAAACTGTAACGGAGAGATTCATGAAGGGATACTCCCCTCACCCAAACACCAGAATGAGCATGTGTACTCCTTTTAAGAAAAGAAGAAGCATATACTACTGAAAATAACTACTAAAAATGCTATCAGAAGAAATAAAACCATTAGAAGAGGGAAACAGTATTTTAACAAGAAAGTTTGAAAGTGATTCACCTGAGAATTTTAATGATTTTTTTTTTTAAAGCTATCTGGTGCTATTATTTTCCTAACTATCAAAAGAAGACAAAGAAGAGAAATGTGTGAGGAAATAATTTTTCTCCATCTAAATACAAAGAGAAGATAAAGATTTGAAATATGTACTGCAAAAAATGAATAGCATTCTAAATGCTATTCTGGCAGAAGTTGTTTTGTTCAGAAAAATTTCGATAAGTAGAAATTAAAAGAAGACCTGAACTAGAAATGGACTAGAAACTAGGAAATTAGCAATATTGCTGGTTTTGAAAATTAACTGAGTCTGTTGATAATATAGTCATTGAAATAGGAGGGATTAAATTATATGCCCTGAAAACTCTTAAGCTTCTTGTTTAAAAGCTTCTGATTTAACCACAGTATTCCTTGAAATTGCTTTTACTTAGGAACTTGTATAGCTGATTATACCTCTATAACTGGGGTATGTTTCCAGGATTATTCCAGGAACTAAACTAAAATTGACAGGCTGTTAAGAGAAAAAGAAAATTTATACATAGGGCCTCTTTATTTTTTCGTAGTGATTTAACAGCTGAAAGGTTAAATACATTACTCTTAAACTGGAACAAACTCACTGAGCAGGAATCAAATCTCAAAGCTGTGGTGCTGGAGACTAATCAGATTTTTGCAAGAATGTCTTATTATTGGATATCTTGCTCTCATGCCATATATTCCTTCAGGACCAGGTAATTTTCAGAGCATTTGTTACCCTAACCAAAATCTTGTGTGGTCTGTAATGCACTGGAATTTTTGTGCTGGAGTTCTCTCCATTCCTTTCCTCTTACTTCATTATTATATACTTACTTCACTATTATATACCTAGTTCACTATTATTTCCTCTTACTTCATTATTATTTATGCTTTCAATACAATAGAATATAATAGAAGCAAATAGGATGGAAGCAAAATTTCTGCAAGAGGTTTCTGGTTCTAGTTTCTGTACAGAAAGGATAAAGCCTTTCCCCCCAGAATCTTACATACTGGTCTTTCCGCTGGTGAAGACTTTCAAATATAGATATTTTCTAAATTTGAAAGAAATTCTAGAGTTCTGCAGCTGTGATATCATAATATCATACAAAATAACTCTAGGAGAGACCTTGAGAAGTCATTGAGCCCATCTCATCTCCCTTAGGCAGAATGAACTATACCTAAAGAATTGTCAAGAATAATTCATCATTCTAAGCTGTTCTTAAAACCCTGAAATGATGGTAAGGCTATAACCTTACAAACTAAACCAGCTTCTGATATTTAGCATTACAAAATTTTCCCTATGTTCAACTTTAATCTTCTGTATAGAATTTAAAGTCCGTTGGTTTTGTCCTATGCACAATTGGGCAAGAACACAGTGGAGGTGTTTCTCATCTTCTGTGTCTGAGGGTATTCAAGCTCTTTGCAGGCTTTTGTGAAGTCTTAAGTAATTTTATTCAACATATGCTGATCTCATAGTGCTAGAATTGCAATATGATGTCTAGACACTCTACATAATTAGCATTTTTACTTATTAATAGGAATCCAGGGGCCATAGAGAGATGGGAAAATATTTTTTAAGCCTAGAGTAGAATAATAGCTTGTCTGTGCAAATGGAATTGGGTTAGCTAACATGGATTTCCATGTTCCCTATACTGTGCCATGGCCTTGCTGCACAGATATCTTGTGAACTCTTGGGAACTTCCAGCAAAGGAATCCTTTGAAGTGGCTGAAAATTTTGTCTTGTTTCTTTGTTCCTTCTACATCCATGACTGGTATCTGCTGGATAAATATCTGAGAAAGCCAGGGGTATCTTTTCAGGTTTTACAGTTAATATCATCATCTGACATCGACTCTGTGAAGTAGGAACTAAGTAATGTGGTGGAAATGGATTTGAAATATCAGAAATACTATCTGGAAATCGGTTTAGCTTAACACAGTGTCCCTTGTTCAGTTTCATTAATGGTTTTCCTTTTGCTGAATCTGACTAACATATCTGCTCAGTGCATGAATACTCAATGTGAGGCCTCAGAGAACTCATTTGTTACAAAAATTTGAACTCATTATTTTTAAGAAATTAAGCTGCATAATGAAATGATAATGTCGATGTTATTATCCTCCAACATCATAATTTTAGAATTGAACATAAAGTCTACTCCAATTAAAACTATTGCATGGAACATAAAACCAGAATGCTATGATACTGGAAACATTTAGACATGCACATAAGCTTTTAAAAAAGTTCCCAGGCATCAGAACAAAGCTTTTATTCATTCAAAGGGTAAGTCAGCCGAAGTGATCTTTATACATTAAAATTGCTGGTTGCACATTGTGCTAAAGAGGACACACTCATCACAGGACGCTGAGCACAATAAACCAGAGAATGATCAGGCTTGAAAGAAAATGTAGTAGCATTTTAATAGGAAATGTAGTTTCTTTATGAGGCCAAAATGCTAAATGAGTTAACAATGGGCTTTCATACTAATGTTAAATCAGGAACAAAGTCTGAGATGAGAAGCATCTGTATACCAATATTACATACAAATTTCACTCTATTCTCTGAAGTCTTACTTGTTGTGACATAGTAAAGACCTACAATATCCCTAAATTGTGTATGTTATGAAAGACAGCATTTCCCACTGGAACTTGGCTCACTAAGAATTAAGTTTTGTAGCAGAATCCTGGTTCCTATATTACATTTTTTAAGGAGAACAGTGAGTAATCCTTGCTGAAATAATACATCCTTAATTTCCATAGGAACAGCATTTTACAGAAAAGAACATGTGTTTTTGTCTCCCTTTAAAATAAGTCCTTCACTTACATCCCATCCACTGGAAAACCAATCCATAGGATGAGGTCAGGTTATTAACACTCTTATTTGAAGTGGGAATCAGAACATCCATGACCTGCAGATGAGAGAGAAAGGAGGAAGTGAAAAATAGAATGATTCAACAACACTTTGGTGGGTCCAAGGACAGGATCTGTCTGTTTGTCCTCCTCATGCCCCTTCTGGATGGCACTTAGCTGGATCAAACCCTCTCAGTGCCTCTGCCGAGCCAAGAGCGTTCTAGGGGCAGCTGAAGGAATGTGGTTGCCAGGACAGAAAACTGCTCTGCTGGGCAGTTCTCCTCCTGCTGTGGAAGAGCAGACTGCTCTCCCAGCTCCTTGTAGTAAAAGTGAGCAGATCAAATTATAATTGGCTACAGGATTTGATATTAAAGGACAGTGAATTTATCTCGTGCAAATGTAGTCACTTTGGAATACCACATTTCGTCCTGTTTTCCAGACTGAGTCAATGGTAAGACTCAGCTGCCTTTCAGGAGCTGCTCCAAGACCCCCAGTCAGGTACAGGAGAGGCAACGTAAGCCACAGGAAAGCACCAGTTCTCCAGGGACCCCTAACTCTTTGGAATGCTGGAGCACTCCCCAGGAGGGGTCAGGGTGCACTTGGGGATCACTACACACTGCAGCTGTAATCCTTGCACAGAGGCTGAGCTGCCTCACTGCCCTCCCAAGAAGCTCTCACCACACACTGTGTGTGCCAGACAAGGCATCAGAGTGGGGCTGCTGGGGAAATACAGCTTTCCTCCCTAACTGATTTTTTTCCCCAAACATAAGCTCTGACTTCAATTTGAGATTTCTTCTTGCAGAACCACCATTGTAATGGTTGAAGCACTACTTGGGAATTTTCCCTAAGTATTTTTGTTTTTTAAATAGATATTTCCTCCTGCTTTTTGAGTATTGTTTGCAAACCTAATGCTGGCATTCTTTCTGTCAGTTAAGATTACTCCTATAGTCCATCTTAGAGAAAGAAAACTAAGTCAGGTAGCACATATCTAAGCAGGTTATAGCCATGTTTCAAGTTTCACAGGATTGTGGAGCTGATTGCAGTACATAAACAAAAGACAAAGTGGGATGTTTTGACTTCAATCACTGTGACAGCAGTTAGATATAAAATCTACCTTCAGATGTTGTAGCCCAGAGTAAACAATGAAACTCACTAAGAATCTGACATCAATTTTATTTTAAGAACCTTTTCAAAGAGACAATTACTAAGACATGTGAGGGTCTATTTCACCTGATGCTTTTATTTTTAATGAATTGGCAGCAGAAGCTGATGGCTTTGACAATTGTTTGTCACAGAGGTGTGCAATGCTTCAGTATCTGTAATAATTAAGCTTTATGTTTTGAAATATCGCAGAAACTACAAAGGAAATCCCATTAAAAGGAAGGAGAGCTATGCTCCTACTGGAACTTCAGTGAATATATCCCTTCCTCCCAGTTCCCCATACCTTAATACTTTTGGTTGCCAGAAAATCGTTGGCTTTCTGCAAAATTCTAGAACTCCTTCATGGGGAGATTGAAATCATTGATGCTGGCTTGTTTGGCACATATAATAATTGGAGAATATGGTTGAGAAATACAATAGATTTCTAAAACCAAAACAGGCTTAGAGAAGGAACGGTCTGTTTTTCTGCTTCAAGAAAATAACATTTGACTGAATGCACAGCAACTAGTGGAAGGTACTGCTGTTGATTTCCTGTCTAACACTTGCTTCTTTAAAGAAGTTTTAGCTATGTGCTCTCCCTTATTGTTTTTTCATGGTGAAGCTTCTGTACATTGCATGAAATCCATGCAAGAGCTTAGCTCCTCATGACCACAAGAGCAGGACCAAGCCGATTAATTCTGCTTATGCAAAATTCTCTCTCAGTCTGAAGCTTTTATTCAGGAAAATATGTGACTGTCTGTGTGAGACAGGGCTGTTCCCCTAAACTTACACTGCCTAGAAAGGGAATTATTTGAAGAAGATGCGTTAAGGTACCAGTCACACTAGCTTTGCTCCTGAAGCCAGAGGTATGGAAGAGGATAAGGAAAGAACACACACATGTAGTGAGGAAATATTTTCAGCTATTATCAATAATATGGCAAACTGAAAAGCCTTGGGCTTAAAAGGCTCTATTAAGATTTTGCCAGCTGCCAACCTCTGTGTCTCAAGTGCTGTCTGAAGCACAGGCTGACACTCCTGCCCTGGCCCCACAGATTTCTCCCTGGGCATGAGGGAGAAGCTGGCTGCCCATGGACGGGCAGGGCTCAGAGAAGCAGCACTGATAAGCAGGGCCTTCAGCTTTGCAGCCCAGCTGAGGATTCTCTCTGATCTGGTATTAATTGAAAATTCATATACAGAGCTGAGTGGTGGAAGCTCTTCTGGCTGCAGCTCTGCCTGGGTGGGAGAGAGGAATTTGGGATTTCTGCAGGTATGGTGGTGAGAAGTTCTCTCTAGTTAAGGGCAGAGATTGATTCCTGCCCTCTCCTTGCCAACCTTGGGCGTTTGGGTTCATGGCAAGTTGAATATGAGTTAACAGTGTGCCCTGGCAGTCAGAAGAATTCCTAGTCCTATGATTCCATGCAGTTTCCCTGTAGGAAGACAGGATGGCTTACTTAGACTTTTATGAGACACCCCATAGCTCCATGATCTTTTGTGCCTGTTCCTTCATTTATGACTTTCTGCTCATGCATCACTCTTCCTCTGTGGACATTATAAAATTCATTAGCCTCTCACACTAGAGAAGCTCAGTCCTGCCAGACCACCACGAAAGGCACTCATGCAACAGACAGACAAGCCCACAAGCAAATCAGTTATATAATCTTAAAAATAAGTTACCTCTTCCTCCAAAAACAATCTAGGGAAGAAAAATGAAAACACTCAAAATACAGAGAGAGATAGAGGGATGAAAACGGCTTGTATTTACTTGAAATATTTTCATATTTAAATGAGTGGAACCATATATTTTTAGATTTCTGCGGGTTGCCTTTTCATTTGATTTGATAGAATAAAACAGATTCTGATGCATGGAAATGCCACAGAAATATCTTGGAATTCTGGTGAATAAAGAATTCCTGCAATAGCAATAGCAAAAAAACCCCACTTAACTGAATCTTTTTTAAGTCTAGCTCCCCTCCTTTTCTTCGGGTTTGGCAAGTTGTAAGAAAGCAGTTTTCTGCGGTATAATGCTCTCAGTCTATTAAGGAACATATACATAAATGTGCCTAGAAAAAGCATAGAAAGTGAAGATGGTCCAGTTACGATAGAATTTAAATTTAGTTTTCATATGGTTACCAAGCTTTCAGCTGCATTTGTTTTAATAGCAATCAGAGGAGACTCAGTCCTGCTGAATGCTACTTTCTTATAAAGGAAGCTGGACACACTTAGAGACCAAAGCTGAAGTTAAAGATGCAGGATAATTTCCTCTTTGTAGAAATGATTTATTGCATATTATTTCACTTCTTCAAGCAACAGAATCAAATGTCACTCTCCTCCAGGAGTGGTAGAGACAAAATATTTAAAAATGATTGAAGTGACCAAAGTGTCTTCAGATGTTACTTTTTCAGTAGCAGACTTCACTTGAAATTGCAGCTGTTGCCTCAGGGTAAGTTTCTGATCATCACACAATGAAACTGCAGCCGGAGCACAGAGCCCTTGATTGTCTGTTCCCTCAGGCGGATCTGGGGGACCGGGATGTGAGAGGGAAGTTGTGTGTTGCCAGTTCATGGGCCTCTCGGGATGGGCAATAAGCATGGACTCGTGCTTTGTTGTGTGTGGAGATTGTTCTGAATTTCTTCCTATGAAAAGGTGTGGGCAGCAAATGCTTCACACAGTCAGACTGAATCACAGTGGGAAATTTGCTTCTCAGAAGAGAAGTGGTTTCCACTTACCAGCATTAAGGCAGCAGCTGGAGAAAGCATTAAGTCCCTTTAGGAGCCCTCTAGACACCTGTGGGGTGAGTTCAAAGGAGAGAGAATTCAATGGCATTACAAAGAATTTCATGCCCATGCACATGGAAAAGTCGTTTTGACAGAGCTGAAATATGGAATTAAAATGCAATGTATTAAGATCCCTTACAGAGGGCTCCCACCTGCACACTTGTCTGGTGCTAGCCCGTGAGTCTGAGTGGGAAGAAATCAAATTCCTCTTACCCTTCTCCTTTCCAAAACATGCAGAAAAGAACCTATACAAGATGTATAGGAGAGCATTGTTCACACTGTGAAAAAGCAGGGCTGGAATTTTCTTTAAAAGTCTCTGCCAGGTTGGGCTGTGCATCCTGATTTAGGATCCTGCCATCTATGCCAGTTTGCCACAGATGAGTGCAGTGTACCCCCTTAAAAGAGAGAAGGAGCAATATGTTTTATTGAGGTAAAATAGTAATTAGTCAGAGTTCAGTAAATTCAATGGAATTTAACACAGTTTAACAGTGATTGGAGAAAGTTCAATAAGTTTGATGGCAAGGTTCACCTTATTAATTACTGAATGGAAGAAACATAGAAAGGAAAATTGAGTTAGAATGGTTCATACAGAGGCTGGAGATGCAAAGAATGACAACCTTCCCATCTAGTCATGAGGTTCACAGAGGACCCCCTAAAACTTCTAAACTCCTTATGGAGCTTGTGTGTGGCTGGATTCAACCTTAGTATCAGACTTGGTTTATGTCTAATGGAGTTATCTATACACAGTTTATAATAATTAATATTGATACAGTCCAAGAATAGTTAAAATAACCTGAATTAATTTGATAAAAAGACTGAGAAGTTGAGTTTCTCCACAAAGGCATAAAAGCAACTTTGGGTTGCTGTCCCCTGGTTTATGCCTGAGCAATGACCAAAAGCAAATCAATGGTGGCTGCTGTGACCTTCCAACCTTTGGTACTTCTCTGGTGTAGCCTCACTCCTGTGAAACAGAGATATTTCTGAGAGGGCGAGACTGTGTCTAATACATAAATGAGAAATATAGCACACTGAAATGGAGCTTTGTGATATGTTCTTCTTCCAACAGAAGCATTAAATTGGTTTGAAAAGAGACAGAGGAAAGGCAATATTTTAAGTTTGATGGAAGCAATTAAACTTCATGTCTACTGGAATTCTGTGAGAGACATGGTCAAAGCATGTCTAATGATGGTGCACTTGGGTTTCCCTTTTTGTCTGACTATGCTTAACTCAGCTTGAAGACAAATTTGGGAATGGGCTATCATATCCCCTGTACCTTCCAAAAAGGCAGACCTGAGACCTCCACAATGGGGAAACCACAGGAAAATATTATGTAAATCAGTGTCAGGTAGCTCTCTTCCCCCTGGGAAGTATTAGCCACATTTCCTAAGAAAAATCAGCGCACATTTAGCACAACTCACTGCATTTCCTCAAGAGATAAAGGACTGAAAAACACAGAGCCTGAAGTATGTGCTGGCCCCTCTGCAGTAGTTCACTGTGTGGCAGAAAAACCTTCATTATGTCTGTTCAGACTACATTACTCCCCTAGCCTCCTATTCCTCATTTAAACTGGGCATTAAATTCAGACTGATTTCATCAGCAAAAGAAGGAACAAAACAAGAAAAAAATGTCAAAAATGTTGCAACATGCTTAATTTAATTGGATTTTCTATTATGAATCAGGAGAATGAAAGAAACATTAAACAGAACATGCCCAAATGTTAAGGCAGCATGAACACCACCATCTGTCACCATATTTCTCTAGTTATTTTTAATCTCTTACATAGTTAAAATTATGTTTTCTTAGTGAGAGGCATTATTGTAGAACGTTTATCTATTATAAACAGGTGCTAAAGTATTCATTATCCCCAGGATCCATTAGAAAGAATAAATGACCAGAAGAGAGGTAATTGTACACCTTTCATGCTCTGCACCACTCAATGTTTGATAGAAATGTCAGAATTGTCTTATTAGACCATACTTGAAGATCTAGTGAGTTTGTATTCCTTCCTTTGAAGGTGGCCACCACCATGTATGTCAGCAAAACCTCATGATAAAATATCTTACAAAACAAGCTGTTTTGGGGGGAAAGATTCTTTTTAAACCCTAAGCAGTTACCAATGACCTGAACTTAGCGAACACACCTCTTCTGTGTCTGTAAGTGTGTAAACCTGTTAAAATCCCACTGAATTCTTGTCTCAAAGACCACAAGTGGTCTGACCATTATTGCCCCAATGAAAGTATCACAGAAGGGTTGAGCAGAAGCACAGATGTAGGAGTATCTCAGTGGCAATGACTCCTGCCCTGGGATGCCATCACTAGGCCACTGTAGACCACTATTTGTGGTCAAGTAGTGAAAAGCAGCCTTCTCACATGAATGGTTTGGAGGTATTTTAGGGCAGACATTTAGCTGGGGTGTATCAGCAGAACTCCACTGATGTCAGGGATTTGTACCAACTGAGCATCTGATCTGCTCTGGGCACATGAACACAGTTTTAAATCTTGCATTTCTCCGTTGCAAAAATTATCAAAGAATAAAAAGCAAATAAAAAGATTTCTTGAGATAAGCACTTTTTAAAAGCATGTGAAGAAGAGTTCCTGTTAGTACAACTTGGTTAATTTCAGTCTCCTTAGCTCTTAAATTTCTTCTGGATTTTGTGTCAAATCCCTCATTTCTGTAGAATCTTGTTTTGCTTTTAGATCTCCTAATGAAGACGTTTTTTGACAAATACAGAAGCTAGGAAGCCAAATGCTTAAAACAATTTTATTTGAGCTGCATTTTTATGGGTTTACACCTATGAACAGTCTATGGAGTAATCCTGGGCTGTTAATCCTTGTGAAACAGATGATCTGAATGCAGAGCAGCCATGTGGCTCAGTGACCAGCACTGTCTGGGTCTGACATATGCTGGCTAGTCCATGCAGTGGCAGTGCTGGCACAGGCTCTGTCCAAGCCAGTTAATTTAACCTCCTTCCCCGGCATTCCCGTGCCCATGTAAAAAAAAGTGTTCCGGCAGGCTCCCAAGCCTGGGCAGTCCCTGAGTGTTGGATGCCACTGGGGTATAAGAGTTCAGACCCTAGGGGCGGGATATTTAAAAATGCCAGATGCCTGATTATAAAATGCTACAATTTAATGGGCTGCCACAGTCCCACTGTTGCCAAGTCTTGTGTTTTTATCATGCATCTCATAATATTTGATGTTGTACTCCAAGCTACGGCATCTGAGTATTTGGGGTTATGCTCAAACTGTTCACATTTATGCACTTATTTTTAAAGGTTATTTTGTAGCTCCCTAGCTGTGAAGAAAAGCTCACATTTGTGACCCTAAAGATACTGTTATCATCCATGGTTTTGTAAATACTTGATAATGCCTATGTGTAATTCCTGCATAAATACATTGCGGATGCTGTGGGGGATAAAATCCCTCCTCTGGTAGTGATTGCTGTATCTCTATGGACAGTAATGGCAGCTTAGATGTGAATTGGTTTGTGCTGTGCTGAGTCATGCACCAGGGCTGGCAAAAAAAAAAAAATTTAAGTACCCCAATCCTTTATGAAGTTGCTCAATAGAAATTGGGCACAGCCCCAAACACCTGCTGTTGTAAATGGATAATGCTAGAGAGATGGAAGTAAAATTATTGGGAATTTGGCCTAAAATGTCTAGGAAAAGGCTACTGTTTGTTGTAAGGGCATGAGATGGTGTATCAAAATGCTTGAACTGTTTATGGAAGAGAGGCAAATCTCTCTTGCTTTCCGTGGCTGTTACTGAGTTTCCATCTTTATCCCAGTGGGAAGGACAGTGCACAGCCAACACAGCCCTCTGTCCCCACCTGTATGGCAGGAACCCCCTGCTCAAACCAGCCACTCACTGACACTTCTCAGCTATCCCAGGAAAGGCCAAAATTCACCTAAGGCCAGATTTACTCAGTCCTTCGTCACTTGGGGTGCAGTTGCTGCTTGCTGGAAAGCTGTAGGTGAATAAACACTAGATCCATTTTTTTGTTACAATTATCTTACATCTCTTCAAACAGCTGCTGCTAAGGCTGGGCAGACACAAGTTTGTTTTAAATCCTGTATGTGCATGTGCCATAGAATTTACAGAGCTGGGAAACAGCTGAAATGGTGTGAAACACAGAAGTCTAGTGGTTGAACCAGAGGGGTAAGGGAAAGGGCACAACCCAAAATCTGCTATTGAAGCTCTTTACTTCATCTTGCTTGTTCTGTTCCCAGAGATTATGGAATTCAGGTAGGAAGCCTTTCTTAAAATGAAACCTTCTGTAAAAAGTTTTATGACTTTAATACATAAAATAAAGAATAATTTTTTTCTCATAACTATAAAAATTTAAAATAAAATTTATGCTAAGTACTTTAATATGCAGCTATGTGGAAAGACACATTTGATAACATGCCATCACTTTCAGAAGTAGAAAAATGAAGAAAAGACTAGAAAAAGGAAGAAATGTCTTACCTCTGGCAGAAATGGCAAAGCAGACACCAGTTGCAAAATAACTGCTTTAAAAGAATCCCTTCTTTGCACATTATGGAATTTAAAGGATGAGTCAAAAAATGAGCCAGAAAAATGTCCAATAAAAAGACCTGTATGCATTGGTTGCAGTCCCTAAATATAATTAATCAGCAAAGCAAAATCTTCTGCTGGGAAGAGGATTTTCTGAATTATGTGCTTTGTTTCTTTTTCACAGAGAGGTTATTTTTTATTGACATCATGTCTCTTTTCTAAGAATGAATACGGATTGCAAACATAAATAATGTGGCTAAATGCTTATCCAATGTGGATGCTTATCCAATTACTGCCTGCAAAACAGTTATGTCACAAATAATCCGGAGAGCAAGCCTGAAACCCTGACCATACTGCAGTCAATGTAATTTTTCTGTGTGCTCAGTGAGGTCAGGATTTTTCTTGGAAGCACTTTATGGTAGCAAAAATGACTGTGGTCAGGAAATGAACAATAAAAGGGATGAGTTTTTGTTTTCAGGTAAGGGAAAACCACAAAACCCTCTTGGAAAACAGATGGTCTTAAAATACAGAGTAACATTCCTTTGTATAAGACCCTTTTTAAAGTACACAATCAGCACTAAAAGACATCACTTACACTTCTACATTAATAACCTACTCAGGGATTTATGGGTGAAACATACAGCATTGAGGAAAATGTCAGTCAACAGAACAGATGTTGAAAGCTGTAAGAGGTTTAAATGGAGATTATATTCACAATGTATTGCAGGAATACATGTATATTCTGTCTTCAAATTCTATTAGCTGATGAGTGTCCATCAGCTTATGGACACTAAGACTCATTTTTGAGGCTCAGGCCACAGACGTGTTGAGAAACAGAGCCAGGAAATGAGGAAGCTCCTGTACATCCCATATTATTGGTGCCTGTGGAAATAAAAGCTTCATTTAAAACACTTAAGAAAGTAGAGAAACAGGGCACATCCCTGCCTGTTACTGTCACATCACAAGAATCTGTAAGAAGTGATAGCTAAACACATATGCAAAACCTAAAGTAGCAAATCGACCAATTTAATACAGGCTCTTAACTACCATGAAGGTAACCATGGGAGATGGGAATTTCGAGCAGTCTGCAGTTTAAAAGGCCAGCAGTAACATGGCCCAGCAGCCAATATTGAAGTCCCACTGCAAGGCAGAATAGATCAACTACTCTGAATACTAATAGCCTTGAAAAGGAAGTGGGAAAGGGGAAGAAGCTAGTTGGTGTTTTAGATGAAGAAGTTTGAAAGAAGAAAAATGAGGGAAGAAAAATAAACTAGTCTCCATTGCCTCACAAATGTGCTGTGTTTTTCCTCTGCAATAACTCTGTGTGTTGAAGCCCTTAGTTTGAAAAGCAGACCAAACCAGGGGTTGTGTTAATTTGTTATGCTTTTCCCTGCAGAAAGAAAACAATTTGTCAAATTATACCAGCTCTTCTTTATCATGATTTGTCTCTCATTTTCCAGTTTAATCTGACGCTGAAGTTTCATCAGGATGCAAACTTGTGGCAAGTGCAGGACAGGCAGTGCAGTGAGCAGGGGGATATCTGAAGGTTTAGGAAAGGCTTTGTCTGCACCTCTGTGTTGTGAATCATTTAGGGCAGAGCTGCTGAAAACAAGTCTTGCTTATTTCCACCACCTCCTCAGCCAGACCGTCTCAGCTGGCTGTGTGGCTCTGTGCTAAGGATGATCTGTGGAATGGGTTTTCGACACTAATCCCAAGAATCTTGTTTGTTTTCAGTCGGATCCTTTCACATGTAAAGTGTCCGTTGTGTGCTCACCCTCAGGCAGAGATGAGAGGACAGCCCTGTGTGGGGGGCAGTAGGCAGTGAAGGTTGTTAGCCTGGCCTGGGGACCCCAAGTAACATCGAAGTGCTTCATATGTGAAGTTTGGTAGGATGGTCCCTTCTGTGCACCAAAAAACCCCACCACCAAACCTTCCTTATTTCAGAAGATTGGGCATAGTTTCTTTAGATGTATTTGCCTATGTATTGATATAATACATTATCATTATATAAGCATTAACTTTCAATACCTCTGTTCCTGTGCAGCCAAAATGAGCACTGTCTATAGTGGGACTTTATAATATTTTTATAACGGCTATTAATTGCAATAGAATAATATTCAGTAGCTTGTGATAGGTACCATTTAATAAAAATTCTTGGCTGTTTAGATTTTCTGATTGAGTTATTATTGATGGTAGTAAATTGGAGACAGCTGCTAAAGTAACAAATGGATCTGATTCGTGTGATTCTCTTTTTTTAATCTCTTTTTTGCTTGTGTCTACTACTCAGCTTCTTATTCAGCTTTGGCTGATTTCTGTCTTGTTATCTGGAACACTAAAATTAGACTTTATTCTTGAATCCCATCAACACAATAGACAGATGGAGATCTTTGTTCATTAGCAGCAAAAGTATCTTAGGACAAAAGCTAATGAAAACCTTTGTTGATGTATTGAATATATACAGGAAGAATACTTGGACCAAGGTGATGCAAAACCATAGGGTTAGTGTGAATACTTGGGCTCCACTGAATTCAGTCAGGTTTCTTATACACTGAGTACTTTAAAAAATGTCTTAGCTTGCAGCAAACACTGAAAAAACTGGAACTAACCAAATTATTACCATTGATTAGATATAGCTTACCGGACATAATGAACAGAGAAAGGAGAATATTTTAATTGTGGAAAGTCAATTACAGACAGCTACTTATCAAATTCAAGGTTGTTATATATATTTTTCTACATAATTTTAGGAGAAGTTCTATAGTGCTTTTCAAGGATAAACTGTAAAATTCCAGTGCTTAGTGAAAGATAGTGCAAAGCATTTTTTATGAGTAATTAGTAGTTAGCTAGACAGGACTCAAAGCAACAATCAAAGTTGTAAAGGCAAGGTAGAAATCTGTGAGCAAATTGACAAAAGCTGTTGAGGAACAAGAAAAGCAGGAGGACAGATTTACTGAATTAGATGTAATAGTAAGTGAGCCAATGCATTCAGTGTGTCCTTAAGACACAGATTCTCTGTGTGATTTGTGTCCAAGTGTTCAGAAAAGCACTAGAAGGAGCTCATAGATTACTTTGCAACAGGCCAGTCATTGCTGCATTTCACAAAGTGATATTTAGGGAGTCCTTATTACAAGTACCTGATCATTTTCTGAGTGAAAGATTTCTTCTTTTTTTTTATGACATTTAAAAACCTCCTTACTCAGGAAATGTCTGCAGAAGCACAGGTGTTGTTTTTTCTTTGTGGAAAACAGAATTGTTGCTAGTTGCACACACAGTTCTGTTAACCCCTACTCACGCTGTCCAGGCATTCAGCTTCCACTGAATTCCATTTCTGCTGAAGCAGAATGGTGACATCCTCTTAGAGCTTGTGTTCACTGTGCTTTCTGAATTTCATGTTGGTTAAATGCTTCAGCTGAGCCTTTTCCACACTATACTAAATTCATGAGGTAGAATAACAGTGCTCTGAAGTTCATGGAAAAACATCCATTAAATTGAATTGCTGCTGGTCTAAGCCTTTAATGACAATGGAAGCCACATTAAGAATAGAGAAGGCACTGCTATTTTGGTGTATTTTCAAGCTTTCTGTATCTTTAGTGCTGTACAACAAAGGAGTTTGCTGCTACATCTAGTGAGCACCTACGGACCTCATTACACTCTGCACATAGTGCCTTTCTTACTGCAGGATCCTGCAGCACTTAGTGAGATATCTCTGAGGAAGACCTACTGTGGGCTCAGGTACCGTAACCCTTTCTCCAGCATCGTGTCCTGTCACAGAGCACACTGGGGGTCAGTCAGCAGGGTGATGGTTTGGCACCATGCACACATTGTGCACTGCAGCTGCCTCTGGCCCCAGGTGACCTCTGCCACCCCAGCAAATCTCCAGCTACTCACGGCAACTGCACAGCCATAAAACAGTTCGGTGTAGCAAGTGGGTGGACATTAGTTCCTTGTGAAACTCCAAAGGGAACATAATTACTGTAGGCAGAATATAATTACTCAGAGTGGAATCTGGCTTGAGCTTTATGGGCTACAGCTTTCCTTTAGAGACAAGTACTATTGAGATTAAAGAGCATAGCCAGTCTGTGCTTTTGTTTTAGATTGCAGATGAAAGATGGTTAGTTGGTGAGCTCTGAGGACCATGATGGGACATTAGTTCATTCATCTGTCCCCTGCATGAGTGCAATTTCATCTTGCACTTTCTTGAACATATGCAGAGATAGAGTCTCAGTTTTCACTATAAAGTTATGCACCTTTGAAACTGTTAAAGCAGCCCCTGCACCCTGTTTTATTAAGTTTCATCCTGATCTTCTGCTTTCTGTTGCCCACCTCCCCAAAAGCACAATAGTCATCAGAGGGTCTTTATCAGACCAGGTCTTCTGTCAGTTTTTAGAACTTACTTGTTATTTTGTATTACATATAATACTTACATATTATTTTGTATTACCCTTCTCAACTGGTAGACAAGAGATATTTTATGCTGGCCATTTACTAAGATATATTAATTCAAAATTACAATGAAGAAAATGTATTTTAGATATGCTGAAAGGTTCTACAGTTCAAGTTCTAAGGTCTAGTACATGGATTATGTGGCATATTTTTTTCTGATTGCACTGCATTGAGCGTTGTGTTGGTGACAAATACAGAGCCAATTTCCATGTGAAAATTTTATAATCAAATATTGAAGCAATGCCCTTCTTTTATGCATGGTGCTGAAGCCTCCAATAACTCTTATCGTGTTTGGGCTTTGATACACCTACTATACACACTTTTAGTATAAGTGATGAAAAATGATTTCAGGAAGAGACCAAATTTTCTGGTTTTAAAGTATAGACACAGGACCCACGAAAGTTGGACTTGAAGAAAAAATATGATTATGCAAATGGCAAGTGAAGCTTTGATTTTGGCATTTTGTAATGCTGAGTGACTGATTTCACAACCTTGATGTTTCTCTGATGCTGAATTTTTTATGAACTGTATATACATGTTTCTGAAAATGTATTAAATGTTTTGAAGATTAAAAGGTAATCCTCTGGCTCCAAAATGCTACTGTCTAATTTGAGGCATAATTAAATACAAGTAACTGACTAGAGATTTTTGGAAACCCATAAGAAATGGCATTGGCTCTGGGAAGTAGATAATGCCTGGTGTGAACTGATAGTTGCCAACTGTAGATGGGGAAACTGATGCACAGAGAGGGAAGAAGCACACAATAGCTGGGATTATCTACAGAAATGCACTGGTGCCTCTGTAATCCCTGTGCAGTACTCTATTCTCTTTTCCTCTTTTCTTAAAACAGTTCCTTTTCATTAGATTATCTAGCATAGGAAAGGGATTCTTCTGAGCATGATAGGTAATGTTCCTTAAAATGAAGACATCTTTACAAGTAATATATTAATTTTCAGTGCAGTTGTCCATTAAACAATAGTTTCCTTGTCAGTACACACTGTTGTTGGTTTTTTTTTTTTTGTATTGTGGGACAATCAGTGACTTGAAACCTTGGAAAGCTGTGTTGGGTAGGAGGAAAGAGGCAAAAGAGAGAGAGAGTGTTAAATCATAGTTGATATGATTTACAGCTATGTTTTTTCACATCATCATTATTTAACTGCTGTGACATTCAGTCCATGAAAAAAATTGTGTGGGTTTTAACACCTGAAGGCATGAACAGAAATGTGGCCTGGTTTTTTTTTTTTTAAAGTTTTATGTTAGAACAAGAGAAAGGACCAGGATTGACAGTACCTGGGAAGAACAGTGCTTTTCTTAACCACAAAATATACATAACACAGGAAGCAGTTGTAGAAACATTCATGAAAAAGGCCAAAAACACAATGCAGAGGACTTAATCATGGAAATAAAAAGAAGTTCACTCCTATGCCTTCCATGTTCCTGATCTCTCTATTCAGATTGCTAACAAGGGTGTTGAATGACTAAAGCCTGCACATTTCTGCCCATCTGTTTGCTAAAGTATATTAACTCATGTTGCATGAGCCACCACACACTCAACAGATGGTAACAGCTCCCAATCACTTCTAATTTAATTCAGCTTTGGACTGATAACCCTGAGTTCCCATGAAACTTGAAGGAACCCTTTTGTTTGTTGAGCCAATAAAACTACAAAGCCCTTTAATGTTACCAGTCTTCTGAACTGTTAAATGTGTCATAGGCTGTTTCTGCCAAACTTTCCTTTTGTTCTTTGGGAAAAGAAACACACTGAACCAAATTACTCCGCACTGATGGAGATTTATAAGTGTCAATGAAATTTTATGGTAGATTTGTTTTGGTACCTAGAGCAGTGTTCCCATGTGTGGGGGCATCAGAAACCTGTTCTGGACTACTTTGATCCCCAGTGGGCACACCTGAGCCTGTAAGCTGTGAGATGGCATTGCAGTGTCATTGTGGTTACTCCCTTCTTTGTAAGTTTGTCTGAGTTTATCATCTGCATGTCCCCTGTGACAATATTTTATACCCAATAGGAGAAATGATTTGTCTAGATCACATAGCCAGGTCTACATTTTATGAAAATAATACTCTTCTTCAAAACATTTTTATCCCTCCAAGAGTTTTTGCATTAATAAAATGTCAAGTATAAAGATCATTCAAATGCCTCAACTATCCCTTGATATTAAAAAGCTGTATTAACAGGCTATTTAAAAAAAAATTCCAGAATTTATGGCAGTCTTAGCATTCTGGCTTTCTTTTACAGTGAGTTGCAAGGCAGCTACTTGAACTTTGGGGGATGTTGCCTTAAGTTCAGACATAGTTTTATTCTGCTTAATGGTAGTTTTGTTCTATGTGAAGCAGTTCACTGCATTTCTTTTACTTTCATTTTAACAATGCAGAACCCAATAGCACTGCATTCGTCACATGACTGGATGGGAGATAATATTTTGCATTGCTGAAAAGTGGCAGAAGTTTAATTTTGCTGATTTTTTTCATTATATTTAAAATAAAACAGAGTTTGATGTATGTGTGACTTTGCTTTTTGTAGCTGTTAGAAGTGTAGGGATGTTAATACTCACCATCTGCTATAACACGTGCATGGTAAAAGTAACTTGTTCATAGGTGTCTTGCAAAAAAGAGAGAAATTTGTTTGCTGTTTTGTAAGTATATATGTATATGAAAAGTATTAGTGAATAAGTACAATTAAAATGGAAAAATTTGTAAGTTTTATCCTATACATGAAGGTGTTGAGCTATATTAGTGCTCTCAGCTCTCTCACAACCATTTCCAGATATCCACCATGGGGATAAGACAAGGAATCTTCTGAATGCCTCAGTGCACTACCTTTTGCATGCCTGCAAAGTGATATAAAACAGAGAAACCTACTGTAAGTGAGAAGTTGTAGGATCAGATCTTAATATGATTTGGACAATTTAGTTGAAGTAATTACTTTAATCTCTTTTGATTCTCATTTTTTCACTTGACTTTTTTCATAATCACCTTGTCTCTGCAGGAATCCTTGCCACATCAAGCTTTGCTCATCTTTTTTTTTGTGTTCAATGGGCTGAGACGAGTCAGTCTAAAACAGAAAGAATTAAATGTTTTTTTTAAAAGCATCCTCTCTTTTCCATTTGATGAAGTACAGCATTACAACACATGCTTAATTTATCAGATGCTTGTATTATCCATGTCTTGGAATATGGTATCTTAGCCTTCTTGACCAGTTTTCTATCCCACTCTGACATGCTGAGGTTAATATTGCTGTTCAACTTGAGATATGAAGTTATGGGCAGATACCAGTGATATGGGAATGAGTAGTGGATAATTTTTATTTTGGAAGTCAGGCTACATGATCACTGTAGTTTCCCATCACAAGAATCTGTAAAGAAGATAAACGGCTCATCTCCCTGATCTGGATCTCAGCTAGAGCTATATTTGGAACATCTCTGATTGTAAGAGATGATTCTATGTAGTCATTATTACCTTTCATCTCTGATTGTAACAGATAGTTCAATGAAATAATTAAAAAACCTTGTTCTTTTGAAATTTCAGCACTGCTGAGAGTCCCATCCTCAGGCCCATGCCTTTTCATGTGTGACACTGTGTAGATATGCAGCAGCAGAAGCCCTGACCCCATTTCCTAACAGAGAAGGAGTTCTTGGCAGATCACTGTTCTCTTCTTCGTCTCCACTCATTTCTGCTCCTGTGCCCTACAGGGAGTTACATATCACACAATAGTTCAACATGTTGCTACTTCTCTTACACCCTTTCCTACCTCATGGACAGTTCATTAAACTGTAATTTGAAGCCAGTTTTCAACAATCAGAGGCAACTGACAGAGCTTTATGTTATGAGAGAAGTGCTTTTCTAGGTGAAGTAGTAAATAGTAGTAAGTAGTAAATAATTTCACATGAATGTGGGAGGAGACATCCAGACCTTGACTAGATGTTATGTAAACCTTCTATAAATTATTGACCAAAACATATGCTTATTTTCTTCCTACTACACAACCTCTTTCTATTTGATATTTTCTTTAAGTAGCTTAATATAGGTTGGGGCAGAGGGGGAGAGTCCTCTATCTCTAGGTGTTTTTGCAATCTCTGCCCAATTAGTTGTCGCTCTCTCTAGACCAGACTTCACCACACTAACCTGGGGAATTCTGGTAGGTGTGAGAGGTGTCTGTGCTTGAAAATCATTGTGAAACATCCAGGAAGACAGTACTGGCATCCAGGTTCCTGCTTTAATGATTTGGCTGCTGCACCATCTTAGTCCTCTGAAGACAGCTAACAGTGATAAACGACTGCAAATTGCTCAGCTTTTGCTCCCATGTACAAAATTCCCTGTACCTGAAAATCTGGAAAAAAATATTTCAAGCAAATAGTTATTTCAGTTGGGCTGGAAGGACAACTTGCACTGTAGAACTAATTCTGCAGTTCCCGTTCCTCCTCTGAAATAAATCTTCAGCTCTCAAGTGACTTGAACGCAAATACATAAATTTATCTTGTTTAATTTTAAACCTACTGCTTTTGGCCATCTCTTTGGGGAGTATGACTCCACAGATTTTGATGTAAGTTGTAGCTTCATATGCAAACACACGAAAATAAGACAGAAAACCTTGGATATTCAGGTTAATACAACTCATGCCTTTTTTTTAATTTTAGTCCTTAAAGAAAAAAACATGTTTCCTAATGGACTATTTCTAAATAGAACACAAAGAAACAGAATTTAAAAAATTGTTGCATTGAATGTCTTCTTACACTATATACAGAAATTTTAAATCAAATACTTTGGCTACTAACAGTAGTCTAAAGTTGCAGCCACACTATGACCTGGACTAATCCATTAAACCTCCAAGGCTTCTGTGTAAATCTTGTAATTCTTGTTGGCTAGTGTTGAAACACTCCAAGAAATGGTATTTCGAATTTTCTTTCCTGGTGTAGCTTAGTATGATGACTGTGTGCAATGACTGTCCTTCTGCTTAACACAGCAGGGACCACAAGAGCAAAAAGAATGGTTTTCCTCCATTGAGATTGTTTGAACCTGAGCTGGAATGATTTGTACCCATTATGGATCATCATTAAGTGAAATTTCCTTCTACTTGCCAGCACATTTCATGTGCATATTGCATCAGCCTACATGAGCTGGAACGATGTGAAAAAACCCCACAAAACGTAACGGTTCAAAGACATCATTGTGTATTTTTTATAGGATAACACAGGAAGTTCTCTTTTTTAAAAACCCATTTAAAATTTTCTACTTTCCCTGAATCTTGAATCTTGAATAATAGCCCCAATTATCATCTCTCTTCCAGGCAAGAAGCCCACAAACCATGTTGTAGCATGCAACCTTCACAGGAAGAAACATCATGGTTCTGATTGCCATAATATGGAGACAAATAACTGCTATTTTATTTAATAGTGAAAAATAGAGATGTGAATGAGTTTTATGACAGTAGAACAAACACAGCTTCAAAGAGATGGCAAACAAGGAATGAAATGATAAGTTAACAGTGCTGAAAGACTGATCTTTCATGATAGGAAAATAAAACCAAACAAACCCCCCAACAACGAGTCCAGCAAATTCTCCAGGAGATGGTTCACTGAACAGCATATAAAAAGGTCACAGAATGATCTGAGAGAGATTTTCCCCTACATTTTGTGAAAAGGTTTCAGATATAAACTACTAAATGAGGCATATTAGTCACTGCAGGAGCCGTTTGTTTGCTGTGGCCTGTGCAGTGTTCAATGGGTAAATATATAGGTGGACCCCAGAGCCAGGTGCATAAACTGGTGTGGCTGCCTTGATGTCAGCAGAGACCTGTCTATACCAGAAGTTGAGGTTGGTTGTTATTTCCAAGACTGTCAAACGTCAAACCCCATTAAAAAACCTATGTAAAACAAGAAAATATTTACATCCATTTCTCAGATGTTTTTATAAATACTTACCAAACTGGTCTTCCACATGAAATATTAGTAGTGAAATTATAAACATAACATGCAAATCTGTAACATGTGGGATCTGCTTATTATTGTCTGTAAGGTGATTACAGAATACTGAAATTGAAAAAGACATTGGTGATTTGCAAGTATTACAAAACATTGCTTTTCTTTCAAACTGATTTCAAAACAGCAATATCTTTGCAGCTGGATTCCCACTGTACAAGAGGATTGCCAAAAGGATTGCTATCTAAATTGGAAAATTGGGCAGTAGAAATACAGGCAAAGATCCATGACCCTGATCATATTCCAGATTGGACTTGAGTCCCTTGCCCCAATGTCAGTGATTACAGATTGCTCCCCACAGAATAAGTTCTGTGGCTCTTGCAGAGCTTGAATTTGGAAATGCATCCCGTTCCTGTGCTCTGCCTGCCTGCTGGCTCTGGTTCAGGCAGTCTCAAAGAACAGTATTCTGCATGTAATTGCCCCTTGTATTTACTTCCCTGTGTCTCAACATTTGTGGCAGGTCTATTTTAAAGATTTCAATGTAGTCTCATGGCACTGCTGGAATGTGAGTCGAGAGACAGAGTCTCACAGGATGTGGCAAAGACATTGTCCATGTGCAGAAAGAGAAAAAGGAAGTTGGGCTTGTACAGAAGAAGGCTTTGGATGACCCTACAGATTTTGGAATCCAGACAAAAGTAAACCTCATATTGGTTCCTAACTCTCAGTGTTTTGGAACACTTAGGACATCATCAGTTTGAAGAATTCTGGTAACATTCAATTTGAATATAGAATTTGTGTGATATGTTCCCTTCCTCACAAAGATGTAGAGTTCATTTCCTTTCCCAAAGTGAAGATATTCAGGAACCTAACATACACACACAAATACAAAAAAGCTATCTGACATTAATGACCTTATTTGTAGCATACAAAACAGCAAAATAGATGAAGACAATAGGGGTGGTGGTAGGGGAGATGACTATTGGGAGATTTGACACAGGGGTGACCTGTTTGCTCCTCTGACTACTGTGGAGCTAATTAAACACAGCATCCCTAGAAATAAAGTGCTGGAGAGAGAAAGTAGTTGGTTGCTCTCACTGCATATGTCACTTGGGATTATGATTACACCCATTGCTAAAAGGCAGTTGAATAAGCGAATGTTGTTTTGCAGGAAGTAGGAAAAAATTCCATCTATCGTACTGTACAGCCAGACATGAAATGTATAATTTTGGTAATGAGTGCTGGAAGTATGAGCTATGTTTTAAGCCATTTGAATTATATTTTAAGCCTCCTTTCCCCTGTTCTTTTTAAAGAGAAGGAAAAACGATTTTATATAACAAATGCATTTTGTTGATATAGGAGTGTATATCTCATGCTTTATGCTGAAAATTGTCTCAGTGCTCCCATGCTTTGGGGCTTTGTTAGTTTTGTTCCCAGACTTCTCCATCACTGGCCATGCTACCTCAGCTCCTCACCCCAGGCAGTGCAGATCACCCAGTAGAGGATTCCTGAAGGGAATGCATTTGAATCCCAGAAAATTTTGATCAATTTTTGCTTTTATTTTTCTACTGCTTACTAATTTATTTTCCAAGGATCTGATGGGACTGCTACAAAAACCCAAACCTGAACCATAACCATAGCAGTATCATGTGGGCCTTTGGTGTCACCACTGGTCTGAGGTGGTACTTGTGCTCCTTGAAATCTGGGATTCTTAAGGGCTTTGAATCAGGGTAAATGCTCCAGCCAAAGGTGGGGATGGGGCTAAAGGTGCCTGTGGATTTTGGCTTCCCCTGGGCAGAGCTGCCAAGGGGCTGCATGCCCTGGGGAGCAGCAGGGAGAGGGGAGAAGATAGTCCTGGCAAGTCCCTCGTGTCTGGGCTGAGTCTCTGGACCATGCAGGGGGATCAGAGGTGGTTTCTTCATTTTTCATGTGAGGAGCCAGTGCCACACGTGTTCCACTCTCCTGGTTTCCTTACCTGTTACCTTTGCCCATGTCTCTGTGCTATCAACAATCTCTATCTCCTTCCCCTGAGTGACTCCAAAAGTGTGACAGAGCCTCATGTTACTCCCAGTCTGTGTCTGGCAACACAGTGTACAGCACACACACACATTTTGGGATCACTCTGTTCTGGTTGGCCTTTTCTTTGTAGGGATGTTTGCTTGTTCCTGTCCCCTATATGGTCCAGACCTGCTCCTCTCCTCAGGTGAGGTGAGTACAATGAGGAGCTTCTGTACTTTTGTCTCCAGTGACATCAGTCAGTCTTAAAACAAAAGAAAAGCTGTAGTGTGTCCTTTATGTGTTAATGTTATTGCTGCTGAGACACGGAGCTGGTGTGTGGTTCAGAGCAGTGCTTTTGCACTGTATCAGACACAGACGAGCTGCTTTGTGCCCTGTGCCACAGGCTGAATCCTACAGATGCTTTTTTACAAAGCAATACAAAGAGCACCTTCTCTGTTCCCCCATGTGCTTCACAGCACATACAGTGAGTTCAGGTCCCTTGACTCGCTGTGCATGAGGCAAGGTGAGCAATGCAGCCTGCCTGACCTCACCACGAGTAATATGCCACTGATTTGTGGGACTGTGGCCTGGAGTGTCAGGGGAGACAGTGTGACATTTGAAAAAGTAGCAATAAATTGGTCCACAGCTGTGGATGCACCACGTGGAGACTAGAGTTGCCATGCTATGTGGGGGAAGTAAGGTTTTCCGTGTTTCCCCTGGGCTAACTCATTGAGATGAAATTGAAGCCTGTTTCCTGCTTCTAAATGCTCTCTGGTTCTGCAACTGTTTTCAGCACCCTCCTGGGTCCTCTTCAAATATGTATCTAAATCAAACAATCTCTTACCTCTTTGTTGTTCTCTTCCCCTGGCAGTGTTTTTGCTGGATGGCTCTCCCTGTGCCAGTGTGCCTTTCTCTTGTGTCTGTTATTGTAGTCAGGGACAGCTCAGAGACCATCACTGGAACCACAGTGATGAGGAGAAGCAGGAAAGCAGATCGAGAGGGTTGTGAGAGCTGCACCTCTGCTGGTTAACTGCCTTTCGTGTGTGAAGCACAAAGACTTGGGCTTTTGTTTTACCCCTTTTCTTCCCTTGATTTAGGAAATGAAGTAGGGAAGAAAAGGCCACTTCTTCCCCTATCTTTGGGACAGCTGGTTACATTCTCACTGCCCAGTTTACACTCGGTTTAGAGCTGCTGCTCAGGTTATCCAGAGCACTGTGCTCCTGCCACAGGCACCTTCTGGAGGGGATGTTCAGCCAAACCTATGCCAGACAAACTCCATATGCTAAGATGTTTTTCCAAAGGCTATTTTGGCCTTGTGTGTGCTCTTTGTCTGCTGTAGTGCAATCAAATCATTCTGTGACTGAAGCCTGAGGTCAGCAGTGCCACTCTTTCTAGTTTCTGTCAGTGGAGGGAGCTGAAGTGTAATCACATTGCTTAGTCTCGAAGGTTTTTTGTGGCACCCACACTAAAAATTAAACAAAAATCTGGGAATTAGGAGAGCTTCTAATTGCTACCTTTTTTAAATAAAGATATAAGGTGATTTGGAATTAGAGATAGGAAAACCAATCAAAATCAATTTTAAAAATAAATGGCAATAATTTGTTACTGTAGTATTTTTTCATATTAAACTGTTATTTTTTACAGCATAATGACTAACATGCACTCCACATTTAAAGTATAAAGCCCATTTAAAGTATATGGCTGCTGTAAGAATAGAGGTACTGGGCCATGATATGTGTCTTTGCTTATATACCTTTACTGTCACATGTACAGCAGATTTATTTATTTTTAGTGCAAAGTGTCTACAAATTGAGATTTATGATTATATGTGTGGTGGTTTGACCTTGGCTGAACACCAGATGCACACCAGGCCACTCTATCACTACCCACCTCAACTGGACAGGGGAGAGAAAATATACCAAAAGTCATGTGAGATAAGGACAGGGAGAGATCACTCAGCAATTACCATCATCAGCTAAACAGGCTCAGCTTGGGGAAATTATTTGAGTTTATCACCAATCAAACCAAAGGTAGAGAAATGAAAAAGAAAACCAAATATTAAAAACAGCTTCTCCCCATCCCTCCCTTTTTCTCCAGCGTGGGGTCCCTCCCATGGAAGAGAGTTCTTTATTAACTTCTCCAACATGAGCCTTTCCCATTAGCTGCAGTTCTGAATGTCATTACTTAGACTGCTCAGTGAAATGCTTTAGTTGCTGTAAATTCTGGCTGTCCAGGCTCTTGCAAGGCAACTTTTGATGTATGTCCATTTTTCTGCACCTGGGCTTTCTGAGTATAACAGATGTGGTGTCCCTCCTGTTGTGTATGTGAATACCCTCTGTACACAAAATCAACTGCAGTTGATCAACTAGGGAGGGGGAAAAGGTCAAATTTTTGTCTAATTCATTATCTTAATTTCTATGGGACTCTTCCTGCACTATTTTTTCACAGGCTATTCTGTTAAATCTTTCTCATTTTTACCAGTTTACATTAACAGTGGTATGAATTCATTCATACTGCTGTGCTATATGTAGATATTCAAAAGGTGCTTAATTTCCATTGAAAATATTCATATGCAAATGCTCCATATTTTTGAAGTGGTTGCAGTTCTGCTGAGGAGGTAGATCCGCCTCTATTATACCACACAACAGATTTCTTTTATATTTAGATTTTTACTCTGAGAAGAGAGCAATGTACTAGCTGAAAATTGGTTGAATACCAAAACGAAGTGCTAGCTTTGGATTATCAAAATTAGACATTTTAAAAAAAGGCATTAATAGCTCCCAGTTTCTGTCTTGTTGGTGTTGCTGTGAGCCAGAGATGCTGTCAGGCCCGTGGCTGCAGTGTCTGCCAGTTGTCTCTGCCTTGTTGCAGGCCCAGCCATGCCCTTTCTGTGGAGCTTGGTGAGGTGATGTGCTTCTGTCACCTTTCAGTGAGTGAAGACATCTCTGCATCATGTGGCCAAACGCTGCCAGTCCTTGTGGCTCTCTCCATCTGTGGCAATAGAGAAATATGTTTAAGAGAGTGATACTCTGGCTTTACAAAAAGGAAAAAAAACACCTTGGCATTTTTAAATATCTCTTTGGGGAAAATGAGTTTGTATCTTTTTGTATCTTGTTTTTTGTTTGTTTTTCTAAACTAGTGCAAACTGTTGAAGGAGATTTTTTGTATTCTTGAATTTCTCTGATGTTTTCAGAATAAATATAGCACAGCAGGAGGCATTGACTTTAAAAGGTACAACTGGGCTGTTGTAAGATTGGAAGTATAATTTCAGTTCTGTTCTTACATTGAACCATTCTTTCTTGGTGGCAGACTGGCACTGCTGAGTTTGGGTGGTGCTTTGAGCTACGGCCAAACTGGTGGCAGAATTGCATGATTTAACACAGTCTGTAATCTTTAAGGATCTTCTGTTTTCCAACTAGGTGCTTGAAATATATAGTCACTTGTTTGCATATATAGAAATAATTTGCTTTTAAGCTGAGTAATTTGCAGGGAGAAATATATTTCCAAGATGGCAGATTTAATATTTCTGTAAGAAGAGGAAACTCTGAAAGTGTCTTTATATCATAAATGAATGGATAGACATTAATTAATGAGGACTGAAAACCTCCATCTGATGCAAAAAAACTTGTTATGGGTCAGTTTTACAAGCTGCTGAAAGTCTGTGAAAATCAGAATGACTGGAAATAAAGCTATAAATGTAAGGAGATGTGTCAGCTCTTGTAGGGAATGTGATTGCAGATGTTCATAGGAAGAATGCTAAATCCTTGTCCTGACATGAATTTTTATAAACCTTTTTGCAAGCAAGATGAAACAAATAAGGTAATACACTTGTTTCAGTATTCATCACATTTGACTCAGCTAAAATTAGTGCCTTAAGTCAGTATTATGATACATCATAGCATTAGATTTTGTGGCTGGGAAAATAATTTTCCCATCCTATGGAATATGAGCTCTGAGAACTTTTCCTGTTCGACACCAGAATGAAACTGGAGCCTTTCAAAGTCAGAGAGTGTTTTCTTTGGGTTTTGTTTTTTTAAATTTCTTCTCTGAATTGTGTACAACATGAGAATTTTGGAGGATATCAGGTATTCAGAACAGTAGCCTCGCTTCTAGATTGGAAAATTTATCTTCAAAGTGTGATTTTTAATTTTTTTAAATTTTTGAAGTCCTCATGGTCTCTCTGGATACTCTTTGTGAGACAAAGAGCATCTCTGCAGGTTATTATGTGCTTCCTGCAGCACTGTGTGTGTCCATCCATAATAAATGCCTTCAGCTGGACACTGCACAGAGCTCGTCCTGCCATCTCTCTGTGTCTCTCCAGTGGCCACCACAAGCTCAGAAAGACTTGGGAAGCTTCACAGGAGTAGTGTGGAAAAGGAGGGCTGAGATTAGCACTGGTTTGGGTTTAACCTCTCTGCAGCTCCTGGGAATAGTGTGAGTTGTGGAGGTTGTAAAAAATGTCCCTTCTGCTTTGGAAAGATTGATCAAACGAGAAAAAATATAAACTTCTTGAGAGGAGAACATATGCAAGGAATAAACATAAATAATCAGAAAACAGAACATTTTACTGGAAATACTCTGATGGTTCCATGTGCACATAATTCTTTAAACTCTATGGTCAGAGCATGCTTACCAAAATGCCTTGTGCCATCCCACTGTAGCTGTGAAATATAGTCTGTAGAGGGATACTGCAACTAAAAATGCATTAAGAGCTGTTGTTCTTGCTCTAATTTAGGAAGGACTAATTAATTAGATTGGATCTTTTGTACAACAAAAAAATTTGTACAACAATAAAATTCTGTTTTGGTGCCATGAAACACTAGACACAGTTACTGCTGCCATGAGTTTTTAATTTTAAAGTGTGGGAGCAAAGATTGAGAGCAGGATGTAGGAGCAGGAAAGAGCAGTACTGGAGCAGTAACAAGGAAAATAATCCAGCATTCAGGAGCAGTTCTGTTTATAGCAAAGGGATTATAGAAAGTAAGGCATATGTGCTGCATGACTGAAGATCAATATGAATTCCATCTCCTTACAGGCATATTGATCTTGAGCACGTACATCACTCATAATCTCCCTGCTGTAACTGGCAAACGAAAGCATAAAAAAAGAGGATGGCAGGACTGTGAGTTAGGAGATTAAAGAAGAAAAATGTTAAGAAGTGTACGCTTTTGATCCTTGGGATGTGAAAAGCACAAGGTCATCTGCTGTTGTGACTAGGTTGACTATAAAAGCTAAGTGACTCATTGATTTCATACATCCACCCTGTAAAATATTTTGGTTTATATCATATAATCTTCCTTTCCATTAAATGGAACCAAATCATTTTATAGCAACTTGAGTTTAGTGTATCAGCCAAAGATTGATTGTGCTTAGGAACTGTGTCTAGGTTTGGGAGGGCACTATTTATGTGTTTTTAAGAGTTTAGCAGATAGTAAGAAAAAATTGTAGGCATTTCTGTGAATTGATAAATTGCTTTTTCTGTGTCCTTTGGTTGGAGGGGGTTTTTTTATTATTTGTTTGTTTTGTTTTTTGAAAGTGACATTCAGTAAAGAGCAAAGGTCTGACATTCTTTTTAATACTAGTCTTTCCACTTCCAAGAAGTTAGTAATACCAGTAGAAAGAATCAGCCTTGTTTATATCAATGTCATTCCATGAATAAACTCAAATGACATCTCTGATCTTTGAGTTGGTTGTGACTAATTGTGCAGTTCACATGGATGAATATAAGCAGACAAGTCCTTGTGATGCAAATGCAGGTACTTAATCTTTCGTAGAAAGTAAGGGGATTTATTATAGAATTTAAAACCTCTTCTTTCCCAGACTAAGCAAACCTTTTCCCAAAAGAGACTTTTCAAGACAATCTCCAGGGATGTTCACTGTGTTAAGAGTGTTGGGTGGAGGTTCTAGTGCAGGCCTTGAGCAGCCTGCTTCTTTTTTATGCTCAGTTTCTCTATGGTCCCTATTTCACAGAAAGGAGTCAGATGATGCAGTTATGTCAGAGTGGTATTTCAAAAGAATATGTTGGGGATGTATACAATGACTGACACATGGATGGTGTGGAGAAAACCTCTTTGAATAAGAAATTTAATCGTATTTCATATTGACGTGGGGTCACATTCGTGATTCCCATTAAGCAACATGGGCAGGGTTAATTGTGGCTGGGCATGTGGTCTGGCCAACTTCTCAGGACTGTGTGGACCACGGCTGTAGCTGCCCTCCTTAAGTGCTGAGTCTTGTACAAAGTGCTGTTCTTTCACAGGCTTGGAGAACTCCATGTGAATGATTCCCTGCAAAATGCTGTGTAATGATTCTGCCAAGTTCAAAAGGGAAGTCAAGAAAACAGAGAAAAATGAGGGATGTCAGCAAGTATAACTCTCACAACACCTCTGAAATGTTTTTTCCCCTGACTCTGTGGAGATGAAGATGCCTTTTGTTCATGTCTCAGCATTTATTCCCAAGCCAATGTCTAAGGAGATTACTGAAGTAACTCGAGTGCCAGTTTATTCATAGTACTTGTGTACATTACTTCTCTCAATCCAGAGGTCACTAGTAGTAGTATTTGTTTGTTTATCTTTGTAAAACAGCATTTAAACATAATTTATTAAGTACCTAGGTTAAGCTTCTGACTTTTATTACTGTTATACAGATCTCATTTTGCTGTCTTTACCATATTGCAGCATGATATTTTATTGGTACCTGATGTTCAGCATTGTGATTCTCTTTTTTTTGGAGTATGGGGAGAATGGCAATTAGTTTTAATATGTAGGGCTATTTGGGATTGAAATCTTCAAGTCTGACACAGTTGGCAAGTGACTATCAATGTGGTTTGCTACAACTTAACCTTTCCAAGCCACTGAAATAAGATTTTTAAATTAATTTAAAATGCATTTTAACCTGCTCTTCAGCAGGAGCCTTAGACAAGTATCTCATCACCCCAAAATTTTTCCTGTGTGAGGGAGGGATCAGAGAGATGGCACTACCCTTGCTGTGAGTTAGCATGATTAAGGGTATAGCTAAAATAATTCAAAGTGCTTTTCTGCATGTGTGGCTGTACAAAATACTTAGATGTTAAAATGGATGTGTGAAGCTAATACTTCACTTCTATATCAAGCCCTCCACACAACCTGTTTGTTAATAAATAATGTACTTAATGCAAAAAGAATGTATTTAAAACATGATTCATTTTGCAGTGAAATAATTGCTTGGAAAATTAATTGGGGAGCATTTTGGTGAAAGATTATTTCATCTGAAATCATAGTATCATCAAGGGAGGTGAGTTAGTTAAGCAATCTCATGACTTTTTGTGCTAAATCTCCCATGACTATCATGCTTCTATTCCCTTTTTCTCCATAAATAATTATTTTCTTCTTTTTTTAATATTTATTCCAGTACTATTCATTACAATGCATTCTGGTCCCCAGAAGAACTATGTTAATATTCTCTTCACCAGTGCCCTCCCTCTTTTCTTTCAAGCTTGGCCTTCTATTAAAGGGGGCTGTAAGGAGAGCAATGGAGTGTGCTGTGCACACCCTGATAGAGCTCCTTGTTATTACCTGGGAATAGGCAGAAAAGCTGAGCTGAGTAAAGCTGGGTGTGAATCACTGGCAGGTCCCTGCTGCAGTCCCTGCTGATGGTGTGTTCGCCCTCTCCCTCTGACACGTGGGCAGTATCTTTGCCTTCAACAGTGTCATTTCTGACAAAGCTACTTCCAAAGGGACTTGGCCATCACCCTCTGGCTGCTCCTGGCCAGAGAAATACTTCCTAAAGTGCTTGAAAATGGTAGGCTGGCACACATGCACAGAACTAAAACGTGAAGCAAACACCCACCTGCGAATCAGTGTCACCTCACTTGAGAAGAGAGGAGTGCATATTTTTTATTAGTTAGCAATTCTTTCTGTAGAGGCAGTTGCAGCAGGAGGGACGATTGACTTGAATATACATATTTTTGGAAGGAGCTTTTTTCTTCCTTGTTGACAGCTCTGTAATCGGGATGATGCCATTTATGTGAAAGGAAGAAGCAGGAGGCGTTCCTTAATTGGCTTATAGGTAACTGGAGTAGAAAACAATTAAACATGGACAGGTATAATAACAGCCATCCGTCAAAATAAATGATTCTGTAAGCTCAAGGGCTCTGGCTGCCCGGTTAGTTCCCTACTTGAATTTAAACAAGGGCCATTGAAGTCATCTCTCCTGAGGCAGAGGCTGCTTTTTCATGTTTCCTAGTACGATATCCGAGAGCTGTTTGTACAGCAGTGCACAGTCCACTGCCTGCACTGGGGGCAGCGCGGGGGTCTCGGGCTGCAGGTGGAGCTCTGGGTGGGAGCCCAGGCCGTCAATTCCCTAATTTGCATAACAAGGGACACCTGTGGCCCCGGCCAGGTGGGGACACTCAGGTGTTAATGACCTCCAGACTTTCACGCCCTCACAGTGTGAGGAGATAAAAGCCCAAGGGTTCCAGGGTTTGGGTTCCTTCTTTGGAGACACCAGCGAGGGCTGTTTTCTATTATTTAGTTACTGCACTGTGATTAAGTTATTTTAAGGAGCTGGACGTTTGGGGCTCTGCTGTGGGAACCCCGGGATTGAGCCGGTAAGGAAATGTGGTCTGGCTGAGTGTGGGGGAGCAGCTGTGACCGGACCCCGGTCCCAGCCCAGGGTGTCAGCGGTCCCGCATGGTCGGACAGGGAAGTTTCCCTGGCCATGGACCCGAACGGGATAATGGATTGTAGCGAACCACAAGAGCAGCATGGGGCGATGCTGTGCTGCGGTGCACAAGGAGGAATGGGGGAGGCAGACAGGATGGGACTGATGGAAGGGCCAGAGCAGAGCACCTGGGATGTGGACAAGGGGGCAAATTCTACCTTCGGAGCAAATGTGACTCCTGTGCCTCTCTTTTATGATCAGTGCTAGGACAAGAATCTTGCTGTTAGCAGTGAGCTAATTTGCAGTTCTTGAAGTATGTGCTTTTCACTGTGAAGTTAACTTATTATAATGCAACAAAATAAGGTCAAGTGTTCGAAAACTGAGCAAGGAGAGACTTGCTAGTTGGCTTTTGTATTAGTGAGATTAAAACATCTTTCATAACTAGACAGAATTGAAGTATATTAACTTAATTGGCATGTTATGTAGATTAATAAAGTCTGATGCTTGGAGGTTGTAAGTATATTTAGAGTTTATTATGACTGTTCATCAGAATTAAAAAGTTATGAAGGAATTAAAAAGCTCTCAGGAAATTTCAATGCCATAAGGACTCTTCTGCTCATATAGCCCCTTGGTGTTAACTTACTGCCAATATATCAACTTGTCATAAAAATGTAAATGCAGACTATATTAGTACTGCAATATCTTTTTAGCATTAATTTCTTATATGTTGTTGCTAGGAGAGTCTGATTTGGACACTGCCAGTAACAGAATCCCTTCATGGTTGTCTAAGGTTGCTTCTGATATCCTGGACTCATCTCTGTGTGTCCCACAGTATAGAGAACAAGTCCTTGGGATCATTGCATTGTTTTTTTTCTTTCTTAATACACAGAATATTTTTTAAATATTTAGGTAGACTGTGACTACTTGAATTTGGTACAGGCACATGTTGTGGCCTGATGGTTAAAACTGGAGTTCAGCTGTGGGCTGAGAAAATGTTAAACCTTTCAGAGCTATAGGGAAGACAGTGTTTGTTTTTCAAATCTGCTACATGGAGTATGGGGTTTTGTGGTGTTGAGAGGTTCTGTTTAGGCCTAAATGCAAGATAAAGGAAATATTTTGCTATGCTTTGCTATTTGAATACACTGTTAAGAGATCCATATTAACGGCACAGGAATCAAAAGCAGTTTTAGAGGTTGGATCATAAATATTTCAAAATACTCAACTTTTTTCAATTCTTTGTTTGATCTCCTAGCCTATAAATTGCAGGATCAACTTTATTTGTGACTAATTCCATGAACTTTGGTGTAATTCTGCCCAAGGATAAATTATCCCAGGATGTTTAATTACATAATTTCTAAACAGATCTGCTTTCTTAGCAAACATATAAACCCTGTTAAAAGCAAAGCAAAGGTAAGAGATGGCACTTATTTTGTGCTGAAAGTGCAAAAGTAGTCTCTTGAGCTTCTTCATCCCTTGCCAGTTTTGTTCCTACTGTGTGTACAGTAAATTTCATAAAATATTAACTTATGGTAAATATTTAATACATAATTTATTAGCATTATATAAGTTCATTCTCCAATATATGAAGTGCTGAATAGATAGTTATATAAATATTTTAAAGTGACAAATATATAAATATTTAAGTGGCCAATATAAATATTTTAAATGTAGATACAAGGGCCATATTCTCCCTTTTTTCCCTTCAGAGTTGAATAGGTATAATTGCTGACAGTACTTTACTCTGCATTTTCAAAGTAAAGGCTTTAGACAAAGTAATGTATATTTTCATTTATGTCAGTAAACTTTGGATTAGGTCAGTAAATATTGTAAGTTTCAGTATTGCGTAAGGACAAAAATTATGTTATGATTTTATACATTTAATAGAATTCGGGAATATTATGAAGAGGCAGGACAAGTATTAGCTTAAATTTAAAAATAAGTTGGTCTTAGCTGTATTCATTGAACTGTAAGTGTAAGACAAATGAAGGGAATAAGTTTTTTACTAATAGGAAGTATGACGAAAGTTCTTTCAAATTTGCTAGAAGTAATACTTGGGAGTTATCCCTGCACCACAATCAGCTCAGTTTACATATGAACGTGGAATGAGTTTGTGAAAAGCAGTCTGCCATCTTCAGCCACTCCTGCTGCAAAATCCACCAGGTTGTCTTGGTTTGGGCTGACCACGTTATTTTCCAAGGGTGATTCTCTGGGTAAGCCTAGGACCTGATTCACCTGCAGGTGTGAGTTTTGTTCTATTAAGGATGCTCATCAGAGTAGCCTGTGATATAAGTAGTATTTTTGTTTTCACTTTAGGTAAAGAGTGCTAAATAATCTCTATTTTGGCTGTGTTGAAGACTATGGCTCTGCTCACTGCTTTGTGCTTTTTTGTTGTGCTGCTCTAATGTATAAACTGTCCGTGTGGCCAGTGGCAGGTTACAAGGCACAACTGAGTTATGTGCTGCTGTGAAGGTCCTGAGACCCCCACAGTGTCAGAGGGAATTGTCTTTGTAGCTCTGGATCTACAGTGCAGCTTTGCAGGGCTGCCTGTCATCCCTATTGGAACCCAGGAACTGCATCCCTGTGCCTTCTCCTGGTGATACTACAGATTTGAAATGTCTCTTGCCTTCTAAGGGAGGATTTTTTTTCCCCCAATGACTGAAGATTTTAGATGGTAGTAGAATATAAGGATTGAAGTACATGTGTGGTATTTCTGTTGTAAACTTGTATTTTTTGTTCTCTCGTGATGGGTTTGTTTTTTTTTTAAACCTGCTAGGATAGGAATAGGAAAAAATGCAACAAACCCCAACACTTGTGAGTTTTTAGGGTCTTGAACTGCTTTTTGATTTGAATGAAATGAAGGATCTGCCTAGTCATTTCACTGTTTTGAATGCTTGGTTTGTAGTACTGCTTTTCTCCAGCTAGGAAAAATTAGTGAGTGGCAAAGCCCTCAGCAGGTAAGTTTCTAAGACCAACAACAATCCTAAGGAAGTTACTCTGTGCTTCTGTATTGCTACCAAGTTGACAGAGAGAAGCTGTAATACTGGCTATTTCTTACCATGCCAGGCTCAGATTTGTCAGTGCTGTTTTTCTTAAAATTTGCCCATAGTCAAATAAAATTTATAATAGTAAGCCTGTTCCATTGAACAAATCATTGCTATTGAAAATATGCCCGTATCAATCTTCCAGCTTGTATTTTTCTATGCAACTAACCCTGCAAGCTATTGGGGAAGGTGAGTAGCATTATGAATTTTAAAAATTATGAGGAGACATTAAATGATAAACTTTCATAAACTAATTAAAGAAAATATTACATGTAGAGTGATAGTAGACCTAAAAAGAAATGGGCAACACTTCTTTTGGTCAACCTGATGTGGCTTGATATTTTGTGCCTGCTTTATGAAACTTGTCAAAACAAGCAGAAGTCCAGTAGGCATTTTTAGGACACTCAACAGTTTGAGCACTACAGCAGTTGCACCTAAAATAGGCATATTATGTACAGAAGAGGAAGTGATCAATGCATCTGTAAATGAGTCAGGACAGCTAGTCCATCATTTCCTAGAGGAAACAACAAATGGTGTTTGGAGAACTTGAGAAACTTACAAAACAATATGGTTGTTTATAACCATTGGTGATGGTTGAATTATTTTTCACTCCTTTTTTCCCCTATTTTAATGAAAGTTTTTTTCAAATGATTTAATACAGAAAGATTCAAGTCATTATTTCTTTGGGGCTAATTAGAGCCACAATTACATAAGCTGTCAAATAGCTGAAAATTAGGAAGCTTCTGCTTGACTTCTTTAAAGATTTCCCTTATTAACAAATCTAAATTCCTGTCCACTGTCCAAGAGCAAAACCAATCAGCTCTTAGTAACTTATATTGTAATTTCTAGTTTTATATAAATTAGGCTCAATAATCTCTAAAAAAAGACAGATATTAAAATTTATCATCAGATGCGAGGACATACTTTTTTTGTGGCATGGAAAACTTATTAAATACATGTTGCTTGCTTTAGTTTAAGCAGAGGCAAAACAATGCGTGAAGTCAAACTTTCCCACTTCAAACTGCATTACACAACTTTTGTGAGCATCTCAACATTTGCTGATAAAACTTTATTGTGCAACAATTTACTGCATGGTAGGAATGGCCTGTTTGAAAAAAATGTTAACCAAATTTACATCTGAATCCTACAGGTACTTCCAACAAAAAAAACCAAAACCACTTTCTCTTTGTCCTTTAGTGAAAGACCAGGTAGTTGAGAAGCATGAAATATAAATGAAATCTGTACTTTCAGTGCAGACTTGGAAATACTTTAAATGGAAAAAGAAGTGATGTTGAGAAGAAGTTAAAAAATGAATCTCTGCTGCAGTAGAGCTCCATGTTTTTTAGCCAGTGCAAACTAGCTGTCAAATAACACAGCCCAGTCAAATTGCTGTCACTGTTAGATTGCTGTTCTACAGAGGTTTGTGTTCATTGTGAGTTATCATTTAGAAAAAACGATGTTTCACAACTCCAATCTATTGCCAAGGGCTTCAGGGCTCTTTGAGAACAGGTCTTTGTTGTACCACTTTCCCAAAGTACTGGATGGATGTGTGTCAGAGAGGGGTATTGTGATGTATAGCAAGGCAATACACTTCTGGAGCTAATCAAGTTCAAGAAAAATTAAGCTCCCTTGGAATCAGCTAGTTGACAACTTGAGATTTCTCTTTAGGCCATTCCTGTACAAACTGGTTGTTTTCCCCTTCAGAAGAAGCTATCAATAAGATTTTGCAACAAAATGAAAGGGTGAAGAAAACACTGGCTGTGGATCTACCACCATGGAACTTGAGGAAAGCAGAGCAGAGCATCAGATGAGTGTAACCACTCAGTGGTGCAAAGATGTCTCTGGACATCTCACAGAATAGGAAACACAAGCCAGCACTTGTGAAGTGGAGGCAATTGATAAACACATTGTAAAAGGGAGAGCAACAAGCCTTTGCTTATAATTCTATGTAGCATTTGGCTGAATTTATATATGTTAGGTACTCTGGTTAATTTAAAGGGAGGGAGTGAAATGGCATTTTTTAAAATATTTATCTAACAGGGGAATAAGGAAGACAAGCTATTTCATCAATGAATGCCTGTTAAAGTTGCTTCTTGCAACTGCTGTGTAGGGATGGATTCCCGAAGGCTCCTGGGAGAATCAAGGCTATCAGTAAAGGCTGAATTGCCCCCGGCCCCCAAAAACTTGTTCTCAGCAACAGGAGAGCCAGGCAGTTGCGCAGTTGATTCTCTCTGCTCTTTCCCTTCAACTTTAAAGGAGGAGCATACAACACAAAACTTCACAAAAAGATTTGGTTTTGTTTTCAAAGTGAAACACTCTTGGTTTTGGGGAAGGGAGAAACTGGAAGAATGCAAATCATCTTTGACTCCTACACATGAGGAGATGCAGTAGATGAAAACCCTGCTGTAATGTACTAGGTGAGCAGCCCTGGTAGTTCCACCACAATTATGGTCTCTTCTTTGTGGTTAATCCTTCCTTCCTGGTATCTGTGTTCTACTTTTTGGATTGTAGACTGCAGGAATCAAGTACTATTTTGTTTGCACTTTTTTCTTTTCTGTGAGCTTGGGAGCAGTGTTTGATGCTGTTGCTATTTATTTAGTGCCTGTGAAAAAGAGACCTAGTGTTGACAGGGTAAGTTTGTCTCTTGCCGATTGCTTCTTTGATCTCTGTTCATCTCCTCAGACTAGTAGAGAATAATACAAGTAAATAAGTGTCTTTGCATTGTCCCTGAAGTACATGTGACCTCGGGTCATCAGTGAGCTGGGACTAATAGGCCTGCCCTGCAATGCTGTACTATAAGGCTTTGCTCTGTGGATCCTATGATAGACTGCAAGACAATTCTGAACAATTTTTTTGTTGTATAAATGATATGCCATGTGTGCTTCACATTTCAGTCCCCTTGGGAATTTCTCTGGTACTCTGGCATCCACTTACTCCAGAAACCTTCAGGCCATTGACTAAATTGTAGTTTCTTGGTTTTCCACCATAATAATTTTGCTTTTTCTGNGATATGCATTTGTCAGTTGAAAGAACAGTTCTGTTCCACTCCTAAAACCTCAAGGAATTTTTCTCACTTGTGCTATGTAAGGACTGAGAACCCAGGATGTAACAGTATAGTGTAAGAGGAGTAGAACTATACTTGCTTAGTCTGACATGCATCTTATGCCAATATGAACATTGTGCTAATTACCAGTCCCTTTAGGGTCATATTAGTCCTGGAATTGCAACTGCTTATATTAATATTGAATTTAGTTAACTTCCTTTGCTTTGCAGAGCTAGGCAGGGAAAGGAAACATGGTAATAGCAGTAGCAAAAGATAAAACAGTTTTATTGATCATAGAACAGATCAAATCATCTCTGCTGGAATTGTGAGAAGTGGAAAAGATACTTTGAATAACAATTACACCTGAGAGTTTTTCCCCTTTAAAATAAGGGGTTTGGATTTAGGAGGAAATTACTTTGTTTTACCACTAGTAGAATGAAATAGAACTGAAAGACCTCATAACCTTGGATAAAGACTAGATAATGCAAGCTGTAGTTTTATTGGCAGTCTGGAGTACCTATGTGTAGATTAAGAAGTTGATTTTAAGAAGATTAACTCTGTATGTGCCTGGAAGTACCTTTTCCTGCTGTACAAGCAGGTGTGTAGGAGACACTGACACAATTGTCTCATAGTGTGTATTCACAGCAGATTGACAGAAAGAACTGTACTGTTTAGAAGTTTAATCTCCTTTTCAGGAAGGTTTCAGTGAAATCAAAGGCTTCTGGTGAAGTTGTTTGTATTCAGGGCTTTCCCAGTGTGGCAGCCATCACCCCTGGAATTGCCTACCTTGTGCCTTGCTTCCACTTCCTCCTCTAAGCTCATCTTCCACAAAAGGTATTTTGGCAGAGATTTGTAGTATAAGTCGTTTATAGCCAAGCTTTACCTTCCTACTGCTTTTATTACTATCATAGCAAGAAGTTTGTAAGCAGAAATGTCCCAGGAGCAGGAGTAGATACCTGACTGTCTCCTGCCACTGATATGCAATAGCACAAAGTAAAAACTCGCTTCCTTTCAAGAAGACATTGCAGAGGTTATTGCTCCTTGGC
>WEIV01008093.1:1151-42551 GCA_013390005.1 Calyptomena viridis
CCCTTTTGGTCACTGGGCAGACCCACTGTGAGGGGCTTCAATCCCATCTCAGGTGTTGCAACTGCATGTGGTCCTCCGTGCTCTGGTCTGGTTTACAAGGTGGTGATGGGTCAAAGGTTGGACTTGATGATCCTGGAGGTGTTTTCCAGCCTAAATGATTCTGGGATTCTCACTGGGGCTGCTGGAGTGGCTCCTGGATGATGGGAAAGGAAAATTTCCCTCCCGTTCCACCACCTCTGCTCTCCGTAGTCAGCAGGAACTCAAAGTCATCAGTTAAGACACCTCGTTTTTCCAGTCTTAAAGTCTCATCTCCTCCTCTTTAGTGCCACTCAGCTTTATGTTATCAGGGCATAAACCAGAGTGCTCCCAAAAGATGTGCCAATGCCATCAATGCAAAGGAATAATTAGAGGTTTTCTAGGACTGAACCTTCAGTAAGGAGTGTAGCAAACTCCCTCCATCCTTACAACTCCCTTATGCCACGAGACAGAGAGAGAAAGGGCACCTCTGTGTGGTGTTTTGCAATCAGACATGAGCTCACCCTGAGCAGGCATCCAGCCCAAGTAAAAGCTGTGTAATCGTATTGTCTGGGTGTTAAAAGCTCTCAGCACTCATGTTATCTTGTGCTAAGCACTTGCTGTCTGACACAACACACATTTAATTGGGTGGAGATGGGTCAAAGGTTGGATTGCTGATCTTGGAGGTATTTTCCAATCAAAATGATTCTGGGATTCTTGGTCAAAATATTCTCAATAAGTATTTTTTAATCTGTAGAAATCAAATATTGTTATCTAAAAATAAAAGTGACTTTCATGAGTGCCATGGACTAACTTCTGTTGCAGTTCGTTATTACTTATAGCACTCAGTCATCTGAGATATCCAGTCCCATTTGGGGAGGAACATTGAAATTACCTGTGAAAAAATCAGACTTGCAGAGGATTGAGGTCAAGAAATTGTAGATTCAAATGTGGAGATTTCTTTGAAAGAGTCTCAGAGAAGGTAGAGGTAAATCCTCCCCGATGCATTAGTTCATGTTCTTTTCACTTTACCAGGCTGACAAACAGGCTCAGCCAAACCTTCCCTTGGGCAACTGTTATCCTGGCAGTGATTAATGAAAAAGAAGAGGTAGTGCCTCATCTTTGCTCACCTGATACCGATCTCAGGAATTGTTTCCCATTGTTCACCTTCCTCCTTTCGCTCCTTTTTAGAACAGGCTTTGACAGAACTTCAGGCCATGTTTTTTAACTTGATTTTTGAAGGCAGTTTGGTGATTTCTAGTACGTGGTCTGGAAGGGGCTAAAATAAAAGGAATTCCAGCAAGAAGTTAACTAGTTAAAACTAGAATATCCTGAGTTGGAAGGGACCCAAAAGGATCATCCAGTCTGACTCCAAGAATCCCACTGTGTCCCTGAGAGCATTGTCCAAATGCTCCTGGAGCTCTGGCAGCTTTGGGGCAGTGACCAATCCCTGAGGAGCCTGTTCCAGTGCCCAGCGGGATGAAAACAATTGGAATAACTACTGGAAGTCTGACAATGAGAATAATTAGTATAAGGAACACAATAACTTCAGTTTAGCAATGATGGACAAGGCAGAGAAGATTCCCAGCTGCAGGACCATCTGTGGGGTCTGACCAAAGGCAGCTCAGCCTGGTTGTGGCGGGGTTGGGAGACCACCATGGTGAGGGACCCCTAAAATCCACCCTGGGCCTCCACAGGAAAAACAGAGACGTGGGTGTTGGATGCAGGTTTGTTTTATTGCAAGGGCAGGAAATGCCCCCCTGAACAAGGACACATAAGGCAAAGACAGACAGGTTTCCCCTCCATTATTCACTAGAGGTGTTCCTTGTCTCAGCAGACAGAGGTTTCTGGGAGAAGCCAGTGGATGGTGGAGTCACACGCTTGGCCACTGGCTGGGGTGAGGCGGAGGTGGAGAGGAAACAAGGCAAGAAGGAAATAAGGGGAATTTCTAGAGGTATGAAGTAGAAGTCTGATGTTCTGCCCCTTGCTCAGGAGCTGTGTTGAGGATCCAAATTGTATCATTTGCCTTCATTCTTCAGTCAAGGGACATTTCTGTGGGGTTTAGCAGGTCCAGCAGCCACCACGACCGTACCTGCTGTACCTGGAGGAGTAAGGGCTGAAATAGCCCCCATAGCCATAGGGTCTCCCATAGCCATACAGGCCCCTGGAGCCCCCATAACCACACAGCCCCCCATAGCCCAGGGAGCCATAACCCCCATATCCATACAGACCCCCATAGCCCAGAGAGCCATAACCCCCATAGCCCAGGGAGCCCCCAGAGCCTCCAAGAACGGGGGCTCCAGCTGATCCCACAACGGAATCCTGTGGGAAGGAGCTGAGGATGGGTCCAGGGAGGGTGACAACCACAGCGGGGGGCTGGATCACAGTGGTGGAGTCGGGGCACTGGCGCACACAGGGCTCGTTGCCACTGTCAGCGAGGGGCTGGGGGCGGGCGACGCCACTGACAGAGCACAGGTCGTAGGAGGACATTTTGCTGGGGTGGAGGTCGATCTGCAAGAGCTGATTTTACCAGGAACAAGTCATTATTTGCCTACATAAACATGCCATTGGGTTCCCTGCCTTTCCTCACACCACAGCGCTTTGAAGCGCCAAGATTTCCCCATGTCTATGAAAAGTGAAAATTGGAGTAGAAGAGCAGAATTATTTGCTCAGGTGCTTCAGTGAGTCAGTGGCTCAGCAAGGACAGGGAGTCCCAAGAGTCGAGGGTGTTGTTGTTTGTGATTTCATGACTAGCTCTTCAATCCCACTGATCTCCTTTGTGCTGATCCTTCTCAAAACAGGGATTAGAACTCATTGTCTATTGAGATTTGCTCAGGAGCTCGTTTGATGAGACCATTACAAGGGGATTGCAAAGACGATTGTGCTGAATTTCCAAACATTGAATCAGGACACTGAGATATTTACAACTCTCTTAACACCACAGCATCTTGATTTTGGGCTCTGAACTATTATGAAAAAGTCTGGCTCCAAATTATTAACATGAAAATCCAGCACTTCACCCTTCAGCTCCTTAAATTCCCTCTATGACATCTTTTTATCTTAAATAAATGTCTTACAGAACATCTTTCAATTCCTCTCATTCCCCCTCTAAGCCAGTGCCTGATCTCTGGGAGTTTTCATGCCCATTTATATTAAATTAAAAGTATTTTGGGTGATTTGTAATACCATAATCTGGATATAAAGGCAGCTCAGCTTCTAAGCTCAACTTTTCCCTGCAAACCATGAAGATTCATTTTCCAAGTAATTCTCAGTCACCAATTTAAGCAAACAGGGAAGAGAAATAAACACTGAACTACACATCACACATACAACTGTTGGAAGCAACCCAATAACAAACTTAATTTTCTGCCATATCAAGAAAATTCAAGTTTGCTTTGAAATCAAATACTGACCCCAAAGGCAAAGACCAGTCGTCCATAATAACTTTTCAAATTTTACCTGTTCACCCAAAATCTTATCTGCCGTTTCATAATGGAAAATAAATTTTCCATCCCAGATAAATTTTCCATCCCAGATAATTTTTTGAGCCAAGACAAATCCTGACACTTGCAAAGAGCAGCTCCAGACTCACCAAGTCGTTGGGAAGAAGGAGTGAGAAGATACTGGGAGAACCCTGAGTGGAGAGAGCTTTTATACAGTTCAGAGTGCCTGAGGGGTGAGAGACTGATTTAATGAACATGCTGCTAATTACTTGATGCGGCACATTTTTTGTATTGATAGCTCTGCAAAGTGATGAAATTGTTGAGCTTTCTGTTTGTGTTTATTTCTTGATTTCAGTTCCCCTGTAACACAACACCAACATTACGTCACACGAGGCCCTTTCATCTAAAGGGCTGATGGGTGAAATTAATGCATCTTTCATCCTAAAACATGATTCATGGATTTAATATCAGTTTTCTGTTGTCTTTGCTGTTGTACCACGCGATGAGCTGGTTATACACTGATATTCTTCCCCTGCTGTCCTGCATGACAACAATGTTCAGACATTTACCATAAAATCATGGAATGGTTTTGGGATGCACATCCAGGAAGTTTTATCTGACTCTGAAACTGCAGCCTAAAAGCTGAATTTACTTCTGGAAGGAGAGATATTTATATTTTTAAGGATTGGGCTGGAAAGCTCAAAATAATCAAACCATACATGAAATTAATAATTGAATTTATGTTTTACTGAGATGTTTTTTCAAAAGGTGGGGATGTCCTGGCACAGGTTGCCCAGAGCCCTGGAAGTGTCCAATGCCAGGTTGGAGCAACCTGGGATAGTGGGAGATGTCCCTGAACATGATGATCTTTCCAACCCAAACCTTTCCATGAGTCTATAGAGGAGAACCCCCAAATTTAGCTGTCGTAGAAATAAAAATCCTTTGGTTTTTTGAAAGATTGTTGCCATCAATCCCATCATTGATGGCATCTTTCAGCAGGGAGCAATTACGAGGTGGGAAAGACAAATGGTGCCTTTTGCTGAGGTTGCTTTCTTTGTTTACCCCGTTCTTGTAACACTCTGTCATTATCATTGTTGTCATAATCACCAGCCTGGTTATCTTCACACATTATTTATAAATTATGAGCATTTCAAAGTCTGGAGATATGTGAGGAGATTTCCTGAGCTTTTATCCTGAGAAAAAAACCCCACCAAACTCATGTAAATGTTTTACAAGAACATTCCAAGGGATTTTCAGATACCTTGTGAACACCCACTAATAACTTGGAAATACTGTGTCATAGTTACATGCAGTGTCTGCCTGGATGTATCCACCCCACTATTAGCAGAGATTATCACAGTAAAATACGTAAATCAAGGTCACTTGGGGTTTTTCCCATAATCAGTTTGTGGTTTATAACTTTTTGACCTTCCTTTGACTTTAAAAATAAGATCTACTTTTTTTTTTTTTAATTTAAAATGCACGTTGTTGTGTCTCAAATGTGTAACAACAGGAGGAGAAAAGATGAGAAAAAAAAGCAAATCTGGGTATAACAACTCAGAAAACTCAGTTCCCACAGACTTTTGGCTGCCAGATGAAATGTTTCTCAGTTCCCTGAAATTGAAAGAGAACTAGTTAAGAATTTAACAAGATCAAGAGCTGGTGCAGCACCTGAGTTGGGACAAACCCCCAGATCCATCCAGGATGAGCAGAAGGAGAAGGACTTTGGGGGAGAGGCTGGACATGACCCAGCCCAGACCCCCTGTGCCCTGGGCTGATCCCCCAGCAGGGGAGGGGGGATTGTGCCCCTCTGCCCCCTCAGGTGAGACCCCACCTGGAATCTGCCTCCAGCTCTGGGAACAGCACAGGAAGGCCCTGGAGCTGCTGGAGCCAGTGCAGAGGAGGGGAGCAGAGGGATGGAGCAGCTCTGCTGGGAGGAAAGGCTGGAGAACTGGGAATGTTCAGCCTGGAGAGGAGAAGCTTTGGGGGGACCTGGTTGTGGCCTTGCAGGGCCTGAAGGGGCTCCAAGGAACATGGGAGAGACTATTCCCAAGGGCCTGGAGTGACAGGACAAGGGGATGGGGTCACACTGACAGGAGATTTGGATGGGATATTGGGGATAAATTCTTGGTTGGGAGGGTGGGGAGGCCCTGGCACAGGNTTCCCATAATCAGTTTGTGGTTTATAACTTTTTGACCTTCCTTTGACTTTAAAAATAAGATCTACTTTTTTTTTTTTTAATTTAAAATGCACGTTGTTGTGTCTCAAATGTGTAACAACAGGAGGAGAAAAGATGAGAAAAAAAAGCAAATCTGGGTATAACAACTCAGAAAACTCAGTTCCCACAGACTTTTGGCTGCCAGATGAAATGTTTCTCAGTTCCCTGAAATTGAAAGAGAACTAGTTAAGAATTTAACAAGATCAAGAGCTGGTGCAGCACCTGAGTTGGGACAAACCCCCAGATCCATCCAGGATGAGCAGAAGGAGAAGGACTTTGGGGGAGAGGCTGGACATGACCCAGCCCAGACCCCCCCAGCCCTGGGCTGATCCCCCAGCAGGGGAGGGGGGATTGTGCCCCTCTGCCCCCTCAGGTGAGACCCCACCTGGAATCTGCCTCCAGCTCTGGGAACAGCACAGGAAGGCCCTGGAGCTGCTGGAGCCAGTGCAGAGGAGGGGAGCAGAGGGATGGAGCAGCTCTGCTGGGAGGAAAGGCTGGAGAACTGGGAATGTTCAGCCTGGAGAGGAGAAGCTTTGGGGGGACCTGGTTGTGGCCTTGCAGGGCCTGAAGGGGCTCCAAGGAACATGGGAGAGACTATTCCCAAGGGCCTGGAGTGACAGGACAAGGGGATGGGATCACACTGACAGGAGATTTGGATGGGATATTGGGGATAAATTCTTGGTTGGGAGGGTGGGGAGGCCCTGGCACAGGCTGGGCAGAGAAGCTGTGGCTGCTCCATCCCTGGAAGTGTCCAAGGCAGGTTGGAGCAACCTGGTATAATGGAAAGTGTCCCCTGTTAAAGAAGGATTGAAAGCAGATGATTTTTGTGGTCCCTTCCAATCCAAACCATTCCATGACATGATTCTGTGATATAAAAGCCACTAAAAGATGCTCCAGATCATTGTGTTTGCCTTGCATTGAGCAGCTGGAGGGAGAAGTGCTGAGCCTGCAGAAAGAATGTTTTTGCCCTTGTTATTTGTCCCCAGTCCTCATTTGAGATCCTAAAATTCCATTTGGCTCCAGATATCCTGGTGATTACACTAGAAGACCTGTAACCTGACAAAAGAGTGACTGTCCTCCTATCATCCTAATTATGAAGGACTTATAAGTAAATCAAGCAAGCTTATTTCCTCCTCTCACGCTCTGGAAAGCCATGGAATAATGAAAAATAATTCCATGTCTTAAGCCTGGAGACAATAGAGGTCTGGGCTGGAATGTGCATGTCACGCTCTGTGTGGGTTTGAAGTGCCTGCAATGCACCAGCAATAAGCAAAAACCATTTCAGCACTTTGAGGAATTATGTGTCCTGCAATTTGGGGTTGGGACCTAATTATGAACTCAAGCATCAGGTGCCCAATGTCCTCCAGGCAAGCACAGGGCTGTATAAAAGCTCTCTGCACCAAGGCTTTCCATCCACTTCTCCCAGCTCATCTCCCTTCGTGAATCAGGTAAGTCAGATTTCTCTCAAACTTCTCAAAACTTGCTGTCGAGAACTCTGGGTTTTAGGATTGAGTCCTCTGTGGTTCCTCTCAGTGATCTGTAGGATCTTTGCTGCTGGAAATAATGTTTGATTTCTCATTCATCTCCAGGCCTTGTAAAGACAGGAGAGGGGAAGTTTTGAATCCCAAATCGAGTAGTTTTGGGGTTGGAACTTGTAGCATTATATCACTTAAAAAAATTTCTTGACTTTCTTTTAGGAGGTAAAGAACAACTCATACACATTCTTGTATGTGGCTGCATTTGGTAGAGTTCTGCTGGGTTTGTAGCAGGAAAGATCAAACTTAAGTAGAAATTACCAACTAGGAGTAAAGTAATACTGCCAAAATAATCTTGTATGGAAATTCCAAAGATGCAGTTGAAAAGTACATGATTTTATTGGATAACATTGAAGAGAACATGACTTGGTTATAGACAACTGAAGAACCAATGACTTTGTTGGATACAACTAAAGAATAAAAGTCTTTGTTGCACTAAAGTCAAGACTGGCCTAAAGATTATGGTGAGAGGAAGAAAAACACCAGGAAATACTTCCCAGGTTTATTACTGACACCTCGTTGGACTGTTCCAGCACAGCCTAATGTTTGACGTATCTTTGATGGTAACAAATGAACGTGTCTTGCAGGTTCACTGCCATCCCTACGAGATGTCCTGCTACGACCTGTACCCCACCTCTGCCTGGGGCGTCGCCCGCCCCCAGCCCCTCGCTGACAGTGGCAACGAGCCCTGTGTGCGCCAGTGCCCCGACTCCACCACTGTGATCCAGCCCCCCGCTGTGGTTGTCACCCTCCCTGGACCCATCCTCAGCTCCTTCCCACAGGATTCCGTTGTGGGATCAGCTGGAGCCCCCGTTCTTGGAGGCTCTGGGGGCTCCCTGGGCTATGGGGGTTATGGCTCTCTGGGCTATGGGGGTTATGGCTCCCTGGGCTATGGGGGCTCTCTGGGCTATGGGGGGCTGTATGGATATGGGGGTTATGGCTCCCTGGGCTATGGGGGTCTGTATGGATATGGGGGTTATGGCTCCCTGGGCTATGGGGGGCTGTGTGGTTATGGGGGCTCCAGGGGCCTGTATGGCTATGGGAGACCCTATGGCTATGGGGGCTCTTTCAGCCCTTATTCCTCCAGATACAGCAGGTATGGTCGTGGTGGCTGCTGGACCTTCTAAATCCTACAGAAACATCCCAAGTGACGCCTAACCAACAGATGGGGTGTGATGATTTCACAGCCAAAGAGCTTGGAACCACCACTACTCCATCCCAAGACCGTGGAGTTGTTGCCCTTTCAGCTTCTCCTCTTAATGTCTGCTTCCATTTTCTGCCTTGATGCTTCTCCCACCCCATTCTCTATTGCCTGGGGTAAACATGGGACAAAAGTGCTCAAAATGAGTCTTGTTTGTTCAAATCGACAGCTGAGACTCAGAAAAAAACCTAAATCAATCTGTGAATGTACCTCTGGCTGGAGAACAGTTCCAAACATCTTGGAAACTCTGCAATGTATTCCTTTGCTCACTATCATTAAAAATTTATTGCATCAAAGTTGCCATGTTCTGGTGGTCTTTTCCCATGTTCTCACCCTCTTTATTTGTCTTAAGAGGAGCTTCCCCTGTGCAGGGGCAGTAACAGCTTAAACTATCCTGGAATCATGGAATGGTTTGGGTTGGAAGGGACTTTAATGCTCATCCAGTTCCAGCTCCCTGCCATGGGCAAGGACGCTTCCACTGATGGTTTCTCAGAGCTTCGTCCAACCTGGCCTTAAACTGTGGAGATGAATCTCCTGCCCAAAAAATCAGGGATTTCCAATGTCCAAAAGCATTATGAAGCCCTCAGCACAGAAGGACTTCCTGTCCTTCCCTTCCCATTTTCCATTGACATTTTGGAGGAATTTGGCTTCTTGATTGTAGTTCCCCCAGTTACAGATTAGTAGTGGTAGAGAAATTAAATAGTAGATCACTAATTTTAAACTTTTTCCTAAACCAATCAGACTCAGTAATAATTTCTTCCAGGTAATTCTTTTATCTCTTTGAACTTCAGGTTCTCACTCAAATATTTAAACTCTGTCCTCAGCAATTGTCTTTGCAGGAAATTGAATCAATTTTCTGTCAAATCCTTAAATAAGGTTTTCTGGGCCACACAATGGAACTTTGACATGTGAAGTATGTTAAGAGCATTGTCTTTCTGTACAATCATGAATTCTGAAGTGTTGGATGATCTTTGATAGTAAAACAGTTGCTCCATGCAGGTCCCTCAAGAGTTAATCCATCCACACCAGCAAGAACAGCTGGAACAGAGAGAGCAAAATTGTGGTGTCTGGAAAATTAAAAGGAAGAAAATGTCTTCAATCTGTATAAAAATCCTCCACATTGACCCTGCTCTGCTGAGATCCCACACAAAATGGTTTTGGTGCCCCCAACATGAGAAGAATGTGGAACTGTTTGAGCCAGTCCAGGGGATGCCACAAAGTTGAAAAGCAATTGGAGTCCCTCCCCTATGGAGACAGGTTGGGAGAGATGGGAATGTTCAGCCTGGAGAGGAGAAGGTGGTGTGGAGACCTCAGAGCTCCTTCCAGGGTCTGAAGGGCTCCAGGGAAGCTGGAGAGGGGCTGTTCCTCAGGAACTGCAGTGACAGGACAAGGGGATGGGCTCAGCCTGACAGAGGGGAAATTTAGACCAGAGTGAGAAGGTGTGAACAATAACAATGCCAACACCAAGGTCAGTGGAAAAGGAGGGGCAAGAGGTGCTCCAGGCACCAGAGCTGAGCCCCCGCAGCCCATGGAGGAGCACAGGGGAGCAGAGATGCCCCTGCAGCCCAAGGAGGGACACAGAGGAGCAGAGATCCCCCTGCATCCTAAGGAGGGACACAGGGGAGCAGAGATCCCCCTGCAGCCCAGGAAGGAGCCCACGCTGGAGCAGGGGATGCTGCAAGGAGGCTGTGACCCCATGGGAGGCCCATGTTGGAGCAGGGCCCTGGCAGGGACCTGCAGCCCGTGGGAAAAGGAGCCCACGATGGAGCAGGATTTCCTGGTAGGGCTTGTGGCCTGTGGGGGACCCACGCTGGAGCAGCCTGTGCCTGAAGGACTGACCCTGTGGAAAAGTGACCCACGTGGCAGCAGTGCCTGAAGAGCTGTTGTCCGTGGGAGGGACTGACATGGAAGCAGTTTGTGAGGAGCTGTCTCCTGTGAGAGGGACCCCACGGGAAGCAGGGGAAGGATCCTCTCTCTCTCTGAGGCGTGATACAAACAACATCTGACCACAACCCTCACTCCCGTCTCCCTGGGCCACTGGGGGAGGAGGGAGATCTTAGAAGGAAGGGTGGAGGGAGGAAAAGGTGTCTTTAAGATTTATCAAACTTCTCCCTCTTAAGCTCCGATCTTGTTAATTATAAACTCTTAATATCCCCACTTGAAGTCTGTTTTGCCCATTAAATGATCAGTAAGGGGTTTCTTATGGTCCTTATCTCAAAGTCGTGAAACTCTCCATTTTTTTTTCTCTCCCTTGTCCATTTGCAGTGGGGGGAGTGAGAGAGTGGCTTTGGTGGGTCCTTGGTGCCCAGCCAGGGTCAAACCACTACACCTGCCCATGGGTTTGAAACTAGATGGCCTTTAAGGTCTCTTTTAACCCAAGCTATTCTTGGATTCTATCACTATCTAATGTTATTATTTACAACCCAGGCCAGCTGGGGAAGGAGGATTCCTGCTCCCAAATACATTCACTGAGTGCACTTATTTCACTCCTATCTGGGTCATTTCAACTGTGGTTTTGAAGTCTGACCATGTAAGGATGTGAGTTTTCTCCATTTTCAGGGAGAAGCAGAGTACACCCCATAACCAAAGAAATTGAAACTCAAAGTTCATTTGTTTGATGCAGAACAGAATCACTTTAATGAGGAAAAAGCATTCACAGAAAAGCACTGTGGGATATCGAGAATCTCAGACTGCAGGCAACTCCTTTCGGAATTGTTCTTCTTCAGTTGGACAGTGAAGTTGCATTTTAGAAGACAACAAATGACTTGTTTTATCCCACCGGTTACACCTGGAAAAAAAACAAGCCCAGAAGCCCACAAGCAAATGGTGACAAAATTAAGGAGGTGGTGTGTGTTTCCAGCTCCCCTGGAGTGGGGTGGCAGAGGTCACAACAACACCTCCTTTGGGGTCACAACTATGGATCAAGATTGGATCTCTCAGTTGCCAGTTACTCCTTACTCAGAGGATGTTTCTGTAGGATTTAGAAGGTCCAGCAGCCACCACGACCGTACCTGTTGTACCAGGAGGAGTAAGGGCTGAAATAGCCCCCATAGCCATAGGGTCTCCCATAGCCATACAGGCCCCTGGAGCCCCCATAACCACACAGCCCCCCATAGCCCAGGGAGCCATAACCCCCATAGCCCAGGGAGCCATAACCCCCATAGCCCAGAGAGCCATAACCCCCATAGCCCCACAGACCCCCATAGCCCAAGGAGCCATAGCCCCCATAGCCCAGGGAGCCCCCAGAGCCTCCAAGAACGGGGGCTCCAGCTGATCCCACAACGGAATCCTGTGGGAAGGAGCTGAGGATGGGTCCAGGGAAGGTGACAACCACAGCGGGGGGCTGGATCACAGTGGTGGAGTCGGGGCACTGGCGCACACAGGGCTCGTTGCCACTGTCAGCGAGGGGCTGGGGGCGGGCGACGCCCCAGGCAGAGGTGGGGTACAGGTCGTAGCAGGACATCTCGTAGGGATGGCAGTGAACCTGCAATACACACTGTGGGTCAGGCTACAGAGAAGACAAAGACTTCAAAATTCAACAGGAAAACAGCCAGTCCAGTCCAGTATTTGGAGTAAATAAATTGATTTCTTGCTTTACAACCTCAACCCTCTTTTTTCCATGAGGCAGATTTTCAAAAATTCTCTAAAAAGTCTTTGCAACATGTGGGAAATGTTCCACCTTGCTCAGAAAATCTCATCCCTCAGAACATCCTCTAAAGGACTGAGATGTGTTCACACATTCGACCCAAAACTGAGAAGCAAAAGCAGAGAGAGCAAAGTGACTTTGTCCAAGGGCATTTGATGAGTCAGTAGGAAAACTTGGATTTGGGTTCAGCGGGTTTACATGAGATGTGGCTTTTATAGAACTTAATTACAGTAGCTCCATCTTCCCACCCATCCTAATTTTGATGAGAGTCAAGGGAACAACACATTATAGGATTGTGACTGCCTGGATTTTTCAGAAAGCCATTTGACAAGACAGTAAAGAACAAATCTCTCTCCAAATATATCCTGTAAGTCCTTAGCAGAGATTTGAAGAAGAACATGAAAGCAGGAAAGTAAAGGAGAGGCAGATTTACTGTAGCAGGACATGTGGTGCTCATTATCAAATGTTGAACTTTACATGCAAACTTTGAGATACATTAAATATGTCAAGGTAAGAATCAGAGAATCAAGGAATCAGAGACTATCTCAAGGTGGAAGGGACTCATAAAGACCAAGTCCAACTCCCTACTCTTTGCAGGACTACCTAGAAATAAATCAGCCACAGAACCATGGAGTGGTTTGGGTTGGAAGGACCTTAAAGATCATCCAGTTCCCATCCCCTGCCATGGGCAGGGACACCTTCCTCTATCCCAGGTTGCTCCAAGCCCCATCCAACCTGGCCTTGGATGCTTCCACAGCTTCTCTGGGCAACCTGTGCCAGGTTGTCCACAGAGCTCCAGGCACCAAACGTGTGTATCTGCCACCCCAGAGACAGAAGAACCTCTGTCACCACTGGATGCAGGTATGGATTCCAGAATGGATGGTGGACATCAACCCAAGTTGAAACCAGCAATAAAAAGACACCCCGAGAGCAACAGAGAAAAATCAGACTTACCCAAGTCACCAAGAGGTCTTTGGAGTGTTGGGAGTGTTTGGAGGAGTGATGAGAGAGAAGAGCTTTTATATCAGAGCTTGGAGGTACAAGATCAGCACTTGAACGTCACCACCAGGATGATGAAACTGTTGGGCTCATTATTGGCGTTTATGAGTCCCTTCAAATTTGTCTGTAACAATGATCTAAACATCACTTGAGATTATAGAGAATTCTTTTCATCTTGTGACGACTTGGGGGAGAACTGACACCTGGAATTATTCCAGTCACTTCCTTGGAATTACAACAGAAATTCCTAAGCCAGCTCCTCTTGATATTAACTTAACACCTGGAGAGTGTCTCACGGGGTTTACTGGAATTGCAAACTGCAACATCATGAATGGGAGGTTTGGTCAAGTGCAGATAATTCCCATTACAACCTGCCAGGACACAAGTTAAGGGCTGTCAATGTGATGTGCAGGAAGTTTGGGGGTGGTTTCTGCTTGTTTATCCTCCACACCTACAGCTGGGATTCATGGCACTCTTGGGATTTGATGATGTTTTCCAGTAGTTGGGTTTAATGAGGAGAATTTGGTTCAGGTCAGCAAATCGTGGAATATTCTGTGTTGGAAGGGACTCACAAGGATTCTCAAAGTCCAACTCCTGGCTCTGCACAGGACGCCCACCATGTGTTGTCCAAACACTTCTTGCATCTCCAGAAGAGCAGCAGCAACTCCAGGGACCTGGAACACGTGCTGCAGTCTCTAAATAGGGGTTATGTGGAAATTAAAATGTAACCTTGAGCAGGAATTTAACCTTGAGCAGGAAAAATAGTGAAACCCTTCATTGTGGAATGCTGGGAACTCTTTCTGTGGAGATATGAGCTGACACAGTTTCTACACCCATCAACTCAAAAAGTTGTGGGGTCTTTCCAAAATGTGTAGGGCCAAGAATTCCATGTAGGAGGCAAAGGCCTGTTTTGTTTTTGAAGATAAAGAAGGAATGACTTTCTGGAGTTAACTAAAGCCACAAAGGGATTGGAGACCCAAAAGAGATTTTTCCCAGGTATTCACAGTTCAATTCCAGGACCAAGATGGCACTTGAGACTATTGAACAGGCCTGAAGAAACATGAGGGTTTTCAGTACAAACGGATCCTCCGGTGCAAAAACTGGAATGTGACAGAAGTGCTTTGAATGATTGGCTTGGATTCTTAGGAATTCATGACCTCCTGTAATACTTGAAGTAACTGCTGTTGCTTCAAGCCATAAATCCAAAATAGGGCTGAGCTGGAAGTTTCTGTGACCTTGGAACAATTATGAATTTGGAATGACACAAACAAAGGCTCATTGTCCCCTTGTTTACAGATGTCTTATTTTAATATTGTACACTCTGTGCCCCAGATTATCTCTAAATTGCGAGGTGGGGTTCTCAGCCTTTGTGGTGGTTAAAAGGGTTTTTGGACAGTGATATTTTCAAGCTTCCAGGGAGCAAGTCTATTCAAATGTTGTAGATGATACACTAGATTAAAGGCATGTACCTGGATTTAGGCGCCTTGCAATTAGGGAATGACATCACATTTAAATACTTCAGTTGAGATATTTGTGTCCTTGGTATAATCAGTTCAAGGCTGAATCCTGGAGATTTGTGCACCTTCAGATTTTTTTTTTTTTTATATAGAAGTAATGGAACGAGTAATAAGAATAAGAAATTTTGAATAAAATGCAAAATTTCATAAGCTGTGTTTGATTCAAAAACATTTCCAGGGACGTGGCAGCCACAGATTCTGTGAGGTTTTGGTTTGTCTCTAGAATCAAACCCGGGTTGGAATGTTCAAGGCCAGGTTGGAAGGGGTTTGGAGCAACCTGGGACAGTGGAAGGTGTCCCTGCCCATGACAAGGGGTGGAATGAGATGACCTTTGAGGTCCCTCCCAACCCAAATCATTCCATGATTCTTTTATGCTATAAACACAGTGAGAGACGTGTCAGAAAAATATGAGTGCTTTGAAAGAATGTTCTATCTCTGCCTTGGACTGAAAATCATCCAAAGGAGTTGCCAGTGTTTGAGAAAAGAACAGGGAGGTTAATCCATGAATAAATGTGCAACAAAGAAAGCAGGAAGTTTTTCCCCAAGTCCCTTGTCCATGGGATGAGGCCATAATTGTGTTCAGGGAGCTGAGGGGGCTCATCCTGGAGAAAAGGAGGCTCAGGGGGACCTGGTGGCTCTGGAATTGCCTGGAAGGAGGGGGGAGCTGGGGGGGAACAAGGGACAGGATGAGAGGGAACAGCCTGGGAGGGGCAGGTTGGACATGAGGAGGAATTTCCTCCTGGAAAGGGTGGTCAGGGCCCAGGGAGGTTTGGAGTCCCCATCCCTGGACTGTCCAGGGAAGGACTGGAGGTGTCCCTGGGGGACAAGGTGGGGATGGGGCACAGCTTGGACTCCGTGACCTTAGAGCTCTTTTCCAACCTTACGGATTCTGGGATTCTGCAATAGAAAGCCATTTAAGTCCCAGAGGATGTTTTCCATCCTTCCTCTGGGTGTAGCATTGCTCCCACATTAAGTGCAAACAACAAAGATCAAAATGATGACCCCAAAGTTGCTCTAAAGAATTTCATCTCCAGGTCTGTTACAACTTGGGTTTGATGGGAAACAGTTGTGCACATCCAGTGACCACAGGTGAGCTCCTCCATTAACAACGGAGCAGCTGAGGAAGAGCATTAGCATAATTCCAGCTGTAACACCAGGGATAGGAATGGAATGATAACAGGAATAAATATGACATGTCACCAGCTGAGATGAAAGAGGTCTGTGTGATGAAACACCCCTGTTGTGTTTCACGAGACTTGGGACCAACAAATAAACAAAGACTCAGCAGAACTTTGAGGACCTACGTGTCACATTAGTTTTGGGTTTGCCCCAATTATGCACATCCACAAATTGCACCTTAGCTGATCCCCAGTATCTTGGAAACTGTATAAAAGCTCTCCCAGTCCAGTGCTCTTCACTTCACCTTCCTCGCTTTACTTACCTCTGTGAGAACGGTAAGCACCATTCTCTGGGAATTCTTTCCCGAAATCCCAATATCTCTTTTCTTCTGCCTTAATTAAGGTTGGAATCACCCATAAATTGTCTAAGATTCCTAATAATGTTGGGTTATTTAGCAATGATTTTATTTTTCTTATTCGTTGTTGCAAATGCTCGTGTTTGGGTTTAAAATTGGGTTTTCAAATATTGTTTCTTGTTTGTAGAAATTAGAGCTACCAAGACAACTTCCAAAACCTCAGAAGGAGGTTTGTTCAGTGGATAGGATTTTTTTTTAATGGATTATGTCATGGAAGTTCTTGATATGTGTCTATTTATATGTGTTTATTGTTGAGAGGACAAGGTTAAGAGTCAGTCCTGTGAGGAGCAGCTGAGGGAGCTGGGGGGGCTCATCCTGGAGAAAAGGAGGCTCAGGGGGGACCTGGTGGCTCTGGAATTGCCTGGAAGGAGGGGAGAGCTGGGGGGGAACAAGGGACAGGATGAGAGGGAACGGCCTGGGAGGGTCAGGTTGGACATGAGGAGGAATTTCCTCCTGGAAAGGGTGGTCAGGGCCCAGGGAGGTTTGGAGTCCCCATCCCTGGAGTGTCCAAGGAAGGACTGGAGGTGTCCCTCAGTGCTCTGAGCTGGGGGACAAGGAGGGGATCAGCCACAGCTTGGACTTGATGGGCTTGGAGATCTTTTCCAACCTCAGATATTCTGGGATTAACCAGAAAAAATATCACAGAATCACTGAAGTATTATGGAAGTACTGAAACACAAGGATGGAACTAGGAAATCCCAAATTACCTTTTAAATTGTCCCTGAATTGAACTAGATAATACCAGGAGTCTCTTGTATTGTAATATTTTATTGTTTCTTTTTGGGGGGTAAAATTGTTCACAGCCAGCATTCCCTGTCCTCTCATGCAGGTATAAATCCAACACAAAACAATCTTTCAGACACAGACTGTGAAAGTGGCTGCAAAGTGTAGTGGAAGTAGTTTGCAAAGGCTGGATGATGTAAAAACACATCTCAGTCCTTTAGAGGATGTTCTGAGGGATGAGATTTTCTGAGCAAGGTGGAACATTTCCCACATGTTGCAAAGACTTTTTAGAGAATTTTTGAAAATCTGCCTCGTGAAAAAAAGAGGGTTGAGGTTGTAAAGCAAGAAATCAATTTATTTACTCCAAATACTGGACTGGACTGGCTGTTTTACTGTTGAATTTTGAAGTCTTTGTCTTCTCTGTAGCCTGACCCGCAGTGTGTGTTGCAGGTTCACTGCCATCCCTACGAGATGTCCTGCTACGACCTGTACCCCACCTCTGCCTGGGGCGTCGCCCGCCCCCAGCCCCTCGCTGACAGTGGCAACGAGCCCTGTGTGCGCCAGTGCCCCGACTCCACCACTGTGATCCAGCCCCCCGCTGTGGTTGTCACCCTCCCTGGACCCATCCTCAGCTCCTTCCCACAGGATTCCGTTGTGGGATCAGCTGGAGCCCCCGTTCTTGGAGGCTCTGGGGGCTCCCTGGGCTATGGGGGTCTGTGGGGCTATGGGGGTTATGGCTCCCTGGGCTATGGGGGTTATGGCTCCCTGGGCTATGGGGGGCTGTGTGGTTATGGGGGCTCCAGAGGCCTGTATGGCTATGGGAGACCCTATGGCTATGGGGGCTATTTCAGCCCTTACTCCTCCTGGTACAACAGGTACGGCCGTGGTGGCTGCTGGACCTTCTAAATCCTACAGAAACATCCTCTGAGTAATGTGGAAGTGATAAAGAAAATGTGGATTCACCCATGAGCAGATGAGTGGGAGCTTTGTGGAAGCACTCACGGATTCTGTTCGGTGCCCCCTGCCTGTTCCCCACTTTTCCTTTTTTGCCTTTGGATTCTTTCCTGATATTTCCATGGGTTCAGTTCCTTGTAATCATCTTTGTCCCACCTGGGACTGAATGCAGTGAGACACTTCACCGTGTCTTTCAAGCTGCATTTGACATCTTGGATTTACATTCTCTGTCCTACACCCTGGTTTTGTTCCTTTCATTCTCATTAAAACTCTGCCGCATCATTTAAAACACAGTGTTGTGCTTTTGTGTTCTCCTCCACCCCAAGTTTGCCAGCTTGGCTGGATAAAGCTGCCTGCTGTTCCCGTGGCTCCAAGGATGGTGTGCAAACCCTGCCCACAGGGGGAAATTCCCCACAAGGAGCCACTGATGGTTCTGTTTCATCCCTGAACTGCAACAACGTGGTCACAACATGGTGGCAAAGATGAGCAGCAGCTTTTCCTACATGTCACTTAATTAGAGTCCCCAATCAAGAGCTTGTGACACTTCTGTCAAACCACAACAGTGGTGCATGGTCATGGAATCATAGAATTGGGTTGAAAGGAACCTTAAAGATCATCTTTTTCCATGGGCAGGGACACATCCCACTATCCCAAGTTGTTCCAACCTGACCTTGGACACTTCCAGAGATGGAGCAGCCACAGCTTCTCTGGGCAACCTGTGCCAGGGCCTCCCCACCCTCACAGCCAACAATTCCTTCCCAATATCCCATCCAAACCTCCTCTCTGTCAGTGTGAACCCGTTCCTCTTTTTCTGTCATTCCAGGCCCTTCTCCAAAGTCTCTCCCATGTTTCTTGGAGCTCATTCAAGGCCTAGAAGGCAACAATCAGGTCATCTCAAAGCTTCTCTTCTCCAGGTTGAACATTCCCAATTCTCTCAGCCTTTTCCAGACTGAATTCCTGGGTTTGGGACTTCTGTGGTTCTGTTAAATTAAGTATATATTAAATATAAACAGAATTTGTGTCTTTAATTTATAAGTAGCCTAAAACCAACGAAAGTACCACACCATACTTGACATATCTTTTTAGGTTATCAGCAAAGCACAGAACTAAGCCCTGACTCGGGCAGATCCTTATCTCACAAGACACTTTTCTTTATGTGGTTCAGCTGCCAAAAGATCTCAGGGTACATATTTTCCTCCAGTAAGAAGAATGGCTTAAACATAACCAAGTTTAGGGATCATCTGAGCAGAAAGTGAAGGTAAAATCTGAAGAAAGAAAGGCAGGAGCTGCTTTTTACAGAGCACCTTGCTCTGTAGCTGGGCAGTGCAAACAACACAATTCTCAGTGTTCATTACCTGAAAAGTCAGCTATAAATCTATTTTTTTTTGTTTTATTTTATTATCTGTTATAAATTAAATAGCTCTTCCAGCTAGACCCGTGGTTCTGCCAGTGGAGACAGGACAGCCAGAAGGGATGTTCTGCCTCCTGCCAGGACCTGAGAATCTGTATAAAAACCTGTGGTGGTGAAGAGAAGAGTAAGAAAAGCTCATTTTCCACAAGGAGCTCTTAATTCAGGAGCTAACGGAGCTCCTGCTGTGCTGTCCTGAAGGAAGGCACTGAGGATTTGGGATGACAGAGGTGGCGTCACCACCCTCAGGTCAGGGCAACTGGAGCTGGTCATGAACTGGTCACAAGGAAACATGACTCAATGTTCATGTAACAGCAGAAACTTGTCTGGGACAGGAGGAAAAGCTTCAGTCTCCTGGAAATGGGAAAGTTCTGTGTCCAGGTTTGGGCTCCTCAATTCAGGAAGCACATGGAGGGGCTGGAGTGGGGCCAGGGAAGGGAGTGTAGGTGGAGAAGGGGCTGGAGCAGCAGGAGAAGGGTCTGGAGAACTCCTGAGGGAGCTGGGGGGGCTCATCCTGGAGAAAAGGAGGCTCAGGGGGGACCTGGTGGCTCTGCATTGCCTGGCAGGGGGGGGGGGGGGGGGGGAACAAGGGACAGGATGAGAGGGAACGGCCTGGGAGGGTCAGGTTGGACATGAGGAGGAATTTCCTCCTGGAAAGGGTGGTCAGGGCCCAGGGAGGTTTGGAGTCCCCATCCCTGGAGTGTCCAGGGAAGGGCTGGAGGTGTCCCTCAGTGCTCTGGGCTGGGGGATCTGTCACAACTTGGACTCCATGAACTTGGAGGACTTTTCCAACCTGGAAGATTCCAGGATTCTGTGAAACACGAGGCAGTTTTGAGGAGGGACTTCATCCATCTCATCAAACTGCCCAAAGAACCTGAAGACTCCCCTGAGCCCCAGCCCACATCTGTCACACCTGGGTCACCTCCAAGTGATGAAAGAGTTTTTGCTCAATATTTCTGTTTATTATGTTGATTCAAATTCTGACGCTGCACAAAATGCAAATTACAAAACAACTATTTCTTTCATCTTAGCACTTAATTGGCAAGATTCATTCCTGGTAATGTTCCATTTGGAATGACACGAGGAATTATGCTGCTTCATTTATTTGCCTCTTCCTTTACTGGTTGACATAATGATGGTGGCTCAAGTGTTAATCATAATTATCATCTGCTTTAAGGTGCAGGGTTTTTCCCTTTCTTCCTTACCCACGGCAGATAAAATGGAATTGATAAAAACCCCAGTGTCTTTCTTGTGAAATCAGCAGCTTCTCTATGAAGTTGAAACTCAAATTTAGACAAGACCATCCTGCACTTTCCAGAGGAAAAATCAAAAAATACATTGCAGGGGATTTTTTAAACCAACCAGACCCATGTTTTGTCTCTCAGATGTTCAGGCAGATGTTTGTGCTATGGAGAAAATGTGAATTAATACATCAGCACTGAAGGAGCTCATACACCATCTACAAAAATAAATGAAAACTTTAATTCTACCAAAAAAAAATCACCTGAAATCCTGAGGTTTAAAACAAAGAGCTGGCGAAGGGAACAGGAAGAGTTGACAGTTTAATAAATACATTTCAAACTGCTGGGCTGTTTGAACCCAACCACATATTTATATTAAATTAATGACACCCCACTTCATGAGTAAATTAGTAAGGAGCATTTGGGAAGTGCTTAAAAACACACACAAAAAGTATTTGGACACTCATTGAGAGTATTATTGTTCCTGTCATCCCCTTGGGACATCCTGAAATCTGGGCAAAAGAACATCATCATTTAAATGGTAGAAATGTGTTTATTTAGAAAATTATTTAGAAACTGTGGTAGAATTGTTTTTAGTTAACAACCAATCGACCCACAGGCAAAGGAGGGTTTTTGAGGTGGGACTGTTTTGAGCTGTTTGTTACACACAATTTCAGAATATGGAAATCAGGGTGGGACACATCCCCTCAAACCTTTCCTGTTTACAAGCTGGGGCTTTCAGCTGAGCTGGGTGTGTGTCCCCACAGCCAAGGAAAGCAAAACTGGAGTGTTTTGGGTGTGATACCAATTCTGGCAAGGGCAGCATCTGAGATGGAGTGAATTGTGTTGCAGAAGCTCCTGTCCCTCCCCACTAAATGTTGGGGAAAGGCTGAATAATTCCAAGTGGTGGATAAAAAATGTATAATCCCATAAATCAACTGAGGGAATTGCCTGTGTTCCACCTCTGTCTCTGATGTGGAGAGGAGAAGGTGGTGTGGAGACCCCAGAGCTCCTTCCAGGGTCTGAAGGGCTCCAGGGAAGCTGGAGAGGGGCTGTTCCTCAGGAACTGCAGTGACAGGACAAGGGGATGGGCTCAGCCTGACAGAGGGGAAATTGAGGTGGGATATTGGGAAGGAATTGTTCCCTGGGAGAGTGGGGAGGGACAGGAACAGAATTCCCAGAGAAGCTGTGCCTGCCCCATCCCTGGAAGTGTCCAAGGCCAGGTTGGAGCAACCTGGGATAGTGGGAGGTGTCCCTGCCCATGGTCTGGATGAGCTTTAAGGTCCCTTCCAACACAAACCATTTCATGACTTTATGTTTCCATGTCCTCCCTGGGAGCTGTGCAGTCTCACTACAGAATCGTGAGGGACCATTAATCCATTTGAATTTGCAGGAGGAGGAATTTCCTCCTGGAAAGGGTGGTCAGGGCCCAGGGAGGTTTGGAGTCCCCATCCCTGGAGTGTCCAGGGAAGGACTGGAGGTGTCCCTGGGGGACAGGGTGGGGATGGGGCACAGCTTGGACTCCATGACCTTGGAGATCTTTTCCATCCTCAATGATCCTGTGGAAAAAAAAATACTGATATCCCTTCAGAGCAAACTTTCACCTTTGGTTTAAACCCAGCTTCAAGTACTAAAATATTTTCTACATCAAGGAAAATTGAAGATTTCTAAATGAAACCCCATGATTTCCACAAGTACCTGAGGTCTGTGGGTGGGAGAAGGATCAGAAGGTGTTTTTCCACCTCCCTGAGCATTTCATTGCAAAATGTATTTTTCTTTGAGATTACAGTGAGATCTAAAGCCCTGAAACACAAACATGTACACGACAGCAGGTTACAGCTCTGATTAAAATCATTAGGGGGAAGTTAATAAAGGAAGTGCTAAATAACTAGAAGGAGTTGAACTCCTCCTGCAATGAGCTGGGTGGGATGATCCCAGCAGTGAAACTGGTCAATTAGGCTTTGAGATGAAAGAAAACTGGGAGATGGAATGTGCATATTGTGCTAGTCAGAGATTTAGGGTGATTTTGCAAACTGCAAGCAGGAGGAGTTTCATCACTTTGGGGAGTTAAGTATGTGTGGCTCAGCCCCCCCAGGCCATCTGCAGTGTTGTATAAAACAAGGAGCTGCACAGATTCTTCCATCTCACTCTCCTGCTCCTCTCTCTCCAGCAGGTAAGTCTGAGACCATTTCATTTCTTTCTCAGTGCCAGAATGTCTTAGCTTTATTATTTTATATTTATATATTTTATATTTTAGTGATTTAATTCTAAAACTATGAATAGTGTTCATTAATATTTCATTGCAGTTTGCAGGACTAAGTTTTTCCTTTATTTCTTATTTATTTTTTTTATTTTTCTTTTTGGAGTATCTTGGTAAATTGCTTTACTTTGAATCCTTAGGAGCCAAGGCTCCTAAGTTTGGGGAGTATGGGTTTGGGGCATTATTTGAGGCATTTATTTCCCTGTAGTTTATATTGGGCCATCCTTGTAGTGGTAGCAGACTAAAAATGTAGGTTGGAATAAGTTTTTAAATGCTGAATTCTCCTGCCCCACTTCATTTCACAACTGAGTCAGAGAGACTTGGCCATATCCTAAATTCTTTAATGACCCAGCTCAAGAAAGAGCTTATTTTAAAGCTCAGTTATTTTCATTATTAGAAGAGAAGTAAACTGATGGTCTGATGAAATAAAGAAAAGAATATTTCTACTTTTTTACTGGGAAAAAGATGTTAAACTTTAGCTTTTGTGATCCAACATTCAGCTGAAAAGGTTTGCAAACTCTATTTTTATCTGATGAAGGGAATGTGTCCTTACATTTTACCCACCTGCTCCACAATCTGTATGAAATTGTGCTGCTTGTGCCAAGAAATATTTGGATAGAAATATTTTATGGTGTGTATTTACTGATTATATCAAGTGTAGGAATCTCTGTCCAGGCTCAAATGCTTTGGGGGCTTTACCAGAAGGAAGGCAGAGATTAGGAGAATGTAGATCTAAAAGGAAACCAAGAGATTAAGAGGATGTAGATGTAAAACGAAACAACTGAAACTAAAACACCCCCAAGAGCTTGTAAAGGAACAGGAAGGGCCCAGGAAAGGAGGAGATGTGTGGTTAAAGCAGTGCTGGGTTTTTGACTCCATCCCATCCCATCTCCATCCCANCCTTATACTCCAGTGCCCAAAAGTGCCCCAACATTCCACAACTTTCCATCTTGGTGGTCACTCTTTGCCCCAACAACCCAACACCAAACCTTGACCTGCTGCTTTGGTAGATCTTCCTCCCTGTCCCTAACCATCTCTTCTTTCCGTGTTCCAGGTCCACCTTCATCCCTGCAAAGAAAATGTCCTGCTACGACCTGTGCCCCACCACCAGCAGCATCTCCTGCCCCCAGCCCGTCGCCAACAGCTGCAATGAGCCGTGTGTCCGTCAGTGCCCCGACTCCACGGCCCTCATCCAGCCGCCCCCCGTGGTCGTCACCTTCCCCGGCCCCATCCTCAGCTCCTTCCCCCAGCAAGCCGTGGTGGGCTCCTCCGGAGCACCCGCCTTTGGGGGCTCCCTGGGGCTGGGGGGCCTCTACGGTGCCGGTTACGGGGGTTCTGTGGGATCCGGAGCCCAGTTTGGATACGGGAGTCCAGCCCTGTCCGTGCTCGGCAGCAGCTCCTGCGGCCCTTTGTCCTCGCGCCGCTCCAGCCGCTTCCTCCGCAACGTCTGTGGGCCCTGCTAAAGCCATGGGCGCTCTGGGTGAAGACCCAAATTCAGAGCAATGAAGATGAGGGCTCAGCCTTCCCACAGCCCTGCAATGGAGCTCCAGCCCCTTCGCACTTCTGATCCTTCTCCTGCTTTTTATTCGCCTCCCTCAGCGTCTACTTGTTGCTGTTGTTGCTGGTTCCAACTTTCCTGAAGTTTTAACCATCCTGGGCCACTTATTCCATGTGGATATTACCCACAATGATGAGTATCTTCGTCAACAGCTGCACAACAGCCAGAAAAAGCTGGTTGAGGATGGAAAGATCTGGGAGCAGGACATTTGTTGGACATTCCCTGAAATTGTCTGGATTTTTTGTACTCTGTGATACCTCGCTTTGCAAACAGGCATTTCTTGCTCATTAAAACTTTGTTGCATCACACAACAGCCTTCTGGTTTCCCTTCTTTCCTTCAGCCACAGCCTTTCCTGGATGGTATCCTCCCAAAAGTCAGGATGTGTTCCCTGGGCAGTAGCACCATGAAACACTTTAGCACAGACTGGTTTTACATGGTGTTAAAAATGTTCTTGGGAGTAATAAAACTCCAAAATAGCAGTTTTGCATCCTTTGAAGATATCAGAAGTTTAAAATAACAGAATCCAAGAATCACTGAGGTTGGAAAAGACCTCCAGGGTCATCAAGTCCAGGCTTTGACCCATCACCACCTTGTCAACCAGCCCAGAGCACTGAGTGCCACATACAGCCACTCCTTGACCAACAGTATCTTAACTCTTGTTATTTAAACATGATTTCAGTGAGGCTTTTCCATGAAAATCCAAACAATGTCTGAAAATGAGACAATCAGTCAAACCAACACATTTTCAGGGAGTTCTGCTTATTTTAGCTGGACGATGGTGCATGGCATGGGCAGAGAATACAGGACATGGGTTATTTTACAGATCAGATCATTACAGGATCAAGGAATGGTTTGGATTGGAAAGGACCTCCAAAGTTCTAATCCAACCCCTCTTCCATGGGCTTAATCTTTCACTAGATCAGGTTGTACAAAGCCCCGTCTAAACTCAAGCCCTGCCTTGGCTTTGACCAGTTCCAAAACCCAATGAGTGAAGGATTCCAGACATTTTTATTAAATTATTGTTTTCTAAGTAAAAGGGGAGAATGAGCTTAAAAAAATCCCTTTTTGCAAGTGTATCTCATAGAGCATTTAATTTAAAACATCTGAAACGTTCAAATAAAGATCCTCCAGTTGCAAAACTGGTGAAAGCCAACTTCAAGTCCTCACTTTGTCAATTCCACCAGGATCCAGCCCTTGGAGGAAGCAGAAATTCAGCAGGGCTTATTCCTGGTTCTGTTATGTCAAGCCATTGTGCCCTCAGGTTATTTACCAGCCTGAGCCACCTAGAAAACCATTAGTGACTAAATATTTAGTGAATCCACCTATTGAAATCACACATGAAAGGCTTAACTCACCCCAAAATCTGCAACTCAGTGCGTGGGGAGGGCGACTCCAGGCTGTGTTTACACCACCTTAATGAATCAACTTGTGATTGCATCTCATTGAAGAGCAGCGTTGCCTTGCACTGGGATATAACCACCTGTTGAGAGCAGAGCAGGACAAGAGAGGGTGCAGTGACCTCTGTAGTTGGGGATGGGACACTGTCAGCTCATTTCTTGCTGCCTCCTGCTCTTGGTCATGACATGTTTTGCTGACAGAGGAACAGGAGTTCCGCTGGTGAGAACTGGTAACAGCCTGACCAAGAACGCTCACAGTCACAGCTGGGCCACGTGTTGTGGTGGCCAGAAAACTCTGGAAACCTCAGCACTGCTCCCAGATTTTTTAAACCATCAGCCCTCCCATCCTGTGTGGTGGGACCTGTGGGACAATGGAAGGTGGTTAAAGGATTGTCCTTTGGGGTTTCATAGAAACACAGAACGGTTTGGGTTCAAAGGGATCTTAAAGATCTTCCAGTTCCCCCCCCCGCCATGGGCAGGGACACCTCCCACTTTCCCAGGTTGCTCCAACCTGGCCTTGGACACTTCCAGGGATGGGGCAGCCACAGCTTCTCCGGGAAACCTGTGCCAGGGCCTCCCCACCCTCCCAGGGGAAAATGTGTTGCTGTGCAGGGAACACTTGCCAACTATTCTTCTGATTATTTTAATTGGGGTTCCCAAGGATTTAGACAAGAAAATTTCAAAGAACTCACGGAATATCAGCAAAGATTTGCCATTCAGGTGAAAATTCCTGTTGGCTGTTCAAAGGAAAGTTTTACCCACATGCTATTTTTAAACAATGAAAAATATCATAAAATCAAAGTATGGGGATGTGATTAAATTGGAGCCTTGGGCAAGCCTTGGGCAAGATACAGGGAAGGCCTTTGGAGTTCCTTGTGTGTAACTTTCTTTGTGGCAAAGAACCACACCTGTCCTGGAGGAAATCCCAAACTTGGTTGTAAGGGTTACAAAACATGTTGATCCATCATGAAATGACTTTCTGTCATTGCACTTCCTCCTGCTTAAAGGGCTTGGTCACCTTCCAAGCTCAGGTGTCGAAAGAAACCAAACACTGTCAAGTTAAACTGCAGAGATTGATGCTCATCCAGGATGATAAAAACCCCAAAATAGTGGACAAAAACCACAGGAAAGCTCTGAATTTTGATGCATAATGGTTTAATGAGAAAGGAAGAAGGAAAATACCTCATTGAGGATGAAAAACACCGGGAAAATATTGCCAGGGTCTCATTAAAGGTTGCAAGCAGAGAATTGCCCCAGGGCTCTGCATTCCATGTGCATTACTCCTGCTTTTTCCTGGCATGGGAAGACTTTACACAATCTCAGCCCACTTTCAGCCAGCCAGAGATCATTGATATGATGATTTGGAGGTCATTATTGTCAGGAGCCACTGGGAAGAACAGTCAGAAAACTAAATTAAGTCATTAATTTGGGAATTGCATGTGAGTGTGTAACTGCTGATGCTCCAGGAAAAACAGAGTTTGTGGAGGCTCATCTTCTGTATTGGGTGATTTCTCCTTATTCCTTGCATGGTCTGCAGCTCCCAAAGCCATAAGCACTGGATCCATAGGAGGAGTAGGAGCTCCCATAGTTGTACAAGCTCCTGGAGCTGTAGGAGCCACACGGAGAGCTCAGGGATCCAAAGAAGCTCCCGGATGGTGCTGAGGTGCCCACGATGCTCTCCTGGGGGCAGGAGGTGAGGATGGGGCCTGGGAAGGTCATGATCACGGGGGGTGGGTAGATGACAGCCCTGGAGTCCCCACAGGAGGTGACACAGGGCTGGTTCCAGGCGCTGGCCAGGGGCTGAGGGCAGGTCACCTCACAGGGAGGGAGGCAGCGGGAGCTGATGGTCTGTCTGGAGGAAAACATCTTCTGGGAGAGGAGATGAGCCTGGAACACACAACCCCGAGGCAACACAGCTGAGACAGTGACCTGGTGCAGGTGATGCTTGGAGGGAAAAGAATGAAACAGCAAAAAGACCAGAAGGAGGCTGAAAGTTCCAGTTTTAACTCAGCAGCTGTGTCCCTTTTTCTATCATCTTATTCCACTCTCTCCCCTGGAACTACCTTTCTTTTGACTCCTAATTATGGACCCAATTTGATATAAAACCCTGCAATTAATTAAAATAATTGTGTATTTGAACTCAAGTTATCCCCCCATCCTTTACCATTTTTACTTCCCACCATTCCTTTTTGAATCTCATTTCATGTGACCCTTGACCAATTATTTTATAACTGTAGAAAAGAACAGAATCACTGGGTTTTATTTCATAGCTAACTGTGGAAAAGAACAGAAACACTGGTTGGCACTTATTTAGTAACACCCTGTGCTGGTTCTGCACCACCAGCATTACAACTGTAGGAGGCAAGTCATTGTTATTCCAGCTTTAAGGAAGAGGTAACTGAGGAGTGAATGTGTTGCCCAGAGCTATTTGGTGAGGTAACAGGAGAGTTAAAATTCAGACCAGCCTGACAGTTAATGATATTGTTATTCCTCAATCTTCCCAACACCACACCTGGCACCAGGGCTCCCCTGTGTGTTCCCAACACAGGTAAAAGGCACAGCACCCACAGTCCTGAAGAGCTCATGGAATGAGTTTCCTTGGGAGAATATCCCACATTTGGGAATGCAGCATTGCTGAGGTTTCCAGTGTAACCAGAATTCCTGGGAGAACTGTCCTTGCTAAAGATGACTGAGGAGACAGATCATGGAAACATGGAATGGTTTGGGTTGGAAGGACCTTGAAGTTCATCCAGTGCCACCCCTGCCATGGGCAGGGACAGCTCCCACTATCCCAGGTTGCTCCAACCCGGCCTTGGACACTTCCAGGGATGGGGAATAACCTGTGCCAGGGCCTCCCCACCCTCTCAGGGAACAATTCCTTCCCAATATTCAACCTAAATTTCCTCTCTTTCAGTCTGAGCCCATTCCCTTGTCCTGTCACTGCAGTTCAGAATTCACTAAATCACTCTATAAATAAATTTGCACATCCCTAAATTTCAACTACTCTGAAAATTCCTGCCCTCTTACAACTTGGCAGTGGAAAATGGGGAAGAGCTGCTTCTGAAAGAAAGCTTCAAATATTTCACTCATTTCCAATAATCACAGTCAGATTTCACAGAATCCAAACATCTTTTGGGTCAGAAAAGAGCTCCAAGGTCACTGAGTCCAAGCTGTGCCCCATCCCCACCTTGTCCCCCAGGGACACCTCCAGTCCTTCCCTGGACACTCCAGGGATGGGGACTCCAAACCTCCCTGGGCCCTGACCACCCTTTCCAGGAGGAAATTCCTCCTCATGTCCAACCTGACCCTCCCAGGCCGTTCCCTCTCATCCTGTCCCTTGTTCCCCCCCAGCTCCCCCCTCCTTCCAGGCAATTCCAGAGCCACCAGGTCCCCCCTGAGCCTCCTTTTCTCCAGGATGAGCCCCCCCAGCTCCCTCAGGAGTTCTCCAGACCCGTCTGCTGCTCCAGCCCCTTTTCCAGCTCTATTCCCTTCCCTGGACACACTCCAGCCCCTCTATGTCTCTCTTCTCAGGAGCAACATGAGGATAGAAACAGATCCACACTTACCCCCTTCAGAGCACAGAGTGAGTCAGAAGTGGGTAAAGCAGCCCAGAACTCTGAGCTTTTATACCTTTTCTTGGGCAATCAGATGGGAATGAAACATTCCTGCCCGATGTCCTCATGCTTTATCAAACAAAAATTCACTCCACCTCTCACTGCCCCAGATAATGTAATTATTTTGCTCAGCAATGAGGATTATTATTATTATGATGTCCACGTTATTACTCAGGCAGGGTAATGGTTTTTTTTTTTTATTGCTTTTTCCTACTTCTCTGATTGCCTCACGGGGGAGAGATTGCTCACAAGTTTGTCCATAAACACAATATGCTGACATACCTGAGATACCACCCCACTTTTTCCATGTCATGCTCCAGTAAAGGGGCATTGAGCAATTTATCCCATCATTCCCACACACATTAATTCCCATGACTCTGATCTGAGGCACATTAGAGTCCATAGACACCTTCCCACTGAATTTGGAAAGGGGAAGTGCTCAATCCCAACCTCCCTGGCAAGAAACCAACACAAAGCACAAGCACAACTTCAAGCTTTAAAAGATGGAATATCCAGCCTTGGAATGAGGGACAGGAGCCTCAGACAACGTGAATCCATGAGCACCTTTAATTATTTAGGGTTCTGTGGGGTCATTGCTGAAGGTCTCGGGGCTCCTGAGTGATGAACGACTCATAGTTTGGAGTGAAACACGTCAGGGAGTGAATTGTGCTTCACCCTTGGAAAACCTTGGGCTGGAATGTCCAAGTGCAGGGTCAGCTGATGCTGAAGATTGGCTGATTCCAGTTCCCTCCTCAGCAGTTCTTCGCTTATTCACTAATAAAACTGTTTCCCATTCCCAAGTTGACTTTTCCAAATGCGTTTTTAGCCTCAAGAAGACGAATTCTCCCCCTCCAAAATCCCTCCCTTTTTAAACTGAATGTCTGATTTTGAGTAACCCTGAGACTTCCATTCTAAAACATCCATTTTATTCCAGTTTTTCCCCCAGCATTTGGTGCCTGTTGTCCATAATTCAGTGCAATACTGTGCAGGTGAGGAGGCTGAGGAAACTTCTTTCCTGGGGCCACCTCAGGATTTCCCTGAGTGGTGTTTCCCGGCAGAGACACCCTTGGGAGTCACTGTCAGCAGAGGATTCACAGGAACAAAAAGTAGGATTAGAAGCACAGGGCAGAAGATGCTGTGGGGACACAACCCACGGGATCTGCTCCTCCTGCCCCAACCACACCTGGTTTCACCTTGTCAGGGACAGGTGATGACAGTGATGCCACATCCCCTACATGAATCACATAATTCTTGGAAGTGCATCCCTCTCCCACCCACCCTGTCCTCCGGAAAGGGAAAAGGAGACACACATTTGTGTCCATCCTCCTGAAACCCCAACCTGCTTTGGTTTGCCTCGTGGTGTTTGATTGTCCCCCTCTGCTCTGTCCTGGTGAGATCCCACCGGGAATATGAGCCCAGTTCTGGTGCCCCCAGCGTGGGAAGGATGTGGAACTGTTGGAGCAAGTCCAGAGGGGGCCACAGAGTTGATAAAGGGACTGGAGCTCCTTCCCTATGGAGACAGGCTGGGAGAGCTGGGAATGTTCAGCCTGGAGAGGAGAAGGTGGTGTGGAGACCTCAGAGCTCCTTCCAGAGTCTGAAGGGCTCCAGGGAAGCTGGAGAGGGGCTGTTCCTCAGGAACTGCAGTGACAGGACAAGGGGATGGGCTCAGCCTGACAGAGGGGAAATTGAGGTGGGATATTGGGAAGGAATAGTTCCCTGTGAGGGTGGGGAGGCCCTGGCACAGGTTATTCCATGGATTCTCCATCCCTGGAAGTGTCCAAGGCCAGGTTGGAGCAACCTGGGGTAGTGGGAGGTGTCCCTGCCCATGGCAGGGGATGGAATGAAATGAGCTTTACAATCCCTTCCAACCCAAACCATTCCATGATTCCACATTCAAGGTTACAGCCCCAGAGGCTTCAGAGTTGTGTTTTTCTGTTCAGAAAGAAAATACACAAGATCTATAAAACTTCACAAACCAGGTCACCTCGATGCTTTCAGGGGCTGTGTCAGACCTGTGTTGTGTGGCCAGGATGAGGAACAAGGCACCTGGTGTTAATTCCCCACCTTTATTCCAAGTAAAACAGAGCTTCAGCTCAATATCAGCAGGGATTTAGAGAAGAAAATCAATTGATGTGTTGCTGAGGAGCTCCTGAAAAATCCCATTTCTGTGTTACGATTGCATAAATAAGGTGGTTTCCCAACAATTTTGCCACATTGGTAAAATCAGCAAAATGCTGCAGGAAGTGAAACTGCTTCAAAAAGGTTAAGGAAGAAACAAGAGGGTGTTGGAAGAAACTGATAATTGCCCAAAGATGAATAAAACAATCAGAAGCCTGGGGAGGGATTGCATTGCTGGGTGTTGTAAGAATTTAACCTGAGACACCAAGGATGTCTCAACACCCCCAGGCAATCCTGGAGATGGGATATAAGGGCTTCTGGCTCGGGATTCCTCAGATCACAGCTCCTCTCTCCTCCTCTTCGTTGATCTGAGTAAGTCTGATCCAGCTTTTTGGGGGTGGCCAGTTGGGGCAGCACTTGGAATTCAGGGAGCCTGGGAGAGCCCAGAGGAGCTGCCTGGGAGGGAGGAAGGAACAGAGGGACACGGAGAAGGGAAAGAGAGAAAAACCACCTGAGCTTTGGCAGAGCAGCTCCACAGGGCACATCCTGAGCCCTCCCTGCTGCTGCTGCTTCCAAACAAATCCCATTTCTCTAAAAAGGAAAATGTTGAGGAGAGGCTTAATCCTTGAAGTAGATCATGGGCAAACTGTGGGTGATGTCCATGTGTTAGAAAAACAAATGAACATTTAGGGCTGGACACCCTTTGGTGCTCTCAGACCTGTGGGAGGGAGTTCAGTCCTGGGAGAGAAATTTATTGTTGGGAACTGAAGAGCAGCAGAGCAGGATCTGTAAATGTTACAGGAGTCAGAGATGCCCTATCTGGGAAAAAGATAATCAAGAGACTGAAAATGGGGTTAATTAGCATGAGAAGTGAGAAAGTGATAACCAATAGAAGATTGAACACTAATTAATTAAAAGAACTATGTAACCTGTGAGCCAATGAACACTAATCCCCTTGCTGGCTAAAATGTCTTAAATACTTAAAAGTTTTGATAACTGATGGACATTATGGACTTATCCCCAAGTACCTCAACCTTGAGTAAAGTAACTTCCTAACTTTGCAATGTTAAAAAAAGTACCTTTCCCAACTTTCCAACTTTGTCGACTTCCTAACCCAACAAACTGCTTGGAGGGTTTATTCCCTGGGGTTTGGTGGCACTGAAGAGGCAGAGCAGTGAGTTGTCTGAGCCTCCAACACTCCCTTGTTTCCTTTTTAACCTCCCTGCAGCAGCTGCACCTCCTGCTCCGAGGATGTCCTTCTACAACCAGACCATCAGCTCCCGCTGCCTCCCTGCCTGCGAGGTGACCTGTCCTCAGCCCCTGGCCAACGCCTGGAACCAGCCCTGTGTCACCTCCTGCGGGGACTCCAGGGCTGTCATCCACCCTCCTCCCGTGGTCATCACCTTCCCAGGCCCCATCCTCAGCTCCTGCCCCCAGGAGAGCGTCGTGGGCACCTCGGCCCCGCTGGGGCTGGACCGGCCCCTGGGCCTGCAGGGCTCCCTGGTCTACGGGGGCTTCTTGTCCTCCTCCTCCTCCAGGAACGTCTGGAGCCAGCGTTCTGGGGGCTGTGGGCCATGCTGAGGGATGGAGAAACCCTGGGAGAACTGGGAGGGAGCTGGGAGAGGAACAGGGCTCTCAGCTCCTGGGGGTTCTTCGCCTGTGGGAATTTCTCTACCACTCACTGATCTGCTTTTAGTGTCAGTTTACCCAAAATGTGTCTTTTTTCCCCCTTGAAAACCAGGTTATGGATTGTTCAGTGTCTGTCTCTTGCTGTCCAAGCACTGCTGTTGCTGGGAAATGGTCCCTGGGTGGGTTTGGTTGTTTGGGAACGTGTATTTCCTTCCCTTTGGGAGGTTTTTACTTTGATACCCACACAACTAAGAGCAAACACCCACAGATATCCCCTCCCACTGTGATTTGTCCAGGAAATTTAAAACTTGAACCAATCCAGAAGAAAAATGTGATTAAATTTAATTGGTTTAATGCAGATTATTAAGTTTGACCAAGTGCATCTTGTATTTTTCCTTTACTTTGTTTAAAGTGTCTGTTTTTTCCAAATAAACCCTTCTGTTTGCATCCAAACAACATTGATCTGTTGGATTTCTTCTCTGCTTTGGGGTGATGCAGCCTCTGCAAACCAATGGAGCCAAACCATCCCCCTATCTTAGGGATCTAGGGATGAGTGTTCGGCTCTTCCAGGGAGTGTTTATATAATTCCTATGGATTCATTCATCAGAAAATTCTGCTTACAACACCCAGGGCTTGCCTGTGTCCCTGATTTAATCTTTCCAAGGAACCAGGTGTGAGAGAACTGCCCAACCCTTGGATAAAATTTTCAAGGCCAGTGTGAAGCACTAAATAGCCACTCCAGAAGTGCCTCAGTAGCTCATCCCTACTTTCGCTACCTTTCCATGGATTTTTACCAGAGTTATTTAATTCCACACACCATAAAAAAATAGATTATGGTATAATTCTTTATAAGATATAGAAATTAAAAGAGAATATTAGGAGTGCACAGCAGAAGGAACTTCCCAGAGGCACAAAATCAGTGAGTGATAAAACCCCAGCTGAGATACAGGAAACTTGAATCCACTCCCTTACTCCGGATGTTCACCTCCAGCTCTCTGTGATCCCAAACCAACCTCAGACAGGAGCATAAAACAGATCTTTTTGCCTCACTTAACTTCTCCTGACTGTGCAAAGTGAGGAATCCTCCTGGCAGGAATGGGGCAGTAGAAACTCGAGCCTAAATAAGGCAGAGCCACATTTCAAAGTGCAGCTTCCACGACCAGCAATAAAGGAGAGGAGATACAGGGAGTTCTCAATTAATAGGGAGCAGCTGGAAGCAATAAAAACCATGGCTTGGGAGGAAATAGGACAATTAGTAGCCCCCCAGGTCTTGTTGGTTGTGACTCATTAACTCAGGAATGCACAGCCCCAGACTTTCCTCAGGGAAAAATTTTTCCCTGGAATTCCAGAGCTGGAGCTCTGGATATTCCCATGGAATTCTCCTGGAAAAGCTGTCAGCTTGGACAGGTGAACTCTTCGCTGGGTTGAAAAGTGGCTGGGTGGGGAGTCCAGAGGAGGGGGGGGTGCCACATCCATCTGGGGCTGGTCAGTTTTGGGGTCCCCAGGGGTCAGTTTTGGGGCCAGTCCTGTTAAATGATGAGGGGATTGAGGTCACGGACACCAGGCTGGGTGGGCTGTGGATCTGCTGGAGGGCAGGAAGCTCTGGACAGACTGGACCCAGCGGCTGAGGGTCAACAAGGCCAAGTGCTGGGTCCTGCCTTGGGGCACAAGAACCCCGTGGAACTTTCCAGGGATGGATGGCAATGGTGGAAAAGGACGTGGAGGTGCTGGCCAAGAGCACCTGAATGTGAGCCCAGGTGTGCCCAGGTGGGCAAGAGGCCAGTGGCACCTGGGTTGTGCCAAAATTAGTGTGGGCACAGGAGCAGGGCAGGGATTGTTCCTGTGTGAGGGGCACCCTGAGTGCTGTGTCCAGCCTCGAGCTGTGCCAGGGAGGTCCAGGCTGGGTTTTTTTCTGCTTCCAGTAGTTTTCTAGCAGTGAAAAGTGGAGCATTACAGGGTTTAAAGCAGGAATAGAACCTGGGAAAGCTCATTGTTGAGCTGAGACGGTGGGTGGGATTTGTTGGGTGGGGTTTTTGTTCCCATCTCACTCCAGGGCTTAAATAGGATGGAAACACCAACACTGTGACATGAAAGTCTTTCAGTTGTCTTAGTTCATCCAAACAGGCATAAAGCAAACCCAGAACACTCAAAATGATGATGCAGCATGATTTTTTAATGGGTGAGGGAGGGGGAAGGTTACAAAAGCAAAAGGTGATTGTACAGAAAATGAGGCTTTTGAGGCTTTTACAAATTTGATCTCTGGTTTCAGGAAGCTTCACTCCAAGCACAGGGTTCTTTTCTTCTTCCATAGCTGTCAACTTCACCCTGCAGTCCAGTTTTCATGGGTTAACAGAACTCTTGGTTGACACCAGGCAGCTTCAAGTAGGAGAAATCACAGTATACAAACTTTTCCATTATTCTCCCTGGATCTTGTTGTCGGTTGGAATGTAAGAGTATTAATGCATTTGAAATTTGGACCATGAGAAGAACAAAAGAACAGATTCATAGCTCAGAAAGGAGGGTACAGAGGTGGGTACAAGCACAAATATGGTGTCAGGTGGTAACAAGAATCAGCCTTTTTATGGCAGTATTTCAAGAAGCCAGTTTATTCCTGAGTTTGGATCTTGCACTCAGCATCCTGGCTGCTCTTGGAGCAAGAAAACTCCTGCTGGGTTTGGGAGGGCTCACACCTCCTAAATCCATAAGCACTGAACCTCTGAGAGAAATAAGGGGATGAGAACTTGCTGCCCTGGGATGCCCCATAACCAAAGGAGCCCCTGTAGCCATGAGATCCCCCATAAGCAAAGGAAGCCCCAAGGGCGGCTGGTGCTGAGGATCCCACCACACTCTCCTGGGGGCAGGAGCTCAGGATTGGCCCAGGAAAGGTGATGACCACGGGGGGTGGGTAGATGACAGCCCTGGAGTCCCCACAGGAGGTGACACAGGGCTCGTTCCAGGCGTCGGCCAAGGGCTGAGGGCAGGTCACCTCACAGGGTGTGAAGCACTGGGAGCTGCAGATCTGTCTGGAGAAGGACATGGTGGTGGAGTGGAAGTGGGTCTGAAACACAGAAACACGAGACTTTGAAGCACAGAATGTCCTGAGGGACCCACAGGGACCATCCCATCTGACTGGGCCTGCACAGACACCCCAACATTCCCATTGTGTCCATGAGGACATTGTCCTGGAGCTCTGGCAGCCTTGGGGCTGTGCCCACTGCCCTGGGGAGCCTGGGCAGTGCCCACCCACCCTGTGGGCAAAGAAGAACCTTGTGCTGAGCTCCAACCTCCCCCTGCCCTGACACAACTCCAGCCATTCCCTGGCTCCTGGCCCTGGTCCCCACAGAGCAGAGCTCAGTCCCTGCCCCTCCTCTGTCCTTTGTGAGGAAGTTCTAGACCCCAATGAGGGCTCCCCTAAGTCTCCTCCAGGCTCATTTGTGAAGGCATTCAGTGGTAGAACAGCATTTATGGAAATTTGTAAAGCCATTCAATGGTAGAACAGGATTTATAGAAATTCGTGAAGCCATTCAATGGTAGAACAGGATTTATAGAAATTCGTGAAGCCATTCAATGGTAGGACAGGATTTATGGAAATTTGTGAAGCCATTCAATGGTAGGACAGAGTTTACGGAAATTTGTAAAGCAATTCTATGGTAGGACAGGATTTATGGAATCACCTCTTCAAAACTGAGCTTCACCCTCCACTAAAACCAAGACTAGGCTGCAGCTCATTTCCACACCAGCTTTAGGAACTAAGAGTTGTGACTCCTGAAGCACTCAGCAAGGACTGCAGCATTCCCTCAGGAAGCTGGAGAATTCCAGCCCCAAACTCTCTGTAGAAGCACCAAAGGTGCTTTAACAGCCACTCAATCCCCAGCAGAATTTTCTGTAGGATTCAGTTAATTACCATTAAAAGACCACGTAAAAAAAAGGGCACAAAGAATTAAAAACTTACTTGAGTCCCAGAGGAGAAGTGAGGAGAAGCTGTTGGGAGATGAGTGAGTGGCACAGGCTTTTATATTCCTGCTGGGACAGTGTGGAGGATCTGAGCCACCCTTGGCACGTGATGTTTGATCAGATTCCAAGCACAAGCGATTACACACAAAGACTCACAGCTTATAATCACTGTCTGCAATTATTGGGCAATTCCCAGCTTTCCATTACACCTGGATACGTCACCCCTTCCAACTTTTTTGGTCATGTCCAGATTCATCAGATTTCAGCCTCTCTAAACCCATCCCCAGGATTTGTCCTTTGCAGTTCAATAAAACTAAAACCCCCTGGGTGACAATATATTAAATTTTATATATTTTGTATTTTAGAATCCACTCGTAGATGGGGCACAGAAATAAATGCTTTAGCCCTCAACTTTCCCTGGAATCCACACAGTACAGAAGACACACAGAGAGGGGAAACTCCAGGTTTTTTATTATCTTTGCCCTCAAAGAGGATTTTCCAGAGCAAGACTTGAGTAGCAGTGACCTGATGGCACCAGGATTTGATTCATTGATCAATTCCATCAGTTCATCAATACCATCATGGATGGGGGAGATGAGAGGATTCAAGCAAGTAATTAATTACAGCAATAAATTCCATTGTGGCATCAAAAAACCAGTTGCCTAAAGCACCTTAAGATGGAGAGGAATGTAAAAGTAAAATAATCACAAAAAAGGGGCTGGATTCATTCCCAAAAGCAGCAGAGGGAGTGGATTGATACCAGGAAGGACGTGGCCACTGGAGTTTTGGAAGGAGATGAACCATGAGTTGGGGTGTTGTGTCACACATGATGAAATGGGGAACACCAGAGTCATCAGCATCAGTCAGAAAACATTTATACACCAAGATGAGCTGAACATGCAACAAATACCAGTTGGGAAAGCAGAAAATGCTCATGAACAAGGGGTTTTCATGGGGTTTGTATCAATTCAGGGTCTATCTGGGGGTAAAAGAAGAGACACCAGAGATATGTTTGACAGCTCCACATGCAGATCTGCAGCTGATGCTGAGGGAGGAACAGGGAAAACTGGGTCAAAATGTGCATCCAGCAGCTGTTTCTCCAGAGGTTTCATGGGAAAATGGTTAAGGATCACAAGGTGGGAAATGTTCTTTCCTCCTTCAAAGTGCCAGAGTGGTTCAGCCACAGGGAATGTCTCACCCTGAGTTAAATGTCTCTGTCCCCAAAGGCTTTGTGGGCTGGCAGGAAAAACCAAGAAATCCCTCAGCAAGGATAAGAAATACAAAAATACCCCCTTTTCCCTTTGCTTTTTATTTTATCCCAGTGCATTTATCCCTTTTACTGATTTTTTGAGGGAAATGGAGGGTAGAAAAATAAACAGGGAAGAACAAAAGAATAAAGAGAGTCAGGAAAAGGCAGGAGGGGAGGGAGGAGCAGCTGCTGGGTTTGACAGTGGTTTAATTTGCTCTTTTCTTACTTCTGGCTTTGTCCTGAAGGAATTTCTTCCTCTTACAAGGATTTAACGTGGATTTAATGGTGACAGGTCACCGTGGCGGCACCAGCTGCTTCTCCCTGCCCTTTGTGACCCTTCTGTGAAATTCTGTGATCCAACAGTTTTCCTTCCATGTTTAGAATCATGGGTTGGAGATGGACCTTAAAGAACGTCTCATTCTATGCCCTTCCATAGTGGGACATCTCCCATTATCCCAGGTTGCTTCAACGTGGCTTTGGACACTTCCAGGGATGGGGAATCCATGGAATAACCTGTGCCAGGGCCTCCCCACCCTCACAGGGAAGAATTTCTTCCATAAACTTGTATAAAGTTTATATTGTTCAAGTATAAATTTAGGATTTTTATCAAGGTCTGGGATTTCCTTTTCCCCATTACTTAATGCAAGATATGAATAATTGAGGATTATTTTGGCATCACTGGGCTGTTAATGTAGAAACCACACAAATAAAAGCAGAAAACATATTATGATGCAGAAAGGATTTTATTGGAACTGACAAATGGGGTTGAACAAAAAACAGCAACACTGCAGGGAACAACAGGGGGGAATTAAGTTAAATTTACACAAAGAAAATTGAGCACCAAGATGGGAATTGTGAGCAGACAAAAATTCCAAAAGGGGGGATGCAGTGCCTGGGCTTGTTCCTTGGGATAAAGGAGTGTTCCTGGCCTTCCCTTCACTCACAGCCTGCGAAGTGGCTCTTTTTTCCCCTGGGTTTTGCCATCCAGGGAGCCCTTCCCGAGCTGGGCAGGGTGGTACATCCCGGAGACACGGGAATAGCAGGGGTAGGAAAAGCGGCCATAGTGGGAAGCACCGGAGCCAAAGGAGCTCTGAGCACCCAGAGAGCTCCCAGAGCCAAAGGAACTTCCCAGCCCCAGTGGAGAAGAGGTGCCCACGATGCTCTCCTGGGGGCAGGAGCTGAGGATGGGGCCTGGGAAGACGATGGACACGGGAGGAGGGTAGACCACGGCTCGGGAGTCCCCGCAGGAGGTGACACAGGGCTGGCTGCAGGCGTCCACGTAGGGCTGAGGGCAGGTCACCTCACAGGGAGAGCCACTGCTGTAGCTGCACAGCTGCCTGTAGGAAGACATCCTTCCCTCTGGGAGCGAGTCTGGAACACACAGGGTGGGGACAACAGGGCTCAGGGGGGATGGAGCAGCTGGTTGGCAAAGGAGAGCCTTCACTTCTTCAAACCGTGCAACACTCCAGAAGTTCCTCTTACAATCACACAATGGTTTGGGTGGGAAGGGACCTAAAAATCATCTCGTTCCAACCCCTGCCGGGGGTGATGCCACGTTGAACCAGATTAGATGTTAGAAAGAAATTCCTCCCTGTGATGGTGGGGAGGCCCTGGCACAGGTTATCCCATGGATTCCAGGTTATCCCCACCCCTGGAAGTGTCCACGGCCAGCTTGGAGCAACCTGGGAGAGGGGAAGGTGTCGCTGCCCATGGCAGGGGGGTGGAACTGAATCATCCTTTAGGTTCCTTCCAACCCAAACCATTCCATGATCTCTTGAAGTCCAATGCTTCCCTTGTAAATCCCAAACCCTCCAACCCCTGCCAGGATGAAAAAAGTTCCAGAATCTTTTTATTTTAATGAAAATAAACATTCTACCAATAATAGGGAAAGATACATGAAGTGCTCAGACATGAGTACATTAAAACAACCATTCTCTGATTCTATAACATTCAATGTTGAAGGTCCCTTCCAGCCCAAACCATCCTATGAATGTCATTAAAGTGACTTTGAAGTCAGACTTACCCAGTTCACCACCAAGGAGAAGCCAAGAGGAGTGGATTGAACAGTTCTCTGCTCTGAGAACAGAGAGATAAGATTCAAAGAGAAGTGGTTTGAAGGCTCTGGGTACAGGAGCCTTTATACAGTTTCTCAGTTTGCCCCTGGGGAACGGAACCATTCTTGGCCTCATTCCTACTCATTGTCCCTCAAATCCACTTTTTTGAATCTGTCACTCAATCAAGTTAATAGTGATCATTGTTTCTCCTAAGTAACTCCACCTCAGATGGTTTTAAATCTACATCACAGCCTGAGATTCTTGCACGTCAAACAGGGAGGGTGAATTCCACCTTTGTTATAATCTGACAAGTTTACTGGGTACAGAGGGAGATGAATCTTCAAATCAGTTTTTCAAATTGTGTTTCTGTCTTACAACTTAACCAATGTCTCTACATGGATTGGCCATTTATTGCTGTTTGCTTGTTTTCCACAGAGTTACAAATACCAAGTTGGAGCTGGAAATCAACATCACAGACCTTTGGCCAAAGCCATGATATGGAATCATGGAATCATGGAATGGTTTGGGTTGGAAGAGACCTTAAAGATCATCCAGTTTCCACCCCCTGCCATGGGCCTTCCACTATCCCAAGTTGTTCCAACCTGGCCTTGGACACTTCCAGGGATGGAGCAAACACAACTTCTCTGCCCAGCCTCTACCAGGGCCTCCCCACCCTCCCAGCCAACAATTCCCAATATCCATCCAAACTCCCTCTGTGTCAGTGTGACCCCATCCCCTTGTCCTGTCACTCCAGGCCCTTGGGAATAGTCTCTCCCATGTTCCTTGGAGCCCCTTCAGGCCCTGCAAGGCCACAACCAGGTCCCCCCAAAGCTTCTCCTCTCCAGGCTGAACATTCCCAGTTCTCCAGCCTTTCCTCCCAGCAGAGCTGCTCCATCCCTCTGCTCCCCTCCTCTGCACTGGCTCCAGCAGCTCCAGGGCCTTCCTGTGCTGTTCCCAGAGCTGGAGGCAGATTCCAGGTGGGGTCTCACCTGAGGGGGCAGAGGGGCACAATCCCCCCTCCTCCAGCCCAGGGCTCGGGGGGTCTGGGCTGGGTCATGTCCAGCCACTTCCAGGGATGGAGCAAACACAGCTTCTCTGCCCAGCCTCTGCCAGGGCCTCCCCACCCTCACAG
>WEIV01008093.1:57576-78360 GCA_013390005.1 Calyptomena viridis
AATATGGAGAAGTGGGGAAAAGAGGAGCCACTGATTTATTTAAGGTTGCTCAGGACAGCTGCAGATACAGAGGACTAAGAGTTGCAGCCCCAGTTTGGGCCCAGCTTGACCTGCTGTGATAAAGCAGCAACTCATGGCATGTTTGGAGCTCAGCCCCTCAGGTGAGAGAAGCACAATTCAATTTAAATCCCCAGATATGCCCTGATTTGGAAAGGTGAACACTTGGCCAGCTTGATTTAAATAGTATCATTAGGATAACGAAGGCAGAGCCAGCTTTTAATCAAAAGAACCAAAGGGATCCAAATTCCCAAGGTGTTGATCATTGGCTGACTCAGGGAATCACGTGGGTGGCCCTGACATATTTATTTTAAAGTGACGCTATGATTCAATCCTGGCAGTTGAATCCCAGCAGCCTGTTATTAACTTCGTTTTGCATATATAAAATATTAGTAGGTGTTTGCAAAACGATCCAAAAGCATTTCCTCAGAACACTTCCAATAAGTGTTTTTGCTTAAAGGATCCTCCAAAATCATTCTCTTTCCAAGAGGTAGTGGATAGGACAGGAGTGGTGGCAGTAACAGGCAACAAAAATGTTCTGTATGTGCAGAAATGAGGGAAATAACCCCAGAAAATGTTCAGTGTGTTCATGTACAGCTTGTCTGGGCTGGAAGGTGCCAAGGTTTTACCCTCTGCTCTGGAGCCATGAGATGTGAGATGTGCCACACAGAGAGGATTTTAATAGACTCGTGGAATCCTGGAATGGTTTGGTGGGAAGGGTCCTTAAAGATCATCCAGTCCCACCCCTACCATGGGCAGGGACACCTTCCACTATCCCAGGGTGCTCCAACCTGGCCTTGGACACTTCCAGGGATGGGGCAGCCACAGCTTCTCTGGACAACCTGTTCCAGGGCCTCCCCACCCTCACAGGGAGGAATTCCTTCCCAATATCCATCCAAACCTCCTCTCTGTCAGTGTGACCCCATTCCCCTTGTCCTGTCACTCCAGGCCCAGGGTGACTCCTCCTGAGCTCCTGGTAACACTCAGCTCTCATGGCTTTCAAGATGCATTTCCAGCTCCATATGTTCATCCTTTGCCCTGTTTCTGCCTCGGGCACTTCCCACAAAATCCCCTTGGCAGGAACTGGACTGCAGGAAGAGCCTCTCACCCCTCCTGGCATGAGCTCCCTTCCCCAGAGCAGCTCCAGAGGGAGCTTTTGAGTAAGTCCGATTTTCACAGGCAAAAATCCATTTATTCTGCTGAATATATTTATTTTATTTCCACGTATAAAATCTGGAATAGGGAAGTAATTGTAGAATCACTGCTGGCAAAGGATTTTGGATGTTGGTGTGAAAAGGGAAATGAATATGAATTGTTGGAGAATTTTGAGAAAGGGAAGGAGCTGGAAAGTCAGTCCTATGAGGAGCAGCTGAAGGAGCTGGGGAGGCTCATCCTGGAGAAAAGGAGGCTCAGGGGGGACCTGGTGGCTCTGGAATTGCCTGGAAGGAGGGGGGAGCTGGGGGGGAACAAGGCACAGGATGAGAGGGAACATCCTGGGAGGGTCAGGTTGGACATGAGGAGGAATTTCCTCCTGGAAAGGGTGGTCAGGGCCCAGGGAGGTTTGGAGTCCCCATCCCTGGAGTGTCCAGGGAAGGACTGGAGGTGTCCCTGGGGGACAAGGTGGGGATGGGGCACAGCTTGGACTTGGTGACCTTGGAGCTCTTTTCCAGCCTAAATGATCCTGGAATTCTCCAAAACCAGCTCTGAGCAATGCCAAGGGCTTAAAAAAAATCATTATTTGGGAAATCACATTTATTATTTTTGTCTCTCTATTTTTGTCTTTTCACATCCAGGTCTCTCCCAGACACATCCACATTAGTCAGCAGAGTTGTCCAACAGGATTCAGAGGGATGAGTCACATTGTTATGGGAAAGTGTCTTCCCAACAATGCAGAGGCACAGGGAGCACTGGGGCAGCACAGAGCTGAAGGCCCTGTGTGCTCACAATCTAAAATATTCAGTGTTTCTTTCAGAAAAATCTAAAGACCAGGAGCCTTCAGGTGAAAGCATTATTATGTTACCATTAAAACTCATATTGTGGGTTCCTGTTTTTTGAGAGGAGCTTGTCTGACACCAGATCATGTTTCTAGGAAGGCATCAGGTAATTTACTCATTTGATTCTGAGCCAGGTGACATTAATAATCAACATTATTATTTCAAATTTACTAGTTAGAAGGACGTGGTGCAAAATTTATCACCCCCTTCCCCTCAAATCCACTGCTGCAATGTAAGAAGGGGCCTGGTTCTCCTCCAGGACCCTCAAATCTTTCTGAGTTGTTGAATTAGACAAAAAGATAAGTTAGAAGAAAAAAACCTGCTGTCTGAGAGTTTGAATGCAACAGAACTTTAATGACAGAGAACCACGGGGTAGGTTTGGGGAATACAGTCCCACAGAGCACACGGGGTGTTTCCCAGCACTTTGGGAAGTGATGCAGCTCCACAGGGCCCAGCAAGGCCCAGCCCTCGGACATCCCTGGCTGCAGCTTCCCCAGGAGCTCAGCACAGCCCGGGGCTGCTGCAGTGGGACATGGGGTCGCCTCAGAAGGAAAAGTTGCCACAGTTTCCTCCACCAAACCTCCTGTACCTGCAGCTGCCCCCCCCAAAGGAGCTGCCTCCTCCATAGGAACGCCCCCCAAAGGAGCTGCCTCCTCCATAGGAACCCCCAAAGCCCCCACCAAGGGAACTGGAGCCAAAGGATCTACCCCCTCCATAGGAGCCCCCAAACGACCTGCTCCCTCCATAGGAGCCCCCGGAGCCAAAGGATCTACCGCCTCCATAGGAGCCCCCTATTCCTCCCAGGGAACTGCCCCCATAGGAGCCCCCAATTCCCCCTGTGGAGCTGCCCCCATAGGATCCACCCACAGAGCTGCCCCCATAGGATCCCCCCACGGAGCTGCCCCCATAAGAGCCCCCGATTCCCCCCACGGAACTGCCTCCTCCATAGGAGCCCCCCGAGCCCCCTGAGCCCCCATAGCCCCCGATGGGGGTTGGGAAGGAAGTGCCCACGATGCTCTCCTGGGGGCAGGAGGTGAGGATGGGGCCTGGGAAGGTGATGACCACGGGAGGAGGGTAGACCACAGCTCGTGAGTCCCCACAGGAGGTGACACAGGGCTCGTTCCAGGCGTCGACGAAGGGCTGAGGGCAGGTCACGTCACAGGGTGGGGAGCAGGCACTGCTCAAGAGCTCTCCTGAAGACATCCTTTGCGATGGAGGGAAACCTGCAGTGGGACACAAATCATCAGGACGACACCCCGAGTGCCAGAGGGACAAAAATCTTGCCCTGGTGTCTTTTCACGAGCAAGAAAAAAGGGTGAAAGAAGAGCTTAGGAAGATTCAGGTCTGTCTCTCTTCTGCTTTTTTCCTGAACATGGTTGCACTAAACCCTGACATCTCTCAAAGTTTGTGCTCTGGATATCTTGGAGAGCAAAGCCAAGCTCAATTTGCCTTTGGAAGCAGCTCATCTTCAAGACTTTTTTTTAATTTTAATATACATATAATATTGAGGTGATCCAAGTGAGGAGCATCTACTGCTCCCGAGCTGTCCTGGAAACACCTTTTGGGATGGAATTAAGCCTGTAGCACAGGCAAAGCAGTCAAATTAAAATGTATGTACAGCTCTGGGCCTTTACACAATCACCATGATGATATAATTCATATTTTTCCTATAGAAGGAATTATGGTCTCATAAACATGAGAGCAACTTTTGGGGAGAGATCTTCACTCCAACTTTACTCCGTGCTGAATAAAAGCCAAGCTGTGAGCTGTTAAGTTGTAACCTCCTCATCAAATTGTCAAGATTTAATTGTCACTTTCGCTTTGTGGTTTGGAAGAACACAGGCTCATATTTTAAGACCTGCACCCACAAATAATTGCTGTGAATGGCTACAAAAGCCTAAGAAACAAAACAAAACTGATATTACGGAAGAGTTTAGGTTGGAAAAGACCTCTAAGATCATCAAATCCACATTGCAGATCATTGTTGAGTATTGACATTGAATTATTTCCCAAATTAATGACATCTCATTTAATATAAAGGAACTTCAACACCCAGAACTTACCAGGCTGATATTACAGAATCACAGAATGATTTGGGTTGGAAATATAAAACATATTACAGAATCACAGAATATTTTAGGTTGGAAAAGACCTCTAAGATCATCAAATCCACATCACAGACCATTGCTGAGTATTGACAATTAATTGTTTCCCAAATTAAACAGCGACACCCCACTTATTGCAAAGGAAATTAAAGGCACAGAACTTACCAGGCTCTCAGAGGAAACCAGACTGAAGGGAAGTTGTTGGAGAACCTGGAGGAAACTCCGGGTTTTTATACCCCTCCCAAGAGCTTCCAGGACCTGCAACACACTTTGGGACATGGTGTTTAACCAGCGACACGTTTTGCTGTATAAGCTCCTTCTAATTGTGATAATTGCTGTGATAAGTGATAATGATGAGTAAATCAGCTCCACATCATCCAACATGTGCAACACGCCCTCTGTCACTTTAATCCCTGAATAGTTTTTGTATGAATTTTGTGACTGGGGCCATTTCCTGGCCTCGTTTGACTTGTGAGCTCCGTTGGCTTGGCAGGGTAAAGGCATCAGGTTTTCCCTTAAAAGAGATTAAAATATCACTTTGACTTTGTCAGGAGAAATATTTTTTGGTTCTGCAGAAGAAATTGAAATTTAAAATTGTGCTAAGTTGGCAAAACTGCATATTTTGTCTTTATAGCTCCTCAGATGGCAAAGGTCTTTTTTTTTTTCCTGTTTAACACCCACTCAAGGAACTTCTCACAGAAGGGCTTAAACAAATGAATTTCTGGGATGCCCTTTGTCATCCAAGAAAGCACAAGGAAGCACTGAGAGCACAGAGCAATTTTATTATCATAGTTCTCCTTTTGCCACCTTTCAGGAGAGCTTCAATATTCCAGCAGGACACACAGCTCTTGTCCAGGAGGCATCATTTGAGGAAAAATCCCAAATATTTTTGGCTATGAAATGGCTGCTTGGAGAGTATATAAAAGAAAAGATTATAAAAATTATATAAGTTTTATATAAACTATATAAAATTGAAAAGATTCAATCTAAAACAAAATAAAAGCATCTTAAGGATGGCAAGAACTGTTTTTTTCAGGAAACCCACAGTGGTATTGCTGGATTTAAAAAGCTTCTCTACTGGGGGCAGAGATACAAATGCAGAAATAGGAAGAGACATCTCTTAACAAAATTTCCTTTATCAATGACCAGAAATATCCTGAGAATTTTAGGTGTGATTAACACGTGTGGTTATAACAGACAAGCAATGGTGACACCAAAATCCCAGCTGGAATATTTTGTTTCTTAAATCAAAGTCAACTGAAGGGAATTCTGGGTTTGACCCTCAGCCAGAGCTGTGGGAATGAAGGGAAATGGTTGGGTTTTCAGTCCATTCTTCATGGAAGTCCAACCTCACTTCTGAAGAATTTCAGGAAGAATTTCTCCCTGGGAAGGGCTGGAAGGGGCTGCCCAGGGAGGTTTGGAGTCCCCAGACCTGGAGTGTCCAAGGAAGGGCTGGACGTGTCCCTCAGTGCTCTGGGCTGAGTGACAAGGTGGTGACAAACATTGGACTCAATATGGAAGGTGTTTTCCAACCTCAATAATTCTGTGATCACTTTGTGTTTATAGCATTATAATGCTTATGCTTAAGTGTTTATATAATTCATATTCCCAGATTTCAGGTGTTTCCATTCCCAATGGAAAAACAGAGCACAGAGACCTGATTTGGTTAATAAGATCTTGCAACAGAACATGAACAAGTCCTGTCAGGTGCCAGTGACAGCCCTTGATCTGAAAGCTTTGCTTGTCAGCAATTCTTCCTTGATTCCTCAATTAATGTGAAACTCTCTGGTTTCCTACAGTTGGGTTGAGAAATCTGAATTTAGATTAAGAACCCCAGGCCCTGCTGCTGGTTCTCCCATTCCAGCACCACAGGCAAGTGGCAGCACTTTATCACCCCCCCAGCTATTTGCAAGCCAGATTTTGAAGAGAAAAAAGTGAAATATTGTGTATTAAGCTTGTTTATAAGATCAGTAAACCCCTCATATATTAGTCTATAATAATAAATCTACAATAATTTCTGCCTCAATTCCAGTGAGGCCCAAGGACAACATCAGCTCTGACTTTGTGGGGGTCAGAGGATGAAATCAAACACAAGGTGTGTAGGGCTTGTAACGTGACTTGGAATAAATAATAAAGTTATCACGTCACTTAAGAGAACAATTAGAACAATTAAAAAAATAATCCATCCAGCAAAACATGGTTTGGTAACGCGTAGGATGGAAGGTCTTGCACAAAGGGTGGCTCACGTCCCACTGGTGGTCTGAGGAGGTATAAAAGAGCTCTCAGAACACTCCAGTCCCATCAACGACAGCTCTTCGTCTCCACTTCTCCAGACCCGGTGAGTTGGATCTTCTTCATTTTCTATAGGAACCGATGATAAACTAATTTCTGTCTGTACCTGAGGTCTTGCTCTCCTGCAGAGCCTGTGATTGCCTTTTCCATGCTTTAAGATTTATAGTCCTTTAAATGTCTGCCTTTGTAGAGACAATGGATGAATTATGAGACTGGATTTCCTCAGGCACTTGGATCAATTCAATGTTGTCCACTCTCACCATTATATGTCTATCATAATCCATCAAAATCTTGAAGATGAGCTGCTTCCAAGGGCAAATTGAGTTTGGCTTTGCTCTCCAGGGTTCCCAGCATGGCTAGAGCTACTTGGGAAGTACCAGGGGTTTAGTGCAACCATGTTCAGAAAAAAGCAGAAGAGAGACAAACCTGAATTGTTCTAAGCTCTTCTTTCACCCTTTTTTCTTGCTCGTGAAAAGACACCAGGGCAAGATTTTTGTCCCTCTGGCACTCGGGGTGTCGTCCTGATGATTTGTGTCCCGCTGCAGGTTTCCCTCCATCGCAAAGGATGTCTTCAGGAGAGCTCTTGAGCAGTGCCTGCTCCCCACCCTGTGATGTGACCTGCTACCGGCCCTACGTGGACGCCTGGAACGAGCCCTGTGTCACCTCCTGTGGGGACTCCACAGCCGTGGTCTACGCTCCTCCCGTGGTCGTCACCTTCCCAGGCCCCATCCTCACCTCCTGCCCCCAGGAGAGCTACGTGGGCACCTCCTTCCCAACCCCCATCGGGGGCTATGGGGGCTATGGGGGCTCAGGGGGCTTCGGGGGCTCCTACAGAGGAGGCAGTTCTGGGGGGGGATTTGGGGGCTCTTATGGAGGAGGAAGTTCCGTGGGGGGATTTGGGGGCTCCTATGGGGGCAGTTCCCTGGGAGGAATAGGGGGCTCCTATGGAGGCGGTAGATCCTTTGGCTCCGGGGGCTCCTATGGAGGGAGCAGGTCATTTGGGGGCTCCTATGGAGGGGGTAGATCCTTTGGCTCCAGTTCCCTTGGTGGGGGCTTTGGGGGTTCCTATGGAGGAGGCAGCTCCTTTGGGGGGCGTTCCTATGGAGGAGGCAGCTCCTTTGGGGGGGGCAGCTGCGGGTACAGGAGGTTTGGTGGAGGAAACTGTGGCAACTTTTCCTTCTGAGGCGACCCCATGTCCCACTGCAGCAGCCCCGGGCTGTGCTGAGCTCCTGGGAAAGCTGCAGCCCAGGGATGTCCGAGGGCTGGGCCTTGCTGGGCCCTGTGGAGCTGCATCACTTCCCAAAGTGCTGGGAAACACCCCGTGTGCTCTGTGGGACTGTATTCCCCAAACCTACCCCGTGGTTCTCTGTCATTAAAGTTCTGTTGCATCACTATTTTTGCCTAATGTTTTCTTTTTCACCTTTTCACCTGCAAACCTCTTTTATTGGGAAACACTTTGCCCTGAGCCAGCTGGAAACCTTCTGTCTTAAATCTTTCAGAGACTGTCAGGCCCCTTGGGCTGACAGCAGGAATTTGGAGCAGTGGAAAACGTTGCACTCTGTGACACATTTCAGGATTTATGTTGTTGAACTGGAATTCCACCTCCTGAAAGTGGGATTTCACCTCCTCCTGACTGTGGGATTTTGCCTCCTTGCTGTGGAGCCTCATAATGATTGCAAACAAATTATCTAATTGTTTTCAAATTGAGCCTGTTTCTTCAGCCCTATTAAGGTTTTGCTTGGAGCTGATGAGTTTATTGTCTGCAATCATTAATCACAGATTAAAATTCCTTAATTCTTTAAACACTGGGAACTCAGGCAATTACTTAGTTGTGTGAGTGGCATTTAATTTTCTACCTCCAGAGAGGTTGTCAATTAAGATTTTTGTTCTTGCCATTTCCACCTTAGTTTTAGAGAGTTAAAAGTTAGATTTTCCAAGTCAGGAATCTGTCACAGGGAAATTCTCTGATCTTGCCCTGCTGATGTTTCAGTCCATCCTTTTTGACTTCCAGAACATCAACAATTTTATAGTTCAACATGAAGTATTGAAAAAATGTTTAAAACTCTTTCTGGTTTCCTGATCTCCCTCATGTGTTTTCCAAGTAACTTCAGAGGGAGCAGAGCCAGGTTTTCAGTCACCTTTAGTCTTCAATAGATTTGGAGACTCACCCATCGGTCTCTTTGTGTTTCTACTCCCAGGAGTAACTACAGAAAACAACAAGGTGTGATTTCTGCTCTTGTGTCACCCAACCCTGAGGAAATTCTCTCTTGCACATCCCAGTGACATGAAAGGACATTTTGCTGTGATACAATTGCAGCCCTTTGATGGAGCCACAGTCAAAGTTTCTACACTTCTTCAAGTATTTCAGCTCAAGGTGACAAATCTCAGAAGTCAAGTCTGGTTGGTTGGTTTTCTCTGGTTACCTTTCCCAATCCTCAGAGAAACATCTTTTTATAATGGTTTGCATTCTCAGACATCTGCAGGGAAGCACAATAATTCCTACAAAGTGATTCTAAATGAAATATGGTGACAGAATGGATGTGGTCGGGCTCTGCTCCCAGGGAACAAGGGACAGGATGAGAGGGAACGGCCTGGGAGGGTCAGGTTGGACATGAGGAGGAATTTCCTCCTGGAAAGGGTGGTCAGGGCCCAGGGAGGTTTGGAGTCCCCATCCCTGGAGTGTGGAGGGAAGGACTGGAGGTGTCCCTGGGGGACAAGGTGGAGATGGGGCACAGCTTGGACTCAGTGATCCTGGAGAGCTTTTCCAACCTCAAGGATTCTATTCCCTGATTCTACAAACAAACAGGATCCTCCAGAAGGGAAGAGCTGGGCTAAACCACAGAGCGTAAAATAAAAAACTTTATGACTTTCCAGCCTCCAGTTGACCCCATCTCACCCCTCAGCTGTTTGCTCTGTTCACACACAGGGACAAAGCACCACCTTCAGAAACCTCCGTGCCCCTCAGAGAACCACTGAGCTCTTTTGTGTGCTGAAATTTGGAACGATCCATCCAATCCTGCCTTTCACAACCCCTTGATTACTTCAGCAATTACCATCCTATTACCATAAAACCACATAATTGCTGCTCCCAGGCTACGGAACCAGCTCTAGGGAGACTCAAGAGTTAGTGGGAAGGATGGGACCAAAATGGTCCTGCAGAGAAAGAAAAGCTCGACAAAATGTGATGATGCAGGAGGATTTTAATAGGATACACTTTGGAATGAGGTGGCACATGACACAAAGCAGACACTCCTTCGAGCACAGCATTCACTGCCCAGGAACAGCCCGTCCTCCACTCACTGTTCTCCTCCTGTCATGGTTGTATTGACAAACTCTGTGTCAGGCCTATCAAGTTATTATTCTTTTTTTCTTCTGTCGGCCCAATTAAAGAGGGATCAGGCAGAGCAGGATGATTACAGCAGCTGTCACTAATAAGACAAAGGGAAAAAAGCAGGGAAGAGGGGTGGGCCCACTTTTCAGAGGCACCGAGCGAGGGAGGCTCCCATTGACGCTTCTGCCACCTCTGGGAGCCATTCCTGAGGATCTGGATTGTGCAGTGTCATCTCCTGGTTTCTTGCATGGTCTGGGGGTCTTCAGGTGCCTCAAATCGAGCCTCATTTTCCCAGGTGGGACCCACGGAGGCTGCTGGTGTAGAACCTCCTGCTGTAACAGCCTCCTATCCCCGAGGAGCCTCCAGAGCCACAGGAGCTGCCACATCCAGAGGATCCCCCCAGCCCAGACATGCCCCCAAAGCCATAGGAGCCCCCAGATCCAGAGGAACCCCCCATCCCTACCATGCCCCCAGAGCCATAGGAGCCCCCAGAGCCATGGAAAGGGTTTTCCCTCGAGCTGGAGATGCTCAGAGCACCCGAGGGCTGGGGAAAGGATGATCCCACAATGCTTTCCTGAGGGCAACTGTTGAGGATGGGGCCTGGGAAGGTGATGGGCACTGGAGGGGCATAAACCACGGCTCTGGAGTCACCACACGTTGCAACACAGGAGCCAAGGCTTCTGCTGTAGGCACAGGGCTCAGGGCAGGTCATCTCACAGCCGGGCAGGCACCGGGAGCTGATGCTGGACATTGTTCTCAGGGTTGGAGGTGGAGCTGGGAAGGACAAGATGGGAGTAAATGAGATCCTTGTCCTTCCTATTCATAGAATCCCAGGATCACTGAGGTTGGGAAAGACCTCCAAGGTCACTGAGTCCAAGCTGTGCCCCATCCCCACCTTGTTCCCCAGGGACACCTCCAGTCCTTCCCTGGACACTCCAGGGATGGGGACTCCAAACCTCCCTGGGCCCTGACCACCCTTTCCAGGAGGAAATTCCTCCTCATGTCCAACCTGACCCTCCCAGGCCATTCCCTCTCATCCTGTCCCTTGTTCCCCCCCAGCTCCCCCCTCCTTCCAGGCAATTCCAGAGCCACCAGGTGCCCCCTGAGCCTCCTTTTCTCCAGGATGAGCCCCCCCAGCTCCCTCAGGTGTTCTCCACACCCTTCTCCTGCTGCTCCAGCCCCTTTTCCAGCTCCATTCCCTTCCCTGGACACGCTCCAGCCCCTCCATGTCCTTCCTGAATTGAAGGCCCCAGAACTGGACACAGCACTCGAGGTGTGGCCTCACTTCCCCTCTCAAACCCTCCTGTCCTTTCTTCCTCCCTTCCTGCCCCTGTGGAGGATGCACAGGACTGTCCTTTATTCTGTACAGCTGAGCTTTACATTTGCCCCTCAAGTTTTGAAAGCCATAAATAAAAATAAAGTAACCCTAAAGTTCCTATCTTTAAATGTCAAATCGATTTCTGCCACAGTTTCCAATTTACTACAATGGATTTCCTATGAAAAGTAGGATTTCACTGCCACATCTTCAGGTAAAATCACAGAGTACAGAGCCAAGAAAGAGTCTTCATTTAAAACTATCACTACAGAGTCACAACAGTAATACCAGCTTAAATCCAACTCACCTGGAGCTGCAGCAGAAGTCAGGAGAAGGTTTTGGGAGACTCCTGAGATGTTCCTGCTTTTATACCTCTTTGCAGGCAGCTTGAGGGATGTGAAGCATCTCATAAAATCTCCAGCACTTACCAAATTATGATTTTTTGTTCTGTGTGACTCCTGTGATGCCTCTAATTATTTTCATGGTTTCTAATTAGCAAATCAACCATAGACATATACAATATGACTCTCATATAATAAATTTTGGGGTTTTATTGTCTCCGAATTTTACAGCCCAATTCCTGTGCAATGTCACTCTGATGACTGCACTGGATTTACAATGGAAACTGACCCCTGCTTATTATTTTTGCTAATGATTTATCAAGTGAGGCCCAGAGAGATCAACCCTGCGAGTCTTTCAACAGTGGCTTGAATTGATGCTGAGATGATTTTGAAGTTCAACCTCAGTTCTCAAGAATTTCAGGAAGAATTTCTTCATGGAAAGGGTTTTCAGGGCCCAGGGAGGTTTGGAGTCCCCATCCCTGGAGTGTCCAGGGAAGGACTGGAGGTGTCCCTGGGTGCCAAGGTTGGGATGGGCACAGCTTGGACTCAGTGACCTTGGAGGTCTTTCCCAACCTTAATGATTCCAAGTTTGAGATCCACCTTGATGCACAAAGGCCTAGTGATTTTTGGGTGGCCTTCTCGTGACAAGGCTCTGAGCACAACATCCCCAAACGAGTTTTGATACATAATTGGGTAAAATTACTCAGAGGGCTCAGAGCTCAAAGTTCCTGTCATGGGTCACTTCAACCCTGTTTATCTGTGATTTGCTGTGTCACCCCTTTGGTCAATGGATGTTACAAAGAACTCTGACCCCCCCATCCAAGGTGGGGTTGGATGATTCCTTTTGGGAGGGATTATCCCTAAATCTAAGGCTTACACACCATTTGTGTGACTGACACAGCAGCAGCCTCCTTCCTTCAGGTCATTAAAGAGCAGCAAACACAGGGATCAACTCCTGTTTCCTTTGGAACCAGAATGATGCCAAAAGGAGTTTTTTCCATGAAGTTCAAGACAAAAGGAAGCTGTTGGGTGTTGGATTCGTGTCACTCAAAGCAGGGCTGTAAATGGATCACTAAATAGGAGTTGGAATGAAAACAATTGCAAAGCTTAAAAGAGGATCTTTTCCTTTTGTAAGCGACAAGGATTTAGTAAATAAAGGGTGACCTCACATCCTCCTGATTGTCTAAAATATGTATAAAAGGGGAGAGAAAGGAGAAATCTTCTATTCTTCCAGCTCCACCAACTTATTCCTCCAAGACAACAGGGTAAGTCTGATTTCATTGCACTTCTCTGTAGCTACAGGACAATTAAAAATTATTCCCTTTTTATCTTGAAAAACTCTGGCAATTTTAGAAAAACTGAGGTAAACAAGAGTAGATTTAGCAGGAATCCTTAGAAAACCTGGGGGAAAGGGAAGAACAGAGCAAGGAAGATTTTGCTTGGAGACTTTCTGAAGTTACAGGCAAATAGTCCTGTAGATCTACTTGGAAAAGAGAATTAATGGGACATTCCTGAGCAAGGCATTGTATAAGGATCAGGTAGTTTAGTCCAAGAGAACAGAGTGAGAATTTTTCTGAAAGATTCAGAAGAACAAGAGAAGTGGGTGATAGGAAAGAAAGAACTGAGAAGCCTTAAAATAGGCCAGGAAGGAAGGAAAATTCCTTTCTTTCAGAAGGAAATAGCAGGGCACATGAAATCTAGGAGGGAGGGTTGAGCTGTGAGTAGAGGAGCACCTGGAGGAGAAGGACAAGGTGCTCCTTACTCACACTGGGAACCTGCTGCTGCCTGATTGTGATGATTTCTTGACTGCACCTTGTCTTTCCTAGCTTTTCCTCAAATTCTCAGGAATCATGTTGAACAATACGAGCCCCGAGTGTCTCCCCAGCTGTGAGGTGATGTGCTCACAGCCCTGTGCCTACAGCAGAAACCTCGAGCCCTGTGTTGCCTCCTGTGGGGACTCCAGAGCCCTGGTGTTTGCCCCCCCAGTTGTCCTCACCTTCCCAGGTCCAACCCTCAGCAGCTGCTCCCAGGAGAGCGTTGTGGGAACATCATTTCCTCCTTTCTTTGGTGCTCTCACCCCAAATGGCTCTGATGAGTCCTATGGGATAGGGGGCTCCTTTGGGTCTGAGGATGTGTCAGGGATGGGGGGCTCCTTTGGAACTGGGGGCTCCTTTGGGTACAGAGGCTCCTCAGGGATCAGGGGCTCCTTTGGATCTGGGGGCTCCTTTGGTTTTGGGGGCATGTCAGGAATGCAGAATTCCTTTGGACCTGGAGGCTCCTGTGGGTATGGAGGTGTTCCAGGGATTAAGGGTTCCTTTGGATCTGGGGGTTTCTTTGGATCTGGGGGCTCCTGTGGGTATGGAGTTATGTCAGGAATGAAGGGTTCCTTTGGATCTGGGGCTTCCTTTGGGTATGGAGGCTCCCCAGGAATGGGGCACAGCAGGAGATTCTACAGCAGCTGTCGAGGATCCCGCATGGAAAACTCATCCTAAGGAAGCCCCAGAACCACTTAGGGGATGGGAATACCCAATCCAGATGCTCAGCTGGGCCTGGTGTTCAGAGATGGTGAAATCCCATTGCATCAACAGGAGCCACCCTTGCTCAGCACCCTGAAAACCAGGCCCACGCCTCCTTCTCACACGTGGTGCCTCATCTTCTGCCAAAAAGCAGCTTCACGGGATGGTGTCTCACCTTGAACTCTCATTGTTCTTGCTCTGTGTCCTTCTGGTGGGGTAGAAATGCTTCAGAACTGCAAGAGGGACTTTGCAGTGAAGGTTTCAGCTGGACTTTGTGGTGTCATCAACACAGATGGCCTGGCTGCCTTTGGACACTGCACAGACCAGCCATGGACTGTCCCTGTTCTGTTCTCTATCACTTATTTCTTGTCCTATTAAAGGTCTTGTTGAATTGCATTAGTTGTTTTCTGGTTTTCCTTTCCATGGAATCCTTTGGGTTGGAAAAGACCTCCAAGATCATCAAGTCTGAACTTTGATCACCACAAAATTAGGTCACCCCCAAGCCTTCCAAGTGTCACTGTAGGGAAATATTTCTGCACATTTTAGTGGCTGAGCCTGGCAGGGGTCATTCCTGAGTTCCCATTTCAGTTGGAGAACATTCTGGATAATTGATAATTCTGGATAATAATGATAATTCTGGAGAATGTGGTTTGCAGAGGGTGGGAGGTAAGTGCACCCACATTCAGCTTCACACAGTTGGACTCACACAGGACTAGGAGGGTCAGAGTCAGTGATTCTGAGGCTGATCCAGGTCCACATAAACTGCCACCCCTGTGACTTCAGTGAAGGTGATGCCTCTCAGTTTACAAAGGAGAGTTACACCCCCACACAGGTCTTGCTCAATGGGCTGGGGAATGAAACCTTGAGCAATGAAGAGAAAATTGCTGCCACAACCTTCTCTGCAGTCTAAGCCAAGACTAAAACTGCAAAGCTCTGAACAGCTGAGTAACATCTTGGGGACTTACCACAGACTTTTTACAAGGGCCTGGAGTGACAGGGCAAGGGGAATGGCTTCAAACTGATAGAGAGGAGGCTTAGATGGGATATTGGGAAGGAATTGTTCCCTGGGAGGGTGGGGAGACCCTGGCACAGGTTATTCCATGGATTGCCCATCCCTGGAAGTGTCCAAGGCCAGGTTGGAGCAACCTGGGATGGTGGAAGGTGTCCCTGCCCATGGCAGGGAGTGGAATGGGATGATGTTTAAGGCCCCTTCCAACCCAAACCATTCCAAGATTCTGGGCATGGAGAACACACCCTGAGTGTTTCTCAGGCACTTCTGGTGAAGGTTGTGCACAAAGAACTTTGTGATCCTTAATTCTAGGAGAGCACAAAGCCATCCCTGTCGCTGTTGCCTGAGGGATTTCATGGTGATGCTTAACAAGCTCAGATCATTTACTGCATTAATGCTTCAATTAAGTTGACAAACCACAAGGATTAAGACAATCAAAGGAAGGAAATGAATGTTTTGCTTGGCACAGCGGCACTTGCTCAGCCCTCTCTTGTCACGAAAAGCAGCACAATGGAAAGGGCTCCTAAAGAAAATATTGATACAGCTGCTGGAGTGAATTTCTCAGCTGATTTTCCAGTGCTTTGCAGAGTGAGAGACTTGTGATCTGAGTCTCAGCTGCACCCAAGTAACTTCCTTCCCTTCCTCTTGGCCTGGTTTCCCAATAACATTCAGATCCAGACTAACCCACTTATCTGCAATCAGATAAACTATTTTATCACCAAGAGAAGATAATGCAGAGTGTCTTTTGATGGAGTGAGGATTCATTCAGTCATTTCAACCCCTCTTGAGGGTCACAACAATTTCCTCAGGGATATTCAGAGTGACTGGCAAAGACTCCAAGGAACTGACTCCAAAGGCAGTTCGATTTTGAGTGGGAGCTGCACCAGAGCATCTCCAGAGGTTGTTCCACCCTAAATTACTCTCTTATTCTGTTCTATTTATTAACATGGATACTGTGGTATAGATCAAGAAGGAGCAAAATTACTTTATTGAAGAATTTCTGACTATTCTGTGCAGTGGAATTAATTCTTCTCTGATGGTAACACTTAATTACCACACAAGAATTGATGCCCCAAGTTGGCTCCTTTCAGGCTGGTTTGTACCTCTGAAACTGGGGTGAAATGAAAGCCAGAAGACAGGGCTGTGATGCAACAGGGTTTTAATACCAACAAAAAGTGAAATACATTCCTGCAGGACAAGGCAACACAGAGACAAAGAACTTCATTTCCATTTCATCCAGGGTTACAATCAACCGGTTGTTCAGAGGAGCTTGGTGCTCCCAAGACATTCTTTTTCAGCTGGACACTTCCACAGTCAAATCCCATTACTTGCTTTACTCTCTTCAGGTTCAGGAAGTACAAAACACAACAGGAGCAAGTGACAAAGTGAGGCAACATTGGGATCCTAAGCCTTGGATTAAGCGCAGCAAGATCCGAAGCAACCCCAGCTCCGACTGGAGCAGGGGCTGCTCGGCTGGTCTATGTCAGCTACTAGTTTGTATCCTATTTTTCCTTTGGATATTCCTCTCTGTTACAGGGCTAAAAAGGCCCGTAGTTCCCATAGCGATACCTAGAATACCCTCTGGAAAAATAGGGGTAATAATTCCTACCAAACCCGGAGAAATAGGAGTTGCGGTAAATGCTTCCTAAACGTGAGAATCCACCCCCGCACGAGCCCTCCCCACCATAGGAGCCCCCTCCTATGCCCCCACAAGAGCTGCCTGAGCCCATCCCATAGGATCCACCTCCGCCACAGGAACCTCCAGAGCCCATTCCTCCACCTCCATAACCTATCCCTCCCCCTCCAGAGCATATTCCTCCCCCTCCATAGCCCATTCCTCCACCTCCAGATCCCATTCCTCCCCCTCCAGATCCCATTCCTCCCCCTCCAGATCCTATTCCTCCACCTCCAGATCCTATTCCTCCACCTCCAGATCCTATTCCTCCCCCTCCAGAGCCCATCCCTCCACCTCCAGATCCTATTCCTCCCCCTCCAGAGCCCATCCCTCCTCCTCCAGAGCCTATTCCTCCCTCAATTTCAGGAATGGCTGTTCCAACAATGCTCTCCTGGGGGCAGGAGCTGATGATGGGTCCCGGGAACGTCACGACCACGGGTGGAGCGTAGACAATTGCTCTGGAATCCCCACAGGAGGCAATGCAGGGCTCATTGCAGCAGTTGACGTAGGGCTGGGGACACGTCACCTCACAAGGAGAAGCGCAGCGGGCACTTATCAACTGCCCGTAGGACGACATCGTTCCAGACAGCAGCTCAGCCTGGAAGGGAGAGAGGACACCAACCTGGTCAACCCACAGCCAGAGGAGGGAAAGAAGCTGTGTTTTGGTGATGTGGGTTGTGGGGATGTCTCGGATGGTTTTCAGCTGGACACGGGTGGATATAAATGTTTGAGTCGTGGAAACACGAGTTAGTGATTAGAAATGAAATAATAAAAAATAACTATCATTTTTAAGGGACAATCTCTTTCTTCTCTAAAGGAGATTAACCAAGGGAGATGAATTGCTGGGTAGAGGCCTCTGAGTCTCCTCCTCTCTAGTGCTCCATTGAATCAGGGCATGGAAGGGACCTTAAATGTCATCCAGTTCCAACTCCTGCCATGTCTGGTTGGAAAGGAACACCTTCCATTAGAACAGGTTGCTCCAAGCCCTGACCAGATGGGGCAACCACAGCTTCTGTGGGCAACCTGTGCTAGGGCCTCACCACCTTCATAGGGAGGAATTTATCCCGAATATCCCATCTAAACCAGCACGTGGAATCCTCAAATGGTTTGGGTTGGAAAGAGACCTTAAAGATCCTCTCATCTCACCTGTGGAGCAGCTCTTGTTGCTGCCCTGGTGCTGTTCTGGCACCACTCACAGGCTTCACCATCATGAATGGTTTGGGTTGGAAGGGACCTTAAAGATCATTTCCTTCCATCCCCTGCCAAGGGCAGAGACACCTCCCACTATCCCAGGTTGCCCCAGCCTGGCCTTGGACACTTCCAGGGATGGGAAATCCACAAACTCACCTGGAAAACCTGTGCCAGGGTCTCCCCACCCTCCCAGGGAAGGATTTCCTGTAAAGAATTGCCCTGTAGCCTATTGCCAATAGGCAATTCTGGGAAGAATTTCTCTCTGTCCTCTCACATCATTCCGTGCTTTAGGCTGGGAGTCAACCCTGTGCTGATCCCTGGTTTGGAGTTGTCTCCATAGGCAATTCCTAGAAATTGCTAAAATCAACATTTTTGGACCTCCCATTCCTTTCTCCCCCCGACAAGGCAACACCTTTCTATTTTATAGCTCTTATATAACTCTTTCCAATCAAACCACTTTCAGAGAACAAGCTCCTGCCCCAAACCAGGGCTGGATCCATCACCTCCTCCCAACGCTCCCTACAAATCCACGTGGATAATGATGAGCTGATTCAGGCAAATCCCACTTACCCCGTCACCAAGAAGAACAAGTCAGCAGAGGCAGCTCCAGGGAGCCGAGTTACGAGGACTTTTATAGGCTGGGACACAAGAGAGGAATTGGGAGCCACCTTTACGTAACCACCCCGCACATCTTGGGAAATGGAATGTTTTCCCCGCCAGGGCCTTCCTTTGTTGCAACTGTTTTGATCCCAGCTTATGATCAGGAGATAATTTGCAATCCCACACAACGGGCTGGAGGTGCTTCACCCACCCTGGGCCTTTGGTGAAAGGCATGAGGTTGGTTTTCCCTTTTTGTGCTCATTAGGAGGGTTGAGTTTCTCCTCAACACTCCACGAGTGTTTGGTGTGGTCATTCCTTGGGGTTTGGGATTGGATGGATGTCTTGGAATTTTCCTTTGGACGGGTCTCTGCTACGTGGCTCTGTCACAAGGAGAAAGTGTGAGAAACCAAAGCACTTCCTGGACAATAATTCCACTGGAAATTCAGCTAAAGAGGCACCTGCCCAAGGTTTTACAGTTTGTCAGCAGTTCCTCATCTCAAGGCTCGTCCAGAACAAACATCAAAAAATACTAAAAACTAACAAGAAATTGAACTTTTCATTGCAGATATGTTTGTAATCAACACCCTTCAGAATAAACACCAAAAAATATTAAAATCTAACAAGACATTGAATTTTCCTTTTTGAATATGTTTGTAATTAACATCTTTCAGAATAAACACCAAGAAAATCCTAAAAACTAACAAGAAATTGAGTTTTCTTTTGTGAATATGTTTGTTATTCATCCCTTTCAGAATATACACAAAAAAATAGTAAAAACTATTAATAAATTGAATTTCTCTTTGTGAATATATTTATTATTCAGAACAAACACTAAAAAAGTACTAAAAACTAAGAAGAAATCAAATTTTCAAATGCAAATATATTTGTAATTAATCCTGTTCAGATTAATTTACATAAATAAAATCCTGACAACTATAAAGACAATAAATCTTCCTTTGTGAATATATTTATTAGAGGCCAATGTGAGGAGAGGAACAATTCCTGTAGGAATAGAGGAACCAGAGGAAACATGAACTGAACTACAGACCCATAACCTCACCTTGAATAAATTCACAAGAAATTGCTGAGATTGGGATTTAAATGGTCACATTTACATTGACAAAACACCCTATTAATTATGTTCTTGTGGAAAATTAATAAAATTAATGCCAAAAAAATTCAACCAGAAAGGAAACAGCTGATTTTATTTACATTTCATGGCTCTGGAATCAATGTAATGGCCAGAGGAATGTGTGCAGCCAGTGGATGGGACAGGAACAGGGTGACTCACTTAATTTGTGGGAATTAAAAGTAACTCCTAATTACAGGGATTGACAGCTGGAGCAATTAAAGGAGTTACCAAACCAAATATTTTAGAAAAGTTCAGAAGAACCTCGTTTCATTGTCTTTGAGGTTTTCCAAAGTAGAGAAAAATTGTTCAAAGCACAGTTTTTAACACACAAAAATATCCCCCTCCAGTTTGGTTCCTGGAAGTGGAGCTTTCCCAGTTTTTAAGGGGATTCTGCCTTTGATTCACTGTATTTCAGGCCTTTGTAGCCCTGAAATACTTTTAAAAATTTAAGATACAACAAGCAAACAACTGGCAAAGGTCCAATAATTACTTTCCCAACACCCGAACTTACATCAAAGGTTTCCTTTGGAGATAAGAGACACTGATCCTCCCTCACCAGGGGAGAGAGAAACCCTGTGGAAAGTTAAAATGAGTAAAATAATAAAAATTAAAAAATTAAAAGAAATAAAAGAANTATCAGGGATTTTGCCTTTTTCTGTAAAGAATTTATTGCTTCTTCTACAGAAGAGCAGCAGCTTGGCCTGGCTGAGGAACCCCAAACTCACCTCCCATTAAACAATTCCAAAGCTTTATGGAAAGATTCTTCATCCTGTTTTTTTTCTGGCACGATGATGTTGTTGTTGATGTTGTTGTTGATGTAAATTGGTTTTCTGGTTTTAGAAATACCATTCTGGGCTCTGATCCTCACAGGCTTTGCATACTCAGATTAAATCTCCCAGAGGAAGCTGCTCTGTTCATGTTGCTCCTACCTGGGCCACTCTATAATTTGCTTTAATTGCTCCCCAAGCTCCCTTGTCTGAAAGGAAATACTCGGTATTCTTACCACACATTCTGGCAGAACATTGTCCTTAACCTTCATTTTTTCCCAGATTTTATCAGAGCAATTCCAGGCTTGGAAGAGAAAAACAAACAAGGCTAAAAGGAGGAGAAGTAAAAAAGTAAAAGAAATTTAAATAACAAAAAGGAAATAAAAATTAAAAGGAAATAAAAAATAAAAAAGAAATAAAATTTCAAGGGAAAAAATAATAAATAAATAAAAATTAAAA
>WEIV01008093.1:78581-121299 GCA_013390005.1 Calyptomena viridis
AAAAGTTAAGACATATGTAAAAATAAATAAAAATATAAATAACTAATTAAAATAAACATTAATAAAATAGGCTAAAATTTAGGAATTGTTGCACGAATAAGGCTTCTTTGGGTCCTGGACATCCATATTTTGCACCAGGTTTCCAGTGTGGTCTGAGCTGCCACCTGGAATCCTCTTTCCAAACCCCCTCAGAATGGAAGGACGATATTCCTGAGTGTTTTTTCCTTGCTAACTGCAAGACTGGAGGTGAAATAAGGAATTAAACAAGATCCCACTTCATTATTTGTACATTTGTGTTATTCCATTGCTCAGACCACAGTCTCAGTTCTGCACTTTCATGTTCACATTCAACCCTATAAAAAATAAACCCCTAAAAATATCTTCCTCCTTTCCCTGCATTCAGAGTCTCAGAGATGATATTTATTCTTCGTTTTTAACATTTTTTTTCCAATACCTCTTTTTTAGAACCCAGAACTGCTGCTCTCAGCCATCAACCATCAAACTCAAGCCCAGGCTGGACGTGGATGTGGAACTCTGTGGTTGCCAGAGGAGAAAGGAGGATTTAAGGGTGAGATTTAATTCCAGGTGTCCTTTGAGGGCACTGGAAATTCAGACACCCCACTGCTGTTGGGACCTGTGTTCGGCACCACCAGTTTCCATTGGCACAAAGATCCCCCTCTTGTACTTCTTGTCTTTTCCACACTCCTCATTTAATCCCAGTGGGAATCACAGTGACCTTCACCCACTCCTGTCCCATTTCCATACCTTGGTCTTGGCTTAGATGGCAAAACACAGCTCTTGTTCCAGGGATTTCCTCTCTTATGGAGAGCACTGGGGACATTTTCCAGCTCCAACTTAACAAAAGGTGGTGATTAAATAATCCCCCCCAAATAACCCTGGAATTGAGGAATTCCTCCCACCACCAAGTGGGGTTTGCCCGGAGCTCAGGGATAATGACAGTGCCACATTCTCACCTTTCATCTGCCAACCAAAGCACAACTAATGCTCTTTAATAGTCCAAAATAAAACCTGGAGGGGCTGTGGAATTGCAGCCCAAGCTGGAATGACGGGCTGAGTGCCTGGGGGGAATTCAGCTCCATATAAAAGCTGGACAATGTGCCCCTGTGGGGCTGCACAGCTCCAACAGGAGCCACACGTGTTTTCCAGCTCGGAGTCACCTCGACCAGCAGGAAGGTTGGAGGATTCTGGGAGCTCCTGGAGCATCTGAAGCTCACGGGGGTGGGAAAGGCTGATGGAACACCTTTGATAAGGCAGCTCCTCAATAAATCAGCTCAGCTCCACCCCACCCTCCCCTAAGATTGAGGTTTTGACAAAGAAATTGGAACCTTCTTCCTGCCTGAGCTGCTGTGAGGGTGTCAGGAGAGGCACTGAGGGGCTGGAGTGTGTCCAGGGATGGGAATGGAGCTGGGAAGGGGCTGGAGCAGCAGGAGAAGGGCGGGGAGAACTCCTGAGGGAGCGGGGGGGGCTCATCCTGGAGAAAAGGAGGCTCAGGGGGGACCTGGTGGTTCTGGAATTGCCTGGAAGGAGGGGGGAGCTGGGGGGGAACAAGGGACAGGATGAGAGGGAACGGCCTGGGAGGGTCAGGTTGGACATGAGGAGGAATTTCCTCCTGGAAAGGGTGGTCAGGGCCCAGGGAGGTTTGGAGGCCCCATCCCTGGAGTGTCCAGGGAAGGACTGGAGGTGTCCCTGGGGGACAAGGTGGGGATGGGGCACAGCTTGGACTCCATGACCTTGGAGCTCTTTTCCAATGATTCTGTGATTCTAGAGAGATGAAGGACCTCAGTCAGAACCAAGAGGGTCGTAGGAATGAGAAGGACAGAGTGATACCCACTCATGGGAGAAACAACTCCCATTGGAACAGCATTTCTGTCCCCCTAAAACTGGGAAGAAGGGCTGTGGGTTGAGCAGCACCTTCCTAAAATCGGGGTATGGAAGAGATTTATATAATCATGAGTCCAGGTTTGGGTTATTTGGAGTGGAATGTTTTCCAAGTACCACCCCACAAATATCCCATTTTAATCCTTTGTTGGTGCCATGTGCAGATACTGCAGAGTGAATTCCCATTCCTGTGTCACCCCGTGGCTCACACAGGTGTGGTGCTAATATCCCATTTAATAATCCATTAGTTCTACAGATATTAATTAAATCTTCATTTGCCTTCATTACCTAATTAAACTTGCTCATCTCAGCAAGAAAAAATTGGCAGCTGACTTTGAGTTCCTTCAAGGCTCTTAACCTAAATGAGTGGCACAGAAGTCTTTAAATGAATTTATAGTTGAGCTTAGAGAGAGAGGGGAGGTTCTTCTCACAGAAGGGAAAGCAGAGTTCTGTTATCCAGAGGAAATATTGGAATTTATGGTGCCAGATTCTCTTCAGCTGCAAATATTGGACTATTTTAGCATTGATTTATTATTGACCCAGCTTGCATCAACAAGGGTGAAACTTGAGCTTGAGTAAAAAGTGCTCTTTTATTCCAGTAATTTCATCAGGAATTGTAGTGATAGGAAAAGGGGGAATGGGTTTAAGCTGAAAGAGGGGAAATTCGGGTCAAATATATGGAAGAAATTGCTCCCTGTGAGGGTGGGGAGGCCCTGGCACAGGTTATTCCATGGCTGCCCCATCCCTGGAAGTGGCCAAGGCCAGGCTGGAACAACCTGGGATAGTGAAAGGTGTCCCTGCCCACGGCAGGGGGTGGAACAAGGTGGTCTTTAAGGTCCTTTCTCACCCAACCCATCCACGATTTTCTGATTCCAACTTTGATCACACCTTGAAAAGGGATTTAAACAATTAAACCACCCCTGCCCCTCCTCCTGTTCTGTCCCATGCCTTGGTCTCCCCGACCTCATCAGAAATTTGCCTGAGTGTGCAATATTGGAATTGTAATGACAGGTCCTGAGGAATCAAACCAATAATAACGAGGTGTGGCCAAGTCTTAGATCCACCCTTGTGGATCGAGTGTCCTTAGACAGGTTGGGTCACTTTTGGGTCCCAGTTCTCCTGCAATAAATGATAATTGTCTGTGCCAGGAGGGTGTAAAGAGAAAGCAGGTCTGCAAGGAGCTGTGGGATGTTATATTGGCAAGGAAATGAGGCAGCTGGATGATCTTTGAGGTCCCTTCCAAACCATTCCATGACTCCATGATAACCCCTGGAGCAGCAGCAGAAGGCAGAGGAACAACTGGGCTCCCTGTGAAAGGCACAAGGGTGGAAATATGGAAAAAGGTGGGAGAAAGAGGTGAAATGTGTTTGTGGGAGGCTCCTAAAGAGCAGGTGAAGGAGGAAAGAGCAAGAGCCAAGGCCAGGTTGGCAGGAGGATGCAGCATTATCTGATACACTGTTGGTTTTCCAGGCTGTGGATCAAAACATCCCCAGGTTTGGCTTAGGCAGGAAATGTTGAGGGTTGTTTGGAAGTGGAGACAAAAGGGATCAAGCTCCAAGTTCTTGACTCTGATGGCTCTTCTCCAAAAAGTCTCCACATGGTTTTTGGAGGACAGACTTTGTGGAATCTGCTTCATGCTCAGGGAGAGCAAAGGTGGTGTTTGCAGGGGTGTTCCAATTCAAAATTTGTATTTAATACCCAAACTGAGGAGCCCTGAGGGAGCTGAGGGGGCTCATCCTGGAGAAAAGGAGGCTCAGGGGGGACCTGGTGGCTCTGGAATTGCCTGGAAGGAGGGGGGAGCTGGGGGGGAACAAGGCACAGGATGAGAGGGAACGGCCTGGGAGGGTCAGGTTGGACATGAGGAGGAATTTCCTCCTGGAAAGGGTGGTCAGGGCCCAGGGAGGTTTGGAGTGCCCATCCCTGGAGTGTCCAGGGAAGGACTGGAGGTGTCCCTGGGGGACAAGGTGGGGATGGGGCACAGCTTGGACCTTGGAGGTCCTTTTCCACCCTGCATCATTCTGGGATCTTTCATTAAAACAGGAATTCATCTCCAGCAGGTGAAAACCCCTTCCTGAAGCCCCTTGTGGAGCCAGAAGTTGTTCAGCTCCTCGAGCTGCTGGACTGGTGTAAATAAGGAGTCAGGACTGAGCTCTCTGGACTCCACCCTGCCCATGACCTCATTACCAGCTTTTTCACAACCTGAACCAACCAATCCCCAAATCTGTTATCTCCGACCTTCCTCCCGATGTAACGAGGGCTAATCTTCCAAGACATAGTAATTACATCACCCCACTGAGTCAGGAAATTGGGGCACATGCAAATGAGTGCGAGATAAACAGGGAGATTTGTGGGAGTTGCCACATTGGAAAGAGGGGAAATTTAAATCTATACAGACTCTTTTTATCTGCAGATCTTTGAGGGGATGGGTTTAGGCAGAGCAGGTTCACGGGGTGCATGGAAGGGATGCCCAGATCCCACAGGGGTGTCCAGGGGAGCTGGAGGAGCAGAGACAGGTCCCAGGGAAGGTGAACCCGGCACCAGACACATGGGCACAGTGTGTCCTCACTGGCAGCTTCCCAGGGAGGATTCCAGCTTTTCTTGGGGTGTTTTAACACCACTGTCAAGTTTTCCACAATCCTTTTGAAGATGCTGGGAAAACAACCCCAGCTGATCAGGGAAGGAGGTGCCCATCCTGATGTCTGTGGGCATCTGCCCCCACCAGTGAGGGCAAATTGTTGAAGAGCAGCTCCCAAACCTCACCAGCCAAAAAACCCAGGGAATTACAGTTTTTCCAGCTTTTCCATTTTTGATTTAGGGATGAGTTTACACATAAATTTTATTTAATTTCTGTTAAACTGGGCTTTGAGCTTGCAAAGACTGGCAGAGATGCCCAGTCAAGAGCAGGAATATTCTCCTTGGGACCAAAAGGACACTTAAAATGAGTGGAAATACTTAGAGGAAAAGCTTGGAATTTGAGAGAAATTGAGAGAGGGAGGAACTGGAGGTTTTCCCTGAACTGGAGTAAATAATAAATAAGATTTCTCTCCCTTCTTCTCTACTTACTCCTCCTCAACTGACACATCAATCCCTGAACTCCCCAAACCTCTCAAAAAGAGGAGGAACCAGTGGAAGCTGAGGGATGAAACGAAAATTAAAGTGTTTTATGCAAAGGGAACTGAGCAGTGAGAGAAGGAATATTTTCTACCTCAGGACTGACAGAGGTGGGTTTGATGTTTGCCATCTAAATTTCACCTGCAAATCAAGAGTAGAAGAGAAAGAAAACAAGGAAACCACCACGATAATTCAGAGTAATTTTAATAGGAAGGGAAAGAAAACTGCTAAAAATAAATAACAGCACAAAGGGTTCCAGAGGCAGATTCTGTCGCTTTTACCATAAAATCATGGTTTGGGTTGGAAAGGACCTCCAAGCTCCTCTAGAACATGGGAAGGGCCACTTCTCACTAGCTGGGGTTGCTCCAAGTCATCCAAGCTCCAAGTGTTTGTAGTTATGGAAAGCAAAAGTGAATTTCCTGATGACTAATTCTCTTAAACCCTAAGCCCAGCCTAATTAGGCCTGGTAGTGAAAGGGTTTGTCACCTCTCAGGTGACCACATCTGTGGTGTTCTTGAAACAGCCTCTGTTTTTTGTGGAAAGCAATGGAAAAAACCCAAACTTCCAGAAAAAGAGCTTCTCTTCCAGAGAAGAACAAAGATCCCAAGAATCAGATTTCAAAGGTCAGGTTATCCCAAATTACAGGGCACTTAATTAGTCTAATCACCTGCTTGATAAGATGTCTGAGGGGGGAAAAACCACCTTAAAAACTTGAGCTAAACCACAATTTCAAGGAGACAAAGGTAAATCTGCTTCAGAGGGGCAGCAGGAGCCCTTGGGGTTGGTTTCACTGCATTCCCCTTCCGAGGCCTCTTTGTCCTCATTCCCCGTATCCATATTTTCAGTTTCTGGCTTCTCCTTCTCTGGAATGGGCTCCTCCCTGTCGCTCTCAGCCGGCTGGAGGCCCCCGGAGCTGGATCTGCTGCAGGGATGGATCCAGTGAGATGCAAACACGTAGGAGCAGCGGCGGGGGCCGCGTTGGGGGATGGATCTCCCTGGGCTGCCTTTTGGGCTGAACGTCCCTGCACGTGGCTCTGGTGGCAGGGTCTGCACCCCCAGGGATGGCAGCGGGGCTGGTTTTCCTCCCTCCTGGACCGGAGAACTTCCCACCACTGTCTCCTGGGGGCACGTGCTGAGGATCGGCCCCGGGAACGTCACGACCACGGGAGGGGGGTAAATGATGATTCTGGAGGTGGCACAGGACACCACCCAGGGCTCGTTGCAGCTGGTGGCCACGGGCTGTGGGCACTGCACGTGGCAGGGCTCCCTTCCCGAGGACATCTGGGACAAGTGCTGGGGAACCTGTGGCAACAATGGAGACCCCAAGGGTGTTTCTCCAAGGATTTCCAACCCACACCCCAACCTTCAACCCACACACCTCGGGGGGTGGAAAGAGGTGGAGGTGCCACAGCCACTGTGGTGGAGAAGGAGCTATTCTTCCCCCCAAAAAGGTGGGAAAAGGGCAGCTCAGTTCCAGGGCAGGTGATGAAGGTGCTGCAGCAGAAATGCCACGAGCCTGATTTCAGGAAGTGCATCTCATTGTTCAGGTTTTTTCCCTTGTTCCACCCATCCCATCCATCCCATCCCATCCCACCTGCCTCCACCTTCCCAAAACCCACCCTGGGTTTAACCACCCCCCTCCCATTGTCCCCACATTTCCAGCTCTGCCCCTGTGCAATGTCCCTTCTGCCCCTCCCAGTTCCAAGTCCTGTCTGGTCAGCCATCCAATGGGAATGGGAATGGGTGTTTTGGGTGCCCAAAGAAGCTGTGGATTCCCCATCCCTGGAAGTGCTCAAGGCTGGACGGGGTTTGGAGCAGCCTGGGATAGTGGGAGGTGTCCCTGCCCATGGGAACAGGATGAGCTTTAAGGTCCCTTCCAACCCAAACCATCCCACCATTCCATGGTTTTTCAACCCTTCCCAGGGATTATTTGTCTGTCTCAGCAAGCCCAGCCCTTTTTAGGGTGATTATGCAGAGCAGGATTCCTGTGCCTCTGCTGGGATTGTTCCATGTCCCGAGAGGTTCCTGCAGATTCCCGGGATGGGGTCAGGCAGGATTGGGAAGGAAAAGCTTTATCCCACCTCCACAGACCATGCAGGAGGTGGAAGGACCTGATTTATGATTCCCTTGTCCCGGAGTTCCTGGGAAATCTTCCCTCCAGGGATGTGGTTTGCAAAGACCATTGGGGGCCGAGCCAAGAAATTCAGGGAGATTTTTGGTTCCCCCCTTTTTTCCTGGGCCCTGAATCCCCCCTTTTTGGCCTTTCAGCTGGAACTAATGACAAAAATAAACCTGGGATTTCTCTGCAGGATGGAGATGCTCATTGATTAAGTAGCCACTTAATTGCCCTTGTGGAAAATCAGGCACTTCCAGAGAGCAACCAGGCTCCTGCAGAGGGAAGGGTTGGACTAAGCCAAATAAAATTCCCATTTCTGTCCAGTGATTATGGTGGAAAGTCCAGAGGAATCCCATATTCATTTCATGTGGCTTTTCATGTCAAAGATCAGCATCAAATGTTCTTGTCAGAGAAACCCCAAAGTCATTGAGCATGAAAATAATGTTCTTGCAGAGTTTCTTCTTCCTAAAAGTGCTACAACAAAGGTGTTTTAGGCCAGGGAGACTCCATGGAAATTGGGGAGATGCCACTTCTTAATGGTTTTGGAAGTAAACATGATAATTCTGGCAGGAAGGGGAGAAGGCAAGAAGATTTTAATCTCTTTTTATCCCTTTGGGAACTAAATGTGAATTACAAAATTGGGGGGGGGGGGGGGGGAGAAGAACATCTCAGGTCTTCCTTTATTTTTTTTTAATTAAAAAATACTAATAAAATGTTACAGAGGAACTTGATCTCATTGATGTGTCTGCTCTAGACCTTTAAAGGTCCCTTCCAACCCAAAATTATTCTATGATAATCTTATTTAAACTCTACCTAAATAGAACTTAAAATGCGTTTTATGCTGGACACCACGTATCAATTTACAGTTAATTGATAATTAAAAAAAAATTCCTCTATTTTGGGGAGTTTTTAATAAGAATTCCAGCCCCCACTGATGTATCTTTAAAACTGCCCATGGTCCAAATATCCAACTAACTAATAAAACTCCTCAGTAGCTTTTAAAACCACAGAATTGCAAAAATTGCTCCTGTTAAATTGGTTTTCCCAAGATAATTGGATTGAGGTGAGAGGGACTTACCTGTGCAGGAAGGAATCCAGAGGAATGACCAGAGGAGCCCTGAACCCTTTGGGTTTTATAGCCTTTCCCAAACTTCCAGGAAGATGAGCCAGGCTTTGGGCATGAGGTCTTAATTGCTTTCCAAACAAATCTTCCCACATAATGCTCCTAATTACTGTAATTATTTTAACGTTGTTTACCTGCATTATTCAATTTTTCTATGGTAAATCCTGTTACCTGCACTTGGGCTTCCCTCTGGGTTTTGTCTTAACAGTTGAAATTTAATTTTTGATGTGGTTTTATCACTTCTGTCTTAACGTAGAATTAGAGAAGGAATCTTGGGAATGGTTTGGGTTGGAAGGGACCTTAAAAATCACCCAATTCCAACCCCCTGCTGTGGGCAGGGACACCTTCCACCACCCCAGGCTGCTCCAAGCTCCATCCAACCTGGGCTTGTGCTGGAAAAAGAGGCATCAAGGGCTGAAAGTGCATTAAAGGGGGAAAGTTTTTAATCATGTGGCCACTGATGTGCAGCAGTGAATTTTGTGGAGCCTCACGGAATTCCCAAGGATTTGGGTGGATTCTTGTGGTTGGGAGGATGATTCAGGCTGGAAGTGTCACAACCTGTTCAACTCTCAAGGGCTGAAGCCTCTTTTGGGCTCATTTTGAGGTGGTTGCTTCGAATGCAAAATGAAATGTGGTGTTTAATGAATATGCAAAACATCTGGAGTTGTCTGGGCTTGAAAGCAACCGAGGCCCTTCCATCCAAAAGGGAATGTCCCAAAGCTGCCCTTGGCCCTGAGGTGTCTGCCTGGGATAAGGCACTGTTTGTATTACAACGATAAAACACTTTGCCTGCATAAACTGGGGATGTTTTTGATGGGTTTTGACATTCCCTGTTGTGTGGGAACCTCGTTACAGGGATTATTTGCCCCATCCTGTCACAAAAGACAATTCCAGGTTTTCACAGAGTCATCGAAAAAGTCAGGCCCCAAATTCAGAGCCCACATCAAACTCTGGTCCTACAGATTGCTGGGAGCTGTGATGACAATCCTATTTCATGTTCTTTGACAATCCTGTGTGGCTGGTGGATCTCTTGGAGGCTTCTAAACCAATTCCTCATTGTTGCCTTCTTCCTTAAAAATGACAGAAGTCTCTTAAAAAGCAGGAAATCCTCTTTCTGTGAGACTTTACCTGCAGAGCATCTGAACACCCTGAACTGGGAACTCATTTCACAGAATCACAGAAGGAAGGGACCCCCAAGGATCATCCAGTCCAGCCCTCCGCCCTGCACAGGCCCATCCCCAAGAGTCATGTCCTGAGTCCAGAGGATCATCCCAGCCCTCCTGGAGCTCTGGCAGCCTTGGGGCTGCGCCCACTGCCCTGAGGAGCCTGGGCAGTGCCCACCCACCCTGTGGGCAAAGAACAACCTGGTGCTGAGCTCCAACCTCCCCCTGCCCTGACACAACTCCAGGCCATTCCCTGGCTCCTGGTCTCACATTCCCTGGTCTCACAGAGCCGAGCTCAGTCCCTGCCCCTCCTCTGCCCCTGCCCAGGGAGTTGTCCCTGCAATGAGGTCTCCCCTCAGGCTCCTCTTCTCCCCCTGAACACGCCAAGTGCCCTCAGCTGCTCCTCACACCTTCCCCTCCAGGCCCTTCCCTATCTTCATTTCCTCTTTGGACACTCTCCAATGGATCAATATCTTCCTTATACTGTGTTTCCTAAACTACCCCAATACTGAAGGTGTAGAATGTTCACACCTCTCACTCTTCCTCGTGGAAACAAAAGACGGCAAAGCCACCATTTAATTTCGAGTAATCACAGAATAAACTAAGTCAGAAAAGACCTTTGAGATCATCGAGTCCAACCTGTGACCCAATACCAGAACTTCCAGAAGTGATGAAGCCCTTGGCAAAAAAGAAAAAAAAAAAACGCCTTTGGAAGTCGGGAGTGAAAATTGAAGGGGATTCCTGGGATTCTCCCGGAATAACCGGGAATATTCTCGTCGGGGTTCCCGCTGGGAAGCGCGACCTGCAGTTCGCCGCTATGGCCACAGGGCGGCAGCACCGACCCGCGGCAATTTTGGGGCTCCCGGTGCCTTCCCGACCCCAAATCCCACCTGGAAAACACGGGATGAGGGAAGGGCAGAGCACAGGAGCCGTCCTCGTGCGCAGAGATTGGAATTCTGGCACCGTTTAGGGGTTGCTTTGAGATACCCGGGTTTGTATTGTCCTGTCAGCGCAGCCACGTGACCGGGAGCAAAACTACAGAAACAGCTCAGATTTTACAGTTAAACCTTTTCTGCTGCTCCCTGTTCCACATTCGAGGGATGGAGCAGCTCTGCTGGGAGGAAAGGCTGGAGAACTGGGAATGTTCAGCCTGGAGAGGAGAAGCTTTGGGGGGACCTGGTTGTGGCCTTGCAGGGCCTGAAGGGGCTCCAAGGAACATGGGAGAGACTATTCCCAAGGGCCTGGAGTGACAGGACAAGGGGATGGGGTCACACTGACAGAGAGGGGGTTTGGATGGGATATTGGGAAGGAATTGAGGGTGGGGAGGCCCTGGCACAGGTTGCCCAGACAAGCTGTGGCCGCCCCATCCCTGGAAGTGTCCAAGGCCAGTTTGGAACAACTTGCAATAGAGAGAGGTGTCCCTGCCCATGGATTGGAATTGGATGATCCTTAAGGTCATCCTTAAGGTCATTGGATGATCCTTTCCAACCCAAACCATCCTATGATTCCATGAACCAGACAAGTGACACAAATGCAGGTGGGAGAATGTCCCTGGGCCTGGGCTGGGTCACCCCCATCCTGACTGTGAACCTGCCTCTCCCTCTGATGGCTGCAGACCCTGAGGCCCCACCACCTGCCCTGGGTGTGCTGGGACCTGGGCTGGGAGAGGGGACAGAGGGCTGAGGGTTTTAATAGAGGGGATTAATCCCATGTGGGATAATGAGGAATGAGCTGCTTGCTCAGGGCTCCCATCTCCTTTTCATTTCACTGCCCAGGGTTTGTGATTTAGAATCACAGAATCCCAGATTTGGGATGGGAGAGACCTTAAAGACCATCCAGTTCCACCCAGGGACACCTCCCACTACCCCAGGTGGCTCCAACCTCGTCTTGGACACTTCCAGGGATGGAGCAGCCACAGCTTCTCTGGGCAACCTGTGCCAGGGCCTCCTCGCCCACACAGGGAACAATTTTTTCCATATTTCTAAACTAAATTTCCCCTTCTTTCAGTTAAATGAATTCTCTCTCTCCATGGGGAGCAAGACTTGTCCTAATTGTGGAGGACTCCTGGCAGCACCAATCTCTGTTTATAGAGGCAAATCTCCTACTTTATTAGAATAAAAGTCTCTCTAGAAATCCTGCTTGATCTGTTTTGGGCACTACAGAGGAAACCAAGGAGATGGGAGGTGAGCTGAGCCTGTCTGAGGGCTGCTAATGAGCTCATCACTTTATCCAAACCTTCTAAATCTCACCCTGCACTGCTGCTTTTCCTGTGTCTGAATAACTTCTCAACACCAGGATCTATTCCCATTGGTAGGAAATGTGTGGTAGGAAATCTGCTCCTGAAAGTGTAATTCCTGCCCTTGTTTCACACAAAGCAGTGGTATAACAACAGGGAGTAGGTTTTTTTCTCCAGGAGTAAGAAAAGAAACAGCTTGAAAAGATGGAAAATAAATCAGGCAGAGAGCAGGAATCCAGCTGCAACCCGAGTTTAATGTGATGGTACAACCAGCAAATAGAATTGATCCAATAACAGTAAAACCTCTCAGGGTGCAAATGCTGTCCCAGAGTTGTGTTGGTTTGAGGTTCAGTGCCTGAACACCCGCTCAGAGCTCCCAAAATTCCCACCAACACCTTCTCTGAGGAATAACCGAATTGTGGCCAAAAAAACCCAAAGGGAATACACTGTATGAGTTTTACACGGGGACAATAAAGGTTTCTCTGGGGGGTGGGAACGGGAACGGTGGGGAGGGAATGGGAAATACCCTCAGCCCTCAGCTACATCTCCTGCTGGATTCCCAACTGCTTCCCTCCCCTTTGCAGCTTCAACAGAGCCACTTGGCAGGACAGCAGCTCTTCTTGGCGTGGCTGGAGCGTTTCACGGCCCCCGAATGGTGGTGGGGCGGGCGGTGGGTGGCCCGTGGGGACAGACACCGGCTCTTGCTCAGGTGCTGCGTGGTGGAGCAGCTCTTGTTCTTGGCTCCCTCGTGTGGCAGCGAGCACTTGGGCGCCTGTTTCTGCGTGGAACTCTCCTTCCCTCCCTTCCCGGGGGGACACTTGAGCTCCTGCTGCTCCGGGGGGCACTTGGCGAGGCGCTGCTCCGAGGAGTAGGCGGTGACACACTCCTGGGTGGGGTAACCCTTGGTGCACCTGTGCAGGGGGAACCCGCCCGCCAACTCCTGCAGGTAGGACTGGGTGACACAGGGCTGCGGGGGGCACTCGGTGACCCCCCTCAGGGGCAGGGAGTAGCCACTGGTGAGCGGCCGCAGGTCGGAGCCGTAGCAGCACCTGGAGACCTTGCGGGACCTGCCCCGGTCCTTGCAGGAGGCCGAGGAGCGCACGGCACACGGCGGGTACCGCACTTTGCCGGGCTCCGGGCACCGGGGAGCGCACGGCGGGAGGCTCCTGGCCACCCTTTTCCTCTCGCAGGGGAGGGTCTCACAGGGCTGGAAGCTCTGCCCGGAGCTGAACCTCAGGCTGGGCTTCCTGCAGGGCAGCAGCCGGGTGGTCTCGCAGGGCTCCGGGTACAGCAGGACGCACTTCTGCACCAGGGGCTGGCAGGGCAGCACGGGGGGCTGTGGGCACACGCAGGGCAGGGGCTGGGGGCAGCTCTGCCAGCGGGGCACGGGGCTCTTGGTGATGCTCAGGGGGTGGCAGGTGGTGCTGTAGCCGTCGGGCTGGGGCGCGGGGCACGGGGGGAGGCCGGTGGGGAGGGAGCCGCAGCCCGGCAGGTACAGGGCCCTGCAGCTCTCCCCGCAGCAGTGCATGGTGCTGGGAGGCACTTCCACCTGCAACACAGGGAAACACAGCAGTTCAGGGCACTTGGGCTGGGTTTTGTCTGTGCAGGCTCAGAGAGGCGAATCCACACCCTGGCTGTCCTGGAGGCTCTGGATGACTCCAACCCAGACCAGGAGGCCAGGAGAGATTCTGTTCTCAGCTCATGACCCCACACCCTTCTCTTAGAGCCCAGAAACAATCGAGGTGCTGGGAGGCACTTGGACCTGGAAGAAATTGGGGAAACCCAACTGTTCACGGACACTTGAGCTGTTTTTCCAGAGAGGCAAATCCACACCCTGGCTGTCCTGGAGGCTCTGGGTGACTCAAACCAGCCAGGAGAGGACCAGAGATTCTATTCTCAGCTCCTGACCCCACACCCTTCTCTTAGAGCCCAGAAACAATCAGGGATTGCAGCCAAGCACCCTGAGGAGTTTTGTGCCACCCTTCAATCCCAGGACACGTCACTTCACCCCGGAGATGTGACAGGAGTTGGTGTTTTACCTCCTGAAACCCTCCCTGTCCTTGCTGGGACACCCTGTCAGGTTCAGGTGCTGCAGCTCCCCAGCACCTGAGATGAAAGGCAGGGCAGAATTAAAGGTGTCACCTCGTGTCACACCCAGGTGTGGCCCCAGCTCCCAAACCCGAGCTGAGGTTCCATTTTTTAGCTGAGGGTCAGGAGAGGTTTGTGGCCATGTGGAGCTCAGCACGTACGACCTGCTGGGACATGATTCCAAAGGGATCTGTGGCCTGGCAGTGACAGCTCTGAGCTGGAAAATCTTGCAGTCCCAGCTTTGGTTTGTTGTGGGCAAGGAAAGGAAAGAGGAAATAAAACAAAGGGTTGTTTCCAGGTGGAACCAAAGGACGAAAAGTGATGTTACAAGGTAAAAGCTCAGCTGGTGTTACCTGATCAAATGTCACAGAATTACGGAATATTTGGGGCTGGGAGGGACCTCTGGAGACCATCAAACCCCTGCCAGGGCAGGGACACCCAGAGCAGGTCACCCAGGATCCAGGTGGGTTTGGAGTGTCTCCAGCTTCCCTAAATTGAAGGAAATTCCCTACATTGAGGGAATTCCAGCCCTTAAAGCAGCCCCACATCATCCCAAGCCCTGGTGCCCTGGTTTTGTGCTGTTAACCCCCCTGAGCAGCAGCTCTGACAGTGAAACCTCCTCCTGGAAGCCCCTGGATGAGCTGGATCCACATCCCTGAGGGCAGAACCAGGTGGAGCAGCTGGATTTCACTTCCCTCCTGGGAAACATCTCACTTTGCCTCAATCCTTGTTGTAGGAGAAACTTCCTTCCCCATTGGAAAACACATTTTCAGGGATTTTTCTGAGGTTTAAACAGGATTATTTTGAGCACAGAAGGTACAAGAACCACTGACAGTGAAAGGGGCTCTGATCAAAATTGGTTTTATCACTTCCACCTTTTTATTGGAGATTAACTGATCTGATTAAAGGACTGTAAACTACATTTTCCTGAAAATTCCTGGTTCTATCTATAATTAGAGAAGGGGGTTTTATCTTCCCAAATCCCGTCACTGGGTGACTCTCAGCCATAACAATGCTGTGGGTTGGGATCATTAGGAAAACTTGTTATCACTACAATTAAAATAATCGTTGTCTAATAAAAAAAAATTGAAAAACAATGGCAGCAATTACACACACAATGCTGAATTGCCTGCTGATGCTCATCAAGATAAAAAGCTTATAAATTAGGGGGATAATTTCTATATCAGACTTATTTTTGTCCTATATAGAAATTTTAACATGTTCATTTATGTTAACATTTTTAACATGTTCAAACCCAGCCAAAGAGCCTCTCTGCTGAATTTCACACTGGCACTGAACTTGGTCAGCTTCTTAATATTATCACAAAAGTTGTTTTGTTTAAATTCCAGAAATTGTGCCACACTTTTAGAGGAGTTTTGTCCTTTTTAGCTGCAATCTGAGTCCTGCCAGGATCGAGCCCTTTGTGGGGTCAACCCCCTCCTTTGGACTGGAACTAAAAAAAATCACACAAAACCACACAAATCCCACTCCTGGCTTCACAATCCACCTGGGATTTCCTTCCCAATATTCCTCAATCCAGCAAGGAGATGCTCCAGGCTGACAGAGCATCACCCCCAGGAGATGCTTCTCCACGAGATCAGGCAGTGGGACCTCCACCTTCTCCAGCCACCCAGGAATAAACCAGCATTTCGGGAGCTCCATTGGAAGCCAGACTTACCCACTTCATGGGAGAGGAGGACGGGAGAGAAGTGCCTGGGACAGGCCCGGGATGGCAGAGCTTTTATACCGTGGCCAAGAGCCCCAGGGCACTGAGGTGCTTTGGTTGGGTGATGCTCTAATTGCCTCCCAGTCCTGGATGAGCCACGTGCAGCTCCCAGGGACCTGTCCTGGCTCTGTGGGGACACTTGGATCACCCTGAGCTCCTGATCCCAGAGGATGAACCAGCAGAATTTCCCTGGAAGGCCGAGGACACCCCGTGCAGGGGATGGTGGTGCCAAACCATCCCTGTCTGCCCAACTCCAGCCAAACCAGCCCTTTCCACCCCAAAATGAGACCACCAAGGAGCTCCTCATTTCCATGGGAGCTGCAGGCAGAAATCCCTTTGGAGCCTTTGAAAACACCGTCCAGGAAGGACTCTGGGCCTGCAGACCATAATTACCAGGGCACTTCCTTCACTTGCACAGGGAACCCGGGCAAGAGAGGGGTGATTAGGGCTCAGAAAGCCCTGGGCCAAGGGCAAGACAGCTCCCAAAAATGCCTGGTCACAAAGGGAATAACCTGCCCCAAGAGGTGACGCTTTTCCGGCACAACAAAGAGAGAAGGGACGAGCTCTGGGGCACTGCAGGGAAAGAGTCAAACCAGTGTCCTGAAAACAAAAAAAATCCCATTTCCTGCTCTGCTGCACATTCCCTGCACCAGTCATCCCTGCCTTTGTTCCCTGTTTGTGCCACAAATGAACCCCAGGCAAAATGAGTGCTGACAGGGGATGCTTTGGGGCAGAGTCATAAATGCAGGAGGGAAGGCTCAGGAATTCTGTTTTCCCCTTTAATATGAAGCTGGCACCTAGAAATTGGGTCCCAGAGTGCTGGGGATTCAGGTGAGGTCCCACAATTTGAAATAAAAAGAGGGGGAATGATCAGAAAATCACATCCTGAGCTGGAAGGGAACCACAAGGATCATGGATTCCAGTTCCTGGACATCCCAAAATCCCACCATGGACCTGAGAGCACTGTCCTAATGCTCCTTGCCCAAATGCTCATTGAGGTCTGGCAGCCTTGGGGCTGCCCTGGGGAGCCTGTCCCCATGTCCAGCCACCCTCAGGGGGAAGAACCTTTCCCTAATATCCAACCTAAACCTGCCCTGAGGTGGAATAAGTGAATTCTTAATGAAGTGGGAAATCTCTCATCAATATGAAGCATCAGGATGTTGCTCATTTGCCTTCCCTGGATGTGTTTTAGGAATGTGGTTTATTGGTGGACTTGGCACTGCTACATTTACAGTTGGACTCTGGGACCTGAAGGGCCTTGAACTTCCAGAATTCCACGATTTGAAGTGAAATATTGAGCTCCAGTTTATGAACCATGAACTAAATTTCCTATTTTTTTTCCCCCACAGAAAATCCTGAAGGTTTGTTATTGACATTTGTTTTTGCATTTCTGACTTTCCAACTCCCATCACAGAAAACAACAAGGATAAAGTGCTCATTTTCCAGGTTAATCCCAACATTTCAAGAGCCACAACAACTCAAGGGAGGAGCACTGGGGACAAAGCCTGACTCCGACCTGGAATCCTCTTTTATTGTGTTTCCCTCCCCTCAACTACTGTTTTTAATGCTGAATGATCTGACCTAAGATTTTAGGAATCAAACTGGCGTCAGAGAGCAGATTAATACAGTCTTTATAAGCTCCATAAATCCAGTTCCTGGAGAAGCTCTGGATTAGATCTCCTTCAAGTGATGCTAATACCCAGTTTAGTGTGTCCAGTGCAGGGAGCAGAGAATTAACCCAATCATCATCCTGACCTGTCATCCAAATGTCCCTAATTAGCATCTGTAAAGTCCTTTCATCTTGGGGAGACTCACAGGGCATTGGAGGGGGGGTTATTATTCCTAATTAAGCCCGGGGGAAACTGAGGCACAGCTGGGTCAGAGCCAGGGGCACAACCACAAACCCCACCACAACCACCATGTGCTGGTGGCCACTGGGGCAGGAGACAAGATCCCGGACCACCCGCTCACCCACCACCCAGGGAGACTTTCCTGGCAATCCCCTGGGCTCTGGATCCTTTGGGAAAACCACAGGGATGTGACAACTCCTCCAGAGGTCACAGCTTAGCTCATGGAGAGGCTGAGAGCTGGGAATGTTCAGCCTGGAGAGGAGCAGGTGGTGTGGAGACCCCAGAGCTCCTTCCAGGGTCTGCAGGGCTCCAGGGAAGCTGGAGAGGGGCTGTTCCTCAGGAACTGCAGTGACAGGACAAGGGGATGGGCTCAGCCTGACAGAGGGGAAATTGAGGTGGGATATTGGGAAGGAATTGTTCCCTGGGAGAGTGGGGAGGGACTGGCCCAGGTTATTCCATGGATTCCCCATCCCTGGAAGTGCCCAAGGCCAGGTTGGAGCCACCTGGGACAGTGGGAGATGTCCCTGACCATGGATTGGAACTGGATGATCCTTAAGGTCCCTTCCAACCCAAACCATTCCAAGACTGTTGGAATTCCAAGACTCCTCGTTTTCCAAGGTCAGAGCATGGAACATCCCTGGCTCTGGAAGGTGTGAGGAGCACCACGGGCACTGCTGCCCTTCCCCGCTGCCTCTGTGGGCCAAGACATCACCTGCAGACCTGCAGGGGAAGGTGACACAGCTCTGCTGTGACCCTGGGGAAGCTCCCAGATGCCACCACAAGGTCACTGAGCGAGGGTGGGGCAGGACAAAATGCAGGGCAGCGTCTGGGCCCGAGTCACACCCTCCTCTTGCTCTTGCAACACTTGTTTTCACCCTCCAAACACCCAGTGTGAGCTCATTTTCCTGATGATTGGGCACATTACAGGATTTGGGGGTTTTTTTCAGACAGGAGTTCACCATCTTTAATAAAAAACAACACCCAAGAGGCAGAAAGACAAGATTTTTAATCTGAGGTCACACAAGTCTGTTTATTAAAGTCTCTTTATATGTAAATACACATAAAGATGTGCATAAATCAGGTTTCTTTTCAGTACAGTGAAGAGTGCACATCTTCAAGCAGCATAAAGAAGATAATTAATTGCTTTTATAGCTTCAACATTTCTAAAAGAATGGTGCTACAACTTCCAGTGTTGTTTCAAAGACATTCCTTTGTTTCAGGTTGTGGGTTTTGATGGCAATTAAAGCAACCAAGTGAAGAAAACCCTTCATTTCATCAGCTTCACCGAGCCAGAAATCCTATCCTGTTTGGGAACTCAACTGGAGCCAGAGGTTTAGAGCATTTCTGGCCACTTCCCAAAGGGAAAGCCATTGGAATATGGCCTTTCTTGGAGCATTTCCTCTCTTAGGAGGACAAGCTGAGAGAGTTGGGCTTGTCCCACCTGAACATGAGGGAGAACTTCCTTCTGGGTGACCAAAAGCCCAGGAAGGTGTGGAGATATTCCAGAACTCTCTGGGGTGACCCTGCCTGAGCAGGAATGTTGGATCCACTGTGGTCCCTTCCAACCTCACCCATTCTGGGATTCTGAGAAAGGTTCTTGTACCATTTGCTTGGCAAATTCACATTTGGCTTCCAAATAAAACCCAGCTGGTTTGGAGAACTCACAGTCTTGTGGGATCCAACTCAACCTGAAGGTTGAGTTGCAATTCCAGGATTAAACCTGGAGCTGGGCATGGGCCAGGCCTCCACCAGCTGCACTGCCAGGGGATGCTGTGGTGATCTGGACTCCTTGGACATTTCTCTTCCTTTTGTTATCGTTATTATTGGTTAAAAAGCACTATTTGTTTGGGTTAGGAGAGAATTTAACCTCATCCCACCAAACCAGGCCTTGCAGCAGGTTAAGGTACAGGCCAGAGGCACCTGGAATGCAGCCATGGGAATGGGATCACACCCTGACCCCAGCCTGAGCTGAGATCCAGGGGAAATGCTGGAAAACAGGGATAAAGCAGATTGAAGCGACAGGAACCACCAGCAGGTGTAGGAGGAGATAAATAACCCCTGTCCCAAAGCTGGACCTCCCTCCTTTTCCAGGGATTTTCCTTGCCCTGCTCCCTTTTACCAGGGCCATTTGGGAGCTGAGCAGTATTTCTTGGAGTGGCTGGAAATTTTTACTCCATCTGACTGATAATGCTGCTGGGGGACACACTTGGTGGCACTTTGCTGGGGGACACCCTTGGTCACACTCTGATAAGGGACACATTTAGTGGCACTCTGCTGAGGGACACATTTGGTGGCACTTTTCTGTGGGATACACTTGGTCATGCTCTGCTGAGGGACATAAGTTTTCCCACCCTGCTGAGGGACACACTTGGTGGCTCTTTGCTGAGGGACATATTTGGTCATCCTCTGTTGGGGGACACAAGTTGTCCCACACTGTTGTGGGACACACTTGGTGGCTCTTTGCTGGGGAACACACTTGGTCACACCTTGCTGAGGGACACACTTGGTGGCACTTTTCTGTGGGACACCTTTGGTCACACTCTGGTAAGGGACATAGGCACTGGCACTTTGCTGAGGGACACCCTTGGTCATACTCTGGTAAGGGACACACTTGGTGGCTCTTTGCTGAGGGACACCCTTGGTCACACTCTGATAAGGGACACACTTGGTGGCACTTTGCTGAGGGACACCTTTGGTCACACCCTGATAAGGGACACAGGCACTGGCACTTTGCTGAGGGACACCCTTGGTCATACTCTGGTAAGGGACACACTTGGTGGCTCTTTGCTGGGGGACACACTTGGTCACACCTTGCTGAGGGACACACTTGGTGGCACTTTTCTGGGGGACACCTTTGGTCACACTCTGGTAAGGGACATAGGCACTGGCACTTTGCTGAGGGACACCCTTGGTCATACTCTGGTAAGGGACACACTTGGTGGCTCTTTGCTGAGGGACACCCTTGGTCACACTCTGATAAGGGACACACTTGGTGGCACTTTGCTGAGGGACACCTTTGGTCACACCCTGATAAGGGACACAGGCACTGGCACTTTGCTGAGGGACATAAGTTGTCCCACACTGCTGAGGGACACACTTGGTGGCACTCTGATAAGGGACACACTTGGCGGCACTTTGCTGAGGGACACGCTTGGTGGCACTCTGATAAAGGACAGACTTGGTGGCACTTTGCTGCGGGACACAAATTGTCTCACCCTGCTCCTGAGGGACACAAATGGTGGCCCCCTCGGTGGCACTCTGCTGGGGGACACACTTGGTCACACACCTGGTGTCCCACTGCTGAGGACCACAGGAGGTGACACACTGCTGGGGGGTCACGTAGCGGTACGAGACCCCCTTGGCCGCGCGCTGCTCGGGGACACAGGTGGTGACACACCGGGGCTGCGGGGCCAGCGTGGTCACACACTGCTGGGGGACACACCTGGTGGCACTCTGGTGCTGCAGGACCCCCGGGGTGACGTGGGGCGGCCGCGGGACACACGTGGTCACACACCTGGGCACGCTGTCCTGCTGCGGGACGGGGCACTGCCGTGGCACCCACCGCTGCTGTGGCACACACCGGGTCACCTGGGGCTGCCACTCGCCGGCCACGGGCGCGGGCACACACGTGGTCACACAGCGGGGCACGGCCGGGGGCTGCAGGATGTGCTGGTGTGGGCAGAGTGGCCCGGCCACGGCCCGTGGCACGCACTGGGTGAGGCTGTGCTGCTGCAGGGACAGGCTGGAGGCCGCGAGCTGCCGCTGCTGCCGGGGCACGGGGATGGTCACACGCGGGGGGATGCAGGTGGTGGAGTGCCAGGAGGGGTAGGAGGGGGGCAGCAGGTCCGGGTAGGCCGGGAGGCAGCGCTGGTGGAGGCAGCAGGACATCCTGGGGGACCCGGGCAGGACTGGAAGGACACAAGGACGGAGTCACAAAGGTGCTGAGCTGGGAGGGACCCGCAGGGATCGTGGAGTCCGACCCGGAGCCCTGCACGGGGACATCCCACAGTCACGTCCTGACTCCAGAGGATCATCCCAGCCCTCCTGGAGCTCTGGCAGCCTTGGGGCTGTGCCCACTGCCCTGGGGAGCCTGGGCAGTGCCCACCCACCCTGTGGGCAAAGCACAACCTGGTGCTGAGCTCCAACCTCCCCCTGCCCTGACACAACTCCAGCCATTCCCTGGCTCCTGGCCCTGGTCCCCCAGAGCAGAGCTCAGTCCCTGCCCCTCCTCTGCCCCTCAGGGGAGTGACGTGGTGGAATGGGATGGGGAGGGTGGAATGGGATGGTCTTTAGGATCCCTCCCAACCCAAACCATTCCATGACCTCATGACACCTGAGGAAGGAGCCTTTAGACATTGAGCTCCCCATGGTCCTGCTGTTCCCACAGCTCAGACATGTCCCACCTGTGTCCCAACCCCCTCCCAGCAGCAGCTGAGGACCCAATCCCTCATTTTTAGATCTGAAACATTAAGTCAAACAGGGAAAAAAGCAGAGACACTTCTCACTGCAGCTCCCTCCCCATCACCTGCAGCTGCACGAGGCACAGCTGGTCCTGGGGGCCCTCAGAGGCTGATCTTAGATCTGCCTTCCTGTCATTAAACCAAGTGCCCTGTCCTCAAATCCCCTCTTTTGGTTGGCAACCCTTCTTGCACTGAGAAAACACCCAAGGCAGCAAGAAGCTCTGAACCNTGTCCCACCCCCCTCCCAGCAGCCGCTGAGGACCCACCCCCTCATTTTTAGATCTGAAACACGACATTAAGTCAAACAGGGAAAAAAGCAGAGACACTTCCCACTGCAGCTCCCTCCCCATCACCTGCAGCTGCACGAGGCACAGCTGGTCCTGGGGGCCCTCAGAGGCTGATCTTAGATCTGCCTTCCTGTCATTAAACCAAGTGCCCTGTCCTCAAATCCCCTCTTTTGGTTGGCAACCCTTCTTGCACTGAGAAAACACCCAAGGCAGCAAGAAGCTCTGAACCTCTGGCCACATCTGCCACAGCAGCAGGGGCAAAGGACTCCCAAGGGGCACCCAAGGGGCACCCAAAGGGCACTGCTGGCACCCCACAGGTAGGCAGAGGTCCCCAGCCCAGCCCCAGCATCACACAGTTCATGCTCATGGAGGAACCAATTGCCTTATTAAAGGGCAACGATCCCACAACTGAGCACCAACCTGCCCAGGGCTCCTCCACAATTCCAAACACACCAAATTCCCTGATCCTCCAAAGCTGCCCAGACTGTTGGCAGGCACTTTCAAAATCAAACAATAACAGCAGCCTCAAAATTAATGCCAACAAACTCCCCTCACATTTTTCAAGAGTGACTCAGGGTGCCCAGAAGCAAAACCTGAGAGTGCTCCCCCACTCCAACACAGCAATTCCAACCAGTTATTTATAAAAACTTTTCCCAAATAACATTTTCTTATATGTAGAAAAGCAGAAATAAATGTGCATTTTGTTGTCAGAGAATCCCAAAATGGTTTGAGTTGGAAGGAAATTAAAGATCACCTTGCCCACCCACTAGCCCAGGTTGCTCCAAGCCCCATCCCACCTGGCTTTACACACTTCCAGGGATGGGGCAGCTTCTCTGAGCAACCTAATCCAGTGTTTCCCCACTCACACAACAAGGAATCTCCTCCTTACATCCATTTCCAGCAGCTACAGAGACTCAGCAGCCAGACTTACCCAGCTCCTGGTGAGAACAGCTTTGTGATGTGACCAGGGAGTCCCAGCAGCAGCAGAGCTTTTATACAGGTCCTAAACATGCCCTGGAGGGCTGAGGTCCCCACGGCACAACCCTTTAAGTGCCGGGGAAAAGCTGCCCCGTGTGCAACTCCTGCCGTGAGTAGCATCAACACACTCATCCCTGACAATGAGTAGCTGGATGTCAGCTCCTCGTAGTAGGAGTAATTAGCTGGAGTATGATCCTCCCCGGCACGGGAAGCCTGAATGGCATTTGGAGAAGCAACAGCAGCCTCTGCCTCGGGGGGGGGTTGCATCCATTAATAAGGATGGTTTTCCAGAGGTTCTCACTGGATTTGGGGTCTTTGGAAATGTCCTGGTGGTCCCACGGGAACGGGGAGAGCTGCACTGAGCTGCCCATGGCCTTCTGTAACGCCCTGGTTAGAGCTGGCAGAGCTTCTCCCCTGTTCTACAGAGCCCAGCAGGTGCTGGTTGTGTTTGGGCAGGTCGGACACAGGCACTGGATCCTCTGAGGGAGAACAGGAGCTCCTTGTGCAGCTCAAATCCTCCCCTTTGGGGTGCAGCTCAAATCCTCTCCTTGGGTGGGTGCAGCTCAAATCCTCCCCTTTGGGGTGCACCTTAAATCCTCTCCTTGGGTGGGTGCAGCTCAAATCCTCCCCTTTGGGGTGCAGCTCAAATCCTCCCCTTTGGGGTGCAGCTCAAATCCTCTCCTTGGGTGGGTGCAGCTCAAATCCTCCCCTTTGGGGTGCAGCTCAAATCCTCCCCTTTGGGGTGCACCTTAAATCCTCTCCTTGGGTGGGTGCAGCTCAAATCCCACCCTTTTGGGTGCAGCTCAAACCCCCCTTGGGGTTTCAGTTCAAATCCCCTCTTGGGTGGGTGCCGCTCAAATTCCACGTTTGGGTGGGTTCAGCTCAAATCTCTTTCTTTGTGGGTGCAGCTCAAATCCCCCCCTTTTTTGGGTGCAGCTCAAACTCCCACCTTTGGGGCTGCAGCTCAAATTGCACCCTTGGGTGGGTGCAGCTCAAATCCCCCCTTTGGGGGGGGTGCAGCTTAATCCCCTCTTGTGTGGGTGCAGCTCAAATCCCTCTGTTTTGGGTGCAGCTCAAATACCCCCTTGGGTGGGTGCACTCCATTTTTGGGTGCAGCCCAAACCCTTTTGGGTGGGTGCAGCTCAAATCCCCCACTTTTGGGGTGCAGCTCAAATCCCCCTGCTTTGGGTGCAGCCCAAACCCCCTCAGTGGGTGCAGCCCAAACCCCCTCAGTGGGTGCAGCTCCTCCTCCATCCAGAGCTTCCTTTCCCACCCAGGGAGCCCCCGGCTCTCGGTGCCCCGACATTCCCGTGATCCCAAGGCAGTCACCTGCTCCCAGAGCAGTGGGAATTCACCACCCAGTGACTCCCAGGTGATTGGGAAGGTGAGGCACAGTCACCTGGGATGGCAGCCCTGGCACGACCAGCTCAGCTGGCAAAGCTGGGACAACACATGGGTGACAAAAAGCACCAGGAGCAGATAAACTTCCTCCCGTGCCCCGTGTGACATTCCCAGTGAGTCACCTCCTTATCTCACACAGCTCCAGATTACAGAAAAAACCAGGAGATGAATTTATTGGAGTCACTGAGGGTCCGATGGATCCCAATTGTCACTTGCAATGTGCCAAAAAAGAGACATCAAGGAGAGGTGAGAGGGAGCAGCTCAGCCCCACTGAGCTGAAACCCTCCCCAAGGCAGCAAGGGCTGGGTATTTTTATTAAAATATTTTTATTAAATATTAAAAATTGTGGTTTCTTGTGAACTGGAGAAGTGGCTCTGCCCAGGTGGTTTTTGTGGCAAAGAGAAAGGTCCCTGAATCATTTTGTAATGAAAATGAATCAGGAAGTTTAGGGACTCCTGGGCAATTATGTCCCACATGGAGCAGGAAGAGGGAGGGTGAAATGCTCCCTTTCCCATAAACTGTCCCAGCAGGAATAAATCCAGAGCCTCCCTGGGCAGCACTGAGTGTGTCCATCTTCCCCTGAACCACAAAAAATGGGCTTTGTTGTGGCATCTCTGCTGCAGGAATTGGTTCTTTGATCCACAGCCCTCTTTGCTTTGTAGCTCCCAAGGGTGTAGGTGTGACCCTCCCTGTAATAAAGCCCACATTGATACTGGTTTTATTCCAGTCTGGGTCCAGGCTGGGATGGCCCAAACCCAAAATAAATCCTAATTTCACTCTGACTTCACTGAAACCCCATGTGGTGAAACCCAAACCTGCCCGACTTATTGAAAGCTCAGCTCAGCTCTAAGTTTTTGATGAAAACAGTGTCTTGTCTTTCACATTAATACCAAGAATCCTGAAATCCTGGCATGGTTTGGGTTGGAAGGAACCTTAAAGATCATTGAGACCATGGGCAGGGACACTTTCCACTGTCCCAGGTGGCTCCAACCTGGCCTTGGACACTTCCAGGGATGGGGAATCCATGGAAGAACCTGGGCCAGGGCCTCCCCACCCTCACAGGGAACAATTCCTTCCATAAATCCAATCTAAACCTCCTCTGTTTCAGTTTGAACCCAGTCCCCTTTTCCCTGTCACTACATTTCCCAAGGAAACATCTGTAAAACTGTATTTCTAAACCCTCCAAAACTACAGGAGCAAAGAGAAGAACCCACAAATTAGCCCCTAATTAGAGGCTGGAGCTGTCCGGAGCTGGGGAAGGGTCTGGAGCAGCCGGAGAAGGGTGTGGAGAACTCCTGAGGGAGCTGGGGGGGCTCATCCTGGAGAAAAAGAGGCTCAGGGGGGACCTTCTCACTCTCCCCAACTCCCTGTTACAGAGAGAAAAGAAGTTAAAGAAGTTAAAACACGAGAAGTGTGGAGAGAAGCTGAAAAACACCCTGGAGGAGATTCCGGGTGAGACGTCAGGGAATGCAGCACCTTCCTTTTAATAAGGCAGGAATGCACAGGAGCCTCCCCGCGGAGCAGCAGTTGGGGAGTGTGAGCCAATGCCCCAGGAATGCAGAGCTCCAAATATAGAAACCTGGCAGAAGAACAAGGCACAAGAGGAGAGAAGAAAAAAGGTAAAGTGGCTTAGGTGTGATCTGGGATACTGGGGGGAAACCTCGAGGGATGTAAAATTAGTCCTGGTAAAAACAAAACAAAAACAAACCAATAAATTAGGAAAGAGCTGTAACACAGGAGGGAGCTCCAGGGGGGAGCTGAGTTCTAAAACTCCCAGGGCAGCCCCTTCCAATGTCTGACCACCCTTTCCAGGAGGAAATTCCTCCTGATACCCAACCTGACCTTCCCAGGCCGTTCCCTCCCTTGTTCCCCCCCAGCTCCCCCCTCCTTCCAGGGAATTCCAGAGCCACAAGGTCCCCCCTGAGCCTCCTTTTATCACAGAATCACGGAATCATGGAATGCTTGGCATGGAAGGAATCATAAATATCATAAATATCATAAATATCATAAATATCATAAATATCATAAATATCATTCTGTTCCATCCGCCCTGCCATGGGACACCTCCCACTATCCCAGGGGGCTCCAACCTGGCCTTGGACACTTCCAGGGATGCAGAATCCATGGAATAACCTGGGCCAGGGCCTCCCCACCCTCACAGGGAACAATTCCTTCCCAATATCCAACTTAAATCTCCTCTCTTTCAGCTCAAAGCCATTTTAACAAGCAGCATCTCCAACCTCGTTCATGTTATTTGGTTTTTAGCTTTTTTTTAGAGGAGCAGTGACAAACCCCCCTTTGGGATGTTGTTTTTGTTCTTTAAATCACAGGATAGAAGGTCCCCCTTGAGCCTCCTTTTCTCCAGGATGAGCCCCCCCAGCTCCCTCAGGAGTTCTCCACACCCTTCTCCTGCTGCTCCAGCCCCTTTTCCAGCTCCAATCCCTTCCCTGGACACTCTCCAGCCGCTCTATGTCTCTCCTGGAGTGAGAGTTGGACACGAACTCGACTTTCCCACACCACTAGAGCGCAGCATCCGCCCACAAACCACCTCCTGCTCCAGCCGCGCAGAACCAGCTGCTGGGAAACCACCTCCAGATCCTCCACATCCCTTTTACTCTCCAGGAAAACGGTTTAAAGCGCGAACTAGACCCGGCCCAAGGCCTTTGTGTCGCGGTCCCCTGGTGTCGGAATGGTTTTTATGGAATCACCCCAGGCCCCAGCACAGGCTGGAGGGGACCTGCTGGAGAAGGACCTGGGACAATAAAGTGTCCCTGGGGCAGCAGAGTGTCCTGGGGCCAAGGAGGATAATGGGATCCGGGGTGGGGTTAGGAAGGGCTTTGGCAGCAGGTCGGGGAGGGGCCCTGGGCTGCCCCTCTCCTCATCTGCAGGGCTGGGTGCAGTTCTGGAGGGACCTGGAGCTGCTCCAGAGGGTGACAAAGACGAAGGGCTGGAGCATCTCCGTGCCCAGGGAGGGCTGAGGGAGCCGGGGCTGTTCATCCTCCACGGGGACATCGAGGGGGTCCCATCCCTGGGGGGCACAGCACGGCCCAGGCCCTGCCCCACGACACCCAGCAGTGCCACAGGGACTGGGCCCAGGGGAAGAACCTCCTCCCTGGCAGTGACCAGGGAACAGGTTGTGGAGTGTCCCGGAATTCTGTGGACAATCCTGTGCCGTGTGCTCTGGGATGGCAGGAGCAGGAAGGTGGGACCAGGGGCCACTGTGGTCCCTCCCAGCCCGACCCATCCTGGGATTCTGGGAGGGCACTGACGTGGAGTTAAATCCGAGTTGTCCCTGTTCCCACCACCCACCCACAGCCCCCTGCTCCCACCTCCAGAAAAGCCAAATTCCATGGAAATGATGGGTTGGGAGAACTGGGAATGTTGAGCCTGGAGAGGAGAAGGTGGTGTGGAGACCCCAGAGCTCCTTCCAGGGTCTGAAGGGCTCCAGGGAAGCTGGAGAGGGGCTGTTCCTCAGGAACTGCAGTGACAGGACAAGGGGATGGGGTCAGCCTGACAGAGGGGAAATTTAGGTGGGATATTGGGAAGGAATTGTTCCCTGGGAGAGTGGGGAGGGACTGGCCCAGGTTATTCCATGGATTCCTCATCCCTGGAAGTGTCCAAGGCCAGGTTGGAGCCACCTGGGACAGTGGGAGCTCTCCCTGCCCATGGTCTTGATGATCTTTAAGGTCATTCCCACCCAAACCACTCCATGATCCCAGGATTCTGGGCATGGAAAACACATGGAAAGAGCAGCTGAGCAGCACCTCGAGTTCTTCCCTGACTGTTCATCCCATTGCTGTGGGGCAGAAAGGTGTGAGCAGGGAGGGGAGGGCAGGAACAAAGGAAACGTGAGAGAATAAGCAGAGATCCCACTTGGAACCCATCAGACGTGTAATTAGAGAGCAGCAAACGAGCTGCAGATAATAAACCTGCACATGTTATTAGCCCAGCAAGCTGTAAATTCACTATTTCAATGATTTCAGAGGCAAATGAAGGCAAAACTCCGACTCTGCCTTGCATGGGAATCCTTCCCATGCACTTGGAGTCCTTCTTGCTTAATTCCAGAAGGTTTTATTGCTTAATGAACTCTTGTTTTCTGCAATTAGCAGCCCCACCGAGCTCTTTGTTCTGGTTGCTGCCAGGCTTGGTGCAGGTCAGTGTCTGGAGGACACCTGGCTAAAGGGTCATAAGAGCCCTGATGGCTTTTAAAATGCAAAACCTGAGCTGGGGAGTTTTGACACAACTTTCTCCCTCCCCAGCTCCCACATCCATCAGTTCCATCCATTAGCTGGGCTTCTGGTGGGAGGGAAACCTGAGATCCATCTGTGTGCAGGGGGTAGAAAAGCCAATCTGAGAGTTCAGAGTTATTATTTTAAATCATAATTTAAAATAATTTAAATTATTTTAATAACGAACTCATTCCATAATGGATCTAATGGAAAGGAGATCCAAGATAAGTCGTTCCTGAGCTGGAATTGCCCCTTCCAAGCTGCCTTTGTGCTGGATATTCAACTGCTCAATGTCCCTTTAATTCCTCAGAACTTCAGATGATCCCTTTCCCTTTTCCTGAGCTGGGCCAGGTTTGTTCCCAGTCCAAACACCTCTGAGGACACCAAGGTTGGCTCAGTTTTGGGGCAGAAAAAGCATCTTTTTTCATCAGACCCAGCACCTTTGCAAGGCTATGAGGCCCTAAAAGTCTCCCCAGCTGCTCTGGGCTTTACCCTTTCCTTTATCTCCCTGGAGAATCTGGTTTATCAGCCATACTAAGCTTTTAAAAGTCCCTCTTTCCATGGTAATTCAGATAATAAAGCAGTTTTAGGATTATAATTCAAGGCATGTTTGGATAATCTCTGAGTCCTCTGGGCCTGATTCTCTTCCTGTAATCACCTTGTGCAAGGGGGTGATGCCACCAATGGAATGGAAAAGGTAAAACCAAGATTATCTCCATTAATCCCTGGAATTACACAGATGCAGAAAGTTGGAGAAGAAAGAGTTTAATTCCTACAGCTCCTGAAATTTAATCTCAATTAATTCTGTTTGCCAATGGAAGAGTCTGAAGTTGTCACCACCAGATCCTGATCCTGCAGGAAAGTGTATTTTGGCAAGTTTTAATTAAGAATATTGAACAGATTCACCAGAACCAAAGTCACCCAACACATCAGTGGAGCAACAAACCAAAGCAAAGGGAGTGGGACACATTTGGGACAATTATCCCCCAAAATCCCGGGAGAAGGGTCTGTGCTGTACACGGGGTATGTTTTTCACAGCTCCAGAACTGCCCAGTTGAATAAACAGCTGGTTTTTCCTGACTTTTAGAAGAGAAAACTCCCTATTTTTAGGCATTTTCTGATGTTGGCCACACCTGGAACATAAGTTTGTTGATATTCAGATGTTTTCCAGGCTCAAGAATCCCAAGGTTCTGATCCTTCCAGAAACAAAAGTGATGCAGGAAGAAAATTCACACAAAAGCTCAAAACTGAACCAACATCTTTGGGAACACAAAGCAAATTTATACCAAATAAATGGTAACACATAAATCAAATTTAAATAAATATTCCAAATCCAAGAACCTCCCTGTGACACCAGGAACATGATACTCCAGCAAGGGGGGATTTTATCCCTTTTCCAAGAGGAAAAAGCCTGGAAGGTGGCCCTGACCTCCAGTTTGTTCCTCTCCAGAAGCACAAAGCAAGGGTGACCCCCCAGGCTGCTCTAATTTCCAAAAACAAGTCCTGGAAAAGGCTGGAAAAGGCTGATGAGAGGCTGAACTCCAACAAGTCCATTCCTGAGCTCCAGGGAGGGAATGAAGCAACTGGGAATGAGCTCTTTGATGTGAAGGGCCACTGGAAAGGGCTCCTGTTGTGCCCAGGGGAGTTGCAGTGGGGCAATGGAGAAGTGACTCTGCAGGAGCACTGAGGAATAAATTTAGGCTGGGAATTAGGAGAAGATCTTCAGGCAGCAGCACGGGGAGACTCTGGAACAAGCTGCCAAGTCAGAAAATTGGAATCAAAGTATGGAAGAGGCTTTAGGATGGAGGTTGGTGGGTTTATGGAGAAGGTTTTATAGGAGAGGAGCAGAGTTAAGGCAGTGACTCAGCTCTGAGTGTCTCCTGAGAGCTGGGAAACTAATCCAGGGCTGGAAGTTTAATAGGAACTGTCTGGGCTCTGGGAAGCTCAGGTGCTGCATTGCAGGGAAAATAACAAAAATAAAATAATAATAAAAAAGAGGAATCACAGAATCACAGAATGGAATGGTTGGGCGGAAAGGGACCTTAAAGGTCATGGGCAGGGAGAGCTCCCACTGTCCCAGGTTGCTCCAACCTGGCCTTGGACTCTTCCAGGGATGAGGATTCCATGGAATAACCTGTGCCAGGGCCTCCCCACCCTCTCAGGGAACAATTCCTTCCCAATATCCCACCTCAATTTCCCCTCTGTCAGGCTGAGCCCATCCCCTTGTCCTGTCACTGCAGTTCCTGAGGAACAGCCCCTCTCCAGCTTCCCTGGAGCCCTTCAGACCCTGGAAGGAGCTCTGAGGTCTCCACACCACCTTCTCCTCTCCAGGCTGAACATTCCCAACAATCCCAGCCTGTTTCAGTCTGTCAGTCACTCCTGAAACAACAGACAAAAAGCAATTATTCAATCATGGATCTTCACACCCAGGACTTGGGACAAGAGCACTGGGGAGGAGCAGCTTCTCACCTCGTGCAGCACAAGAACCACAGAATCGTTTGGGCTGGAAAGGACCTTAAAGCCCATCCAGTTCCACCCCTCCCACTACCCCAGTTTGCTCCAGCCTGGCCATGGACACTTCCAGGGCTGGAGCAGCCACAAATGTCCCTGTTTCCAGCGCAGGAGGAGCTGCCCAGTCCTTTGCCCAGGCAAACACCCCGATACTGGGGAGCCCAGTAACAGCTCATTAAGTCTCTTTGTCTCGTGTGACGAGTTAATCGTGATGTCCACCCTGAAATGATGACAGACACACTAATAAAGAACAAGATGGGGTTGTTAACGAGCCCGGCTAATTAAGCCAACAGGGCTTGGCAGAGCCAGTTCAGCAGCTTCTGAATCACAGCAGGACATGAAATCCAGGAGTGCAGTAATTCCAGGAGTGCAATAATCCCCTCGGATCATCTTCTCTGGGCACAAAGGTTCAAACCAGTGCAAGGCAAAAGGAGCAGCCACCTGGTCCTGAGGGGAGGAGCTCTGCAGAGGTCTCCACGTGGAAAAAAGAGGATTTATTTGGGGGGGAGTGAAGCCATTGAGCTCCAGGAACCTTGGAGATATTGAGATAATCATCTCAATGACAAAGCAAAGCAAGCTGAGTTACAGAGCTCCCTTTGGAGCTTCTGGAATACCTGCTGCCACCTCCCAGGGCATCCCAGACTTCTGGGGACTCAATTATCTGATGAGCATTTGAAATGTCTGATAGCACAGCACCTTCCCAAGAACTTGTGGGAGCTGGAGCAGCATTTTCTGTCGAGGAAGGACTGGCTCAGACCAGCAATTTTCCTCCTTGTGGTGGTGTGTTCCCTGGAATTAGTGGTACAACTGTGGTGCCAACTGGGAGCTGGGCTGGGCTGCTCCAGGTGGGAGCTCCCCGTTCCCTCTGCAGCCTCCTCACTCCTGCACGTTCCTCCCGTAGTTTCCCAAAGCTTTTCAGTAAAGAAGATTTTGCTGCACGTGGCATTTGCCTCTAAAAATAGTCTTTGTGCAATTCCCGAGGAAGGGAAAGGCAATTACACCTCCAGTCTGGGAAAAACATTCCCTCCCTCTCCACTTCAGAGCCTCTCAGGATAATAACCCTCATTTTTCTGCTGAGGTTGCTGCCGTGGAGGTGAAGTGACCTCCCCAGGTCCCTCCAGACCTGGATCCAAACCCGTGTTTAAGGTCAGGATGGCCCCACCTGGATCTCCAGACACGCTCCAGGTTGTCTCCCCCCCAGCTATGGAAAGTGATTTTTTTTAATCCCTTCATGTTGCAAGTCGAGGTTTTACATTTAACAGCGAAATGTCCCCAAAACCTCATGTCTGGCTTCCATAAAACCAATGTCTCAACTCAGAGCCGTGGCTGCAAAGCTGTGCCTTGGAGCTGCTCCACCACAGCCTCTGCCAGGTGCTCTGGTGGATGGACATGGCCAAGCTGAACATCCACAACAACCGGGGAATATGGAGCTGAGGAATTTCCCTGTCTCCTTCTTAACCCAGCTTCTCCGTGCTCTCCAGGCCTGGAATGGTTTGGGTTGGAAGGACCTTAAAATTATCCAGTTCCAATCCATGGACAGGGACACCTTCCACTGTCCCAGGCTGCTCCAACCTGGCCTCGGACACTTCCAGGGATGGAGTATCCACAATTCTCCAGGAAAACTTTTGCCAGGGCCTCCCCACCCTCACAGGGAACAATTTATCCCTACTATCCCATCTAAACCAGCACATGGAATCCCGGAATGGTTTGGATTGGGAAGGACCTTAAAGCCCATCCAGTCCCACCCCTGCCACGGGCAGGGACAGCTCCCACCATCCCAGGCTGCCCAGAGCTCCATCCAGCCTGGCCTGGGACACTTCCAGGGATGGGGCAATGATTACCCTGACCTATTTAATGAGCTGATCCCATTCCCTCGACCTCCCTGCTGTGAAGGCCGATATCCCAGAAGCACAGGGGTTATTTTGATAACCACACTGCTGCCTAGAAAGCAGCCAGGCAGGTTCTCCACTGCTGGAAAGTGCCCTAATTCCTGCCTTCAGCAGAGCTGCAACTGGGATTTGTACCAGAGGAGCAGCTGGAAAGGCCTGAGTCAGGGTTTGGGGTGGGTTGGGAGATTCCCCTGCCAGCAAAGGCTGGAGACTAAAGCTGGAGACTAAAACTGGAGACTAAAACTGGAGACTAAAGCTGGACACTAAAACGAAGCCTCTGAGGGAGGCAGGACCCCACTAGGAAAAGGAGTCACACACAAAGTCAATGTGGTCTAAACTTCAGGTTTAGAGCTCCAGCTGCAAAATGATCATTAACAGGGGAAGTTCCCCCAGGGTTTGGGAGCAGCTCCTTCCCTTTGCTGCCCAGGAATCCCAGTGTGCCTGGGACCAGCTGAGCCTGTTGCAGGGATTGCAGCTGATAAGGGCTCTGGTGGAGACAGGACAAAGATAGTCCCAAAGACACCCAAATGTGATGAAATTCCAACCCCTGTGTGGGACACGGCGTCTGTGCTGCTGAAAATAATCCTCCCATCACTGCCTGACCTGTGGCCTGGTCACTCCCTGAGATGTGCAGGATAATCAGTGGTTGTTTTCACTCAATAGATGGTTTTCAGGTGGAATCATGCTTAGGGAATAAAGTGCTTGCATGGAAAGCTCCTCTTGTTTCACATTGAGATTGAAATAACTTTGAAAAGCCACTCTGGCACATAAATGGGAGGAGTTTCCAATCCCATTTGGATGTGATAAATCTTGGATACCATAAAAATCCATTTATTTGTCACGTGATACAAGAGAGAAACTCAGTTCCCTGTTCTGTCACATTGAGATGGGTGGGAGACGAGTCTTCTGGACCATGGAAACAACATGAATCCATAAATCCCTGAGTTACTTGGGTTGGAAAAGCCCTCCAAGGTCACCAAGCCCAAGCTGTGCCCCCTCCCCACCTTTTCAGTGGGTGCCCAGTGGATGCCCAGTCATTCCTTGGACACTCTAGGGATGGGAATCAGCCCCTTCCAAAGCCTGACCACCATTTCCAGGGAGAAATCCCTCCTGATGATTCAAAATTATCTGTTCTGAAATGAAAGTAGAATGAAATCTGTGAACTTCCTAGGGGGAAAAAAAAAAATTAACTCATCCATCACGAGATTTTGTACTCAAAATAAAATCATTTTAGGGAGTCCATTGATGAGGGAAGGACAAATTAACCCACCTCTCTTAAATTACAAACCCACCCTGAGAATTAGGGGGAATTAGGGCACATGAAACTCCTAGATGGGCTGAAGTGGCACCACAACACCCCAAGACCCCCTGATCTCATGGCACCTGCAATAAATTTATTAATCTGACCTTTATTCCCACAGAGTAAAACTGGCTTAGTCAGGGGAATAAAACTCAGTGGGCACTGAGTGCTCTGTGCAAGGTGCCTACGTGTAAAACAAGGCTGTGGAGGAAATGCACAGTTGTGAAAGAGTGAGCTCATCACCCAGGAGGACTCATTCCCAGAAGGCAGGGCTTTGAAACCATATAAAGGTTCTCAAATCTCCTGCTCCACCATCCACTCCACTTGGTGCTGCTCCCTCTTGGCTGTGGGGTAAGTCAGGGGGTTCTGATGCTTCTTGGGGATTCTCCTTCTGGGCTTCCTGGGGGTTCACTCTTTAAATAAGGGGGTTGTTCTGATGCCTCTGAATATGCAAAAGGTCCTTGGAGAGAGAAGTTGTGGGTAGGACAAGCAGCCTTGGAATGGCTCTGCAAGGCAAGGTCAGGTTGTAAATCTGAGACAGTTAAGTGCTAAATTAGACCCTTTCTGAGGCAGAGATCAGAAATTATGATGGTTTAAATTTGCTGCCGCCTCCAGGGAAGGAGCCCAGGGCCCTCCCCGAGCTCCTGCCAAACTGATTTCCTGGGATTCTGCTGTTTAGAACAAGGACACTGATAAAACCCCAAGTTCATCACAGAATTAGTTTGGAAAAGCCAGATTTTGGGGGGCATGAGGGGCTGTAGGAGCAGAAGGATTAAAGCACTCCTTGTGTGTTGTCTCTTCCATGCCAACCATGGCAAGAGCAAGGCATTAATTTGTTTCGAGATCTTATCAGATCCTTATTAAAAATGGCAAGAGAGGAGTGATACAAATCTGGAGGATGTAGAGGAAGGAGAAAATCTGCTTTGAAGATGTGCTGAGAGGAGCAGCAGCCACAGGGAGAAGGGAAAGGAGCTTCCACACTCCCTTTGCCCCCAGCTCTGCAAGTCCTGTGCTGGGAGGGCTCCAAAACTCCCCTTTCAACCCTCACTTCTGCAATTCTCACCTTTAATTTGTGCCTTTAGGTGAGTTTTGGAAACAGCAGCACTTCCACAGCCCAGCTGAGCCTGGTCCTGCCTCCAGCAGCCACAAAACAGTTTCCCAAATTGTCAGGGACACACAGTTGACACAGGACTGGCCTTGGGAGCAGAAATCCCTCCTGATGCTCTGATTCATGCAGGCTACAGGTGTCATTAGTGGCCGTGGCAATGCAGAAATGCAGGGACACATTAGCACTGCTAATTCCTTCCGTGACAGCTCCAAGGACTGGGCCACAGGTCACCTGAACCCTTCCCACCATCAGTGAAGGCAGGATGGGACCAGAGCAAGAGGAGGAGTTGTCTCTTGTGACTGCAAAGACTCTTTAATTCTTACAGAAAAGGCTTCTAATTCCCAGTCAAACCTGGAAACCACTGCAAAAGGGGCAAACCCAAATGAATTATTTCAGGTTTGCCAGTGTAAAATACCCTGTTGGCCCCACATTTGTGTTTTTCTACTTTCTGACACCCCAAATATCCTTAAATGTCTCTTGTCCGCATTCATTATTTTTATGTTATTATTATTTTGATTTTCTGAAATTGCTCCAAAACAGCAGAGCTGTGATTTGCCAGCTCCTCTCATCAATTCCCCAGGACAGAAATAAAAGGGAGTTCACATTTCGGGAAGGGGAGGAGGGCTCTGAAGTGTAAATCAGCCCCAGGTTCAAAGGAGTGGCTGCACCTCAGTCAGACCTGACAGGGCACAAAGGAGGAACCAGATAAGGCAGAGCCAGAGCAGGAGCTGAAAGGCAGGATGAAAAAAAACCCAGGAAATCATCATTCTGGGACAACCTGCCTTGGGAAACCGAGGGCAAACCGAGAGAACTTTGCTGTTGTTTCTCAAAACACGGGTTTTTGTCACTGCTCCACCCTTGGGGAACTCCCCTCCCACCTTGTGCCCTTCCCTCAGCCGCACAGTAACCCACCGTGTCCCCAGGAAACCATCCCGTCTCCGAAGATGTCTCTGAACCAGATGCAGATCAAGCAGGAGGTGACGCTCCCCCCCGGCCTGAGCAAGATGCCCTGCTCTGCCCCCGGCCCCTGCCCGTCTCAGCAGCATCCCGAGCTCCAGATCCCGGCCCCGTGCCCGGAGCCGGCCCCAGCCGTGGGAAAATGCCCGGAAAAAGTGGTGCCAACCCCGGTGGTGGACCCGGGCAAAGGAGACCCCGCCGTGGTCGCGGTGCCCACGTGCCCACCCCAGGAACAGCAGCAAAGCGAGATCGCGGCGACCCTCCCGCCCGCGCCGTGCCCTGAGGCTGCTCCGTGCCCAGAAGAAACCTCGGCGAGCAAAGAGCTGCCCGTGCCCGTCCCCGTGTCCTGCTCTGGGCCAGCCCCGGGGCTGCTGGAGCAGCAGGAGCGCAGGGAGACCCCCGTGCCCGTCCCTGGGAGCTGCTCGGAGGCGGCAGCGTGTGCCCAGGAGAAGCAGCAGTGCCAGGAGATCCCGGTGCCAGTCCCTGTTCCTGACCCCACACCGTGCCCCCAGGAGAAGCAGGAGGTCAAGGAGATCCCTGTGCCCACCACGTGCCCTCAGGAGAAGCAGATCAAGGAGATCCCAGTGCCCATCCCTGTTCCATTGCCTGACCCCACCCCGTGTCCTCAGGAAAAGCAGCAGTGCCAGGAGCCCCCTGTGCCCATCCCTGTTCCATTGCCTGACCCCACCCCGTGTCCTCAGGAAAAGCAGCAGTGCCAGGAGATCCCAGTGCCAATCCCTGTTCCATTGCCTGACCCCCCACCGTGTCCCCAGGAAAAGCAGGAGATCAAGGAGATCCCTGTGCCCATCCCTGTTCCATTGCCTGCCCCCGCTCCATGTCCCCAGGAGAAACAGGAGATCAGAGAGATCCCCGTGCCCATCCCTGTTCCATTGCCTGCCCCCGCTCCATGTCCCCAGGAGAAACAGGAGATCAGAGAGATCCCCGTGCCCATCCCTGTTCCATTGCCTGCCCCCGCTCCATGTCCCCAGGAGAAACAGGAGATCAGAGAGATCCCCGTGCCCACCCAGTGCCCTCAGGAGAAGCAGGAGTGCAAGGAGACCCCAGTGCCCATCCCAGCTCCCTGCCCTGACCCAGAGCAGTGCTCCCTTCCCGAGAAATTCCCTCCCATGGAGCAGCAGCAGGTGAAACAGCCCAACCTGTGGCCTCCCGTGCAGAAGTAACGTGGGGCTGCCAAGGGAAGCCCTGAAAAGAGAAGGTCCTGACCCAAAACCTCCTCTCCCTCCTCTCCCATCCAGAGGTCATTTCCCAGCACCTTTTCAATCACTGGTTGAGAAGAAATGTCTGTTAAGCTTCCAATTAATGCTTTATCCTTTACTAACAGCCCCCGGGATGGTCCGTAGGCAGCAAGGCTTCCAGCAGGGTTGTAGTTGTGAGTTCAGCTTCCCAGCAGCCGGAATTCCTGCCCTCTCCCAATCCCACCGGCTTTGGAAGGTCCAGAGAGAGACCCAAAAGCACAAACAAGCCAGGGTTTGTTAAGCTCAGTAATAAATTTAACCCAAACACGAGGCCCAGCTCATCATCCCCTCTGGGTTTCCCGCCTTCCTTCCCAGCTCCACTGGATTTTCCACCTCCCACTTGCATTTTAGGGGTTTTGCCTATTAATAATTCAAGGTTTGGGCAGAACCTGCTGCTAAAGGGTTCTGATCAACTTCCTAAATTTGTAGTGCTGAATATTTGATGCAATTAAGAAAAAAACCACCCACTGGGCTCCAGGAAATAGGAAGATTATTTTAGAACAGAGCCACCACCTCTGCCCAGCTCAGAATCCCAGCTCTCCTGGGAGAGCTCCCCTTGGATTTTCTAGGATGTGTAAAAGAACAGCTCCAGCTGAGAGTCTTTAAGGCAAATCCAGAGGTAATTAAATCCACTCCAGACATGTTTGGAAAGAGATCAACCCCAGGCATGTGTTAGACAGGACAAAGAAGGGAACACACACAGCCCTGTCTGAATTACACCCTGGAACACGTTGCACCACAAGGTGTTGTTGTGTAGGGATTTGGTACTTAGCTCTAATTGTTTTAGGCTGCTGTTGCATCCAGGATTTATTTCACTGTGAAAATCAGCAATAAAAATGACTTTGAATACCAAGTTGTGGAGATTTTTAACAGCTTCGGCTTAAAAACATGGGAAGGAACCTCAGCTTGGAACAGCCAGAGATTTTTAGGCTCAGAGCTGGGAGAATCAGGATTTGGAAACTCAGGTGATGACAGGTGATCCTGAGTCATGGAATCATGGGATGGTTTGGCTTGGGAGAGACCTTAAAGCTCATCCAGTCCCACCCCCTGCCATGGGCAGGGACACCTCCCACTGTCCCAGGTGGCCCCAACCTGGCCTTGGACACTTCCAGGGATGGGGAATCCATGGAATAACCTGTGCCAGGGCCTCCCCACCCTCACAGGGGACAATTTATCCCCAGTATCCAACCTAAATTTCCCCTTTCAGTCTGAACCCATCCCCCTTGTCCCATCACTCCAGACTCTTCTCCAAAGTCCTGCTCTTGGAGCCTCATCAGGTACCAAAAGGCTGCTCCAAGATTTCCCCAGTGCCTTCTCCGGGCTGAACATTCCCACCTCCCTCAGCCTTTCCTGGCAAATCCATCCTGGAGTCCCTGCTTGTCTCCAGGTGCTCAGGTTGGAGAACCTGCAGGAGCCCCAGCAGTGTCAGTGCCTTGGGCTGGATCCTCCGTCCCTGGAAGTGTCCAAGGCCAGGCTGGAGCAACCTGGGATAGTGGGAGCTGTCCCTGCCCATGGCAGGGGGTGGGATGATCTTGAAGGTCCCTCCCAACCATCCCATGATTTATGATTCACACCAGGCACCACGAGGTTGGAAGCACAAGCAAACGAGTTTTTCCCACATTTCTGAGGAGCCAGGAATGATACAATCCCACTGGGTTGGCCCTGGACCTGGTAGGTGGGTGTTAAATACCTCCAACCCCATGGGCTGATCTCAGAATCTCACCCAGACACAGCCCCTGGTTCTCAGAGCAAACTTAAATCCACAGACAAAAATATCCCTCAGTGTTTCTGTACTTAAATTTTCCTCCTCTCCAGAGCCATAAAACTGCCTGGAAATCAATCAGCTGAGCCAGGATGTCCTGCTGAGAACCCCAAACATCCTAAATCCTCTTTGTGATCATTTTAAAAATAAAAATATTCATTCTGAGCAAGGAAAAGCTTCTTTTCTGTGCTGCAAACTTCCACAGAATATTTTCCTCCCAGAAGTTTGAGTCTCCAAACCCAGGGTTGGGTTGTGCCTGCATCTCTGTGTATTTGTGTGTTTAAAGGTGATATTTTGACAAACAAAAGGAAAATAAAATTACATGAGTAAAGTGACAATAAAAACATCAGGAAGCAAGTAATGAGTAATTCATGACTTTATTGCAGCATGTCCCAAACTCAGATCAGAACCAACCATGATTTATTTGTTATTTTGTATTGAAGAGTGAACTAATCCCAGTTAATGGATTGCACCTCTTTGTGAAGCAACTTCTTCTTGCAAAGCTGAGGAGGTGGCTGCAGGTCTGGAGCTGTTCCAGCAGAGCCAGCAGACAGGAAAGTTGGGAAATGAGCACTTGGAAGTTGGAATTTGCATCTCCTGTGGCACTTTGGTGCTACTTCTGCTTTGGGCACTGCTGCTGTTGCTGCTGGGGGATGCTCTTCACAGGACACTTGGCCTGGCCTTTGGGGGCCTGGCTTTGCTCCACACACTTGGGAGTGGCCACACACTTCTCCTGGCACTGGGGAGGGATCTGCTGCTGCTGCTTCTGCTGGTGGGACATCCTTGCTGAGCCTGGAACAAAACCCGGGGCCACTTCAGTTATTTCCTCCTGGGCTGTCATGGTTTCAGCTCTGACAGCAACTCCCCAGCAAAGAGGAGGATCTTTGGGGGTTAATCCTGCCATCAAAACCACTCAGAAGAAGCAGCTCCTGGAAATAAATCCCTGAGGATGCTGCTGCTCAGACCCAGTTTGTGTTGCTGAGTCCACTTTGCTGGAGATTTTTTGGGGGGGATTCCATCACAGCCACTCTGCTGAGGCTTCAGAGAATAACTGGATGTAAAATGAATATCAGAGGAAGCTCCAGCCTAACAGAGCCTTGGTCTAAGCAGGGAAATGGGTGCAGAGCTGGAGAGAAGACCAAGAGCAAGAGGGGTTTTCCTTCATTCCCTCTGCTCACTCTTTTGGGGACATTTCAGCTTAGACAAGCACAGAAGAAATGCAGATTTAAAGGAAAATATTCTCAGTTCAAGGAGAACCTCTGGTTAAACCAGTCAAAGAGGAGCAGAAAATGGCGATATCTCAGTTTGGGGAGATTTGAAAGAGAAAAGTTTGATAACGACCCCTTTTTGCCACAAGCACAACTCTGCTCTGTTCATTGAGAGCCCCAGAGCAGGAGCCACATCCCTGGTCATTAAATTCAGGTGAACTGCTGTGATTTTATACAAAAAAGTGGAACTGAGAGCCCTGGAAATCCAGGAGGCTCCAGTGATCAGCCTGTGGCTGCTCCACAGATGCCAAACCAGATGCCCCAGATGCCAACCTTGGCAGGTGCCACTCAACATTGGATGGTTATCCACAGGATTCTTATCAGTTTGGGGAAAATCCCGAGGGTTCCCAAGGGGTTTCTGCTCCCAGGAGACAACAGACCACTGTCTGGAGTCTCAGAAAGTCTCCACACACCCTAAGGTGGCTCTCACCTGCCTGCAGGTGAGATTTGCAGGGGGAAAAGGAACTAAGGGGACAAAATAAAGGCAGATCTCCAAATCAGCTCCAAACCCAGGGCACCAGAACCCCCCCAGCTGTTCAATGGGCACGGAAGGACTCACCTGGTGTCTCCTGCTCTTGGAGGGAAGGAAGGAGAAGCCACTCAAGGTAAAGAGCTTCCCCAGCTGGAGGCTTTTATACCCTTTCAGGAGTAGGAGCTGATGACAACAGATTAACTTGATGACCAGAATCTTTCACAACCAGAACCTGCTCCACTCACACCCCTGTGCACCTGGACGACAGTCAAGGTCTGGGAAAGATTCCCTCCTCTTCCAGGTGCGGGGGATTGGTTGTTTTTAAAGCAGGGCACACCCAATCTGGTAATCACTGGCTAATTTATTAATAATTCACCTTGTCCTACTCCTGGGACAAGATCCCACAAAGCTCAGAGTTGGGAGACAACTCACATCCGCCCTGGAGGGAGAAGGAAGTGTTTGCATAATTTTAGGTGTTAATTTTGGCTGTGGCCACCAGGACAGATCCCCAGATCCCACCAGATTGGGGGGGAAGAATCCCTGGGCTGTGTCCCAGCTCCTGGGAAGGGCAGCGAGTCTGTCTTTGGCCTTCTGTGTTCTGGGTTTTGCTGTTGTGCTTCTCTAGTTTCCTTCCCCAAAGGGGGGATAAAACACTTCATAAAGCCAGGAAATTGGAAAGTTTTCACCTGAATTTCCTTGCACTATCATCAGTCCTTGGCTGTTCTTCCCAACAATCCTTGGTAGTTGTTTCCAACAATCCTTGGCTGTTCCTACCAGCAATCCTTGGATGTTCTTCCCAACAATCCTTGGTTGCTGTTTCTAACAACCCTTGGCTGTTCCCACCAACAATCCTTGGCTGTTCCTACCAACAATCCTTGGCTGTTCCTACCAGCAATCCTTGACTGTTCCTACCAACAGTCCTTGGCTGTTCCTACCAACAATCCTTGCTTGTTTTTCCCAACAATCCTTGATTTAATTCCCAACAATCCTTGGTTGTTGTTTCTATCAATCCTTGTCTGTTCTTCTGAACAATCTTTGGCTGTTCCTACCAACAATCCTTGGTCATTTTTTCCAACAATCCTTGGTCGTTCTCCCCAACAATCTTTGGCTGTTCCTACCAACAATCCTTGGTTGTTTTTCCCAACAATCCTTGGCCATTCCTCCAAACAATCCTTGGCCGTTCCTCCCAACAATCCCTGACTGTTCCTATCAAGAATCCCTGTTGTTCCTACCAACAAACCTTGGTTGTTTTTCCCAATAATCCTTGACTGTTCCTACTGTCATGGTTTGACTCTGGCTAAAAGCCAAGAGCCCACACATAGATCTAAAATTTCTCAGAGAAGGGAAAAAAAACCCTGACTTTTGTGATAAGGATTGCAAGCAACTGTTTATTAACTACTTCACACAAGCAAAACAGGCTCTAACTTAGAATGTTAAGAATTTACTACTACTACAACTACTACTAAAATCAGAGCTTAGGAGTTTAAGGGTGGGCAGTTTGATAGTTGTTACAGACACCTTTCTCCCC
>WEIV01008093.1:121481-142432 GCA_013390005.1 Calyptomena viridis
AGCAGCTTCTTAAAGAAGCCTCTCTCCTAGCCCCCCCAACTAATAAAAAACTCTGGCTACTTAAAACCACAACACCTACCAACAATGCTTGGCTGTTCCTACCAACAATCCTTGGCTGTTCCTACCAACAATCCTTGGCTGTTCCTACAGGTTGACACGGATGAAGTGGCACTAATTAATTCCAAACACACCAGGAATTCTAGCAATTCCCAGGGCTGACCACAGCTGCATAGGAGAGCAGTGTGTCAGGGCTCTTGCAACACCTTTTCCTACCAGCACAGGAAACGTGATGAGCACAAACCACCAGATCCCTCCTGCCACTTCCTCTGGAATTTCCAGAGCCTGGCTGTGATTCCTGTGCCCAGTACAGCAAAAAAAATAAAATTAATTAAAATAAATAAATTTAAAAAATTAAATTAATTAGTAATTTTTCCTTACACTTCACAAAGTGAAGCAACTTCCTTTATAATGAATTTAACTCTTTTTTATACAAACCCTGAGTTTGGTTGGCTGAAGTTGTGCCAGAATGTCTTTTTTTTTTTTAATGGGGATGGAGATGTGTTGCAGAAAAATGTTGATCCCCTGGAGACTTTTTCCAAGGAAAGAACAGAGAAAATGTTTCATCAGCTGACAGACCTGGATGGAGATGCTCAGAAATCAGTCACAGGTGACTCATGGGATGGATCAGAGCTGATCAGATATACTGACTAAGACCTTTTCCATGCCTAAAAGTGGGCCCTGAAGTGGCATCACCAAGTCCTTAGTGAGGCAGAATTCCCAGTGGATCCACAGCTGGAATTAGAGGTGCACGTTCCTCATCTCCCCATCCCTTTTGGTGCTGCTCCACCTCCTCCTTCCCTGCCAGGTGTGCCCAGGTGTGGATTTGTTTGCCTTCCTGAGCCATGTTTTGCCTGCCATTATTCCAATTGTCGACAGAACACCCTTTGGTGTCGACAGAAAGGGCACAAAAAGGAATCCGCTCTTAAACTCCACTCAAGGGGTTCATTAAAAGCTGATTTGGTAACAGTGTTTACACACCTCTAAATATAACTCTTTTCTTCTCCAGATGAGATATTCCCCACCCTTGCCATAATGACATGGTAGGTGGGGAGCAATTCTCCACATGGAAACTGGGAGCCAGAGGTTGAATGGTTACGAGCACAAGGAGGACAATGGGAGCTTTATGTCTGAAATTCAGAATTTCAATGGGTTTAACGTCCCCCCAGACAATGGGCCTCCTTTAGCTTCAAGGTTATAATAAATAAACATGTATTTAAAGTGCCTGCCAGATGTTAATGGACCTGAAATTCCAACCCCTCTCAGTCAGGGATGTGTCTTGTCCTCGTTTCACAGGGGGAGGGGACAGATAACACCGAGTGGGACCTGCCCAAAGCCACACAAAGTGTCTGCAGCAAACCTGGCAGCAGAACTGCAAACTCAGGGCTCAGACCTGTTCCTGAACCACAAAAAGATTCATCTCCTGAAGCAAAACTCCCTGTTTTCTATATTTCATCCGTGGGGATCATTGGAATAATTCATCAAACACACCAATTTTGTCTCGGTCAGAACGTTTTTAAGAAATAATTCAAATTCAAATTCCAGGGACATTTCAATTCCTTCTTGCTTAAATTTGAGGCTTTCTACCACTTAACTTTACCTTTTAACAGTTTCTAAGCTTTGCCTCCAAAATCCAGAGATACAAAGACCAAAATTCTGTCATTAATAAATGTGAAAATCCAATTTTTATCATTACTTTCAAGTGTTGTCCAGATGAAGTTTTCTTTAGAGGATTAGAAGGCGTCACTCCACACTAAAAAGCTGGTTTACAGCAGACACAAAACCCAACCACAGCAGGTTTTTTAAAATGAAAACTAAAAGAAGGTGCCCTTGGGGATGAAAAGAAAGACACAAGACACGTGATGCCATCGATGGTCAATTTTTATTGCTGCAAACACAGACATTAAACACAAGAGGACAGAAGGAAAGGATGGAAGAGGTGACATCTCCCACCACCAACTGCTGACAGCACAACCACAACTAAACACCTTCCCAAGGTGCCCAACAGCAAAATGTTGGCCACCTACAGCCACCACCAGCAAGGTGCTGAGGCAGCGGGGGCAGAAAAAAGGGGAGGAAAAGGAGGGAAAGACACAGGCTGGGAACACTCAGAGGAAACACCATCCAAGACAAAGATACTTGGGGCAACCAGAGCAGGAGAGGTCTCGGCACGTCGCTGGCGGGTCTGGAACTGGCTTTTCCAAAGGGAGAAACCGCGGGATCAACACGGGCGGGAGCAGACGGGCTCCAGGCACACCGTGTCACAGGACTCCACGCACTTGGTGGTGCAAACCTCTGCACAGGGGGCTTGGCAGGTCTCCAGGCACTTGGTGGCACAGGGCTCCACGCACTGAGGGGCACAGACATCCACGCACTGGGGGGCACAGACATCCACGCACTGGGGGGCACAGGGCTTGGCACAGACATCCACGCACTGGGGGGCACAGACGTCCACGCACTGGGGGGCACAGACCTCCACAGACTGGGTGCTGCAGGTGGTGGTGCACTGGGGGGCACAGGGGGTCTGGCAGACCTCCACGCGCTGCGGAGGGCAGGGCTCCACGCACACGGTCTTGCAGGGCTCCACGCTCTTGGCACATTTCTGCACGCAGATGGGAGGGGGCAGGCAGGGCTGCTTGCACTGCTCGTAGTAGGACATCCTTCTGAGGGGCTTTGGGGGGTGTGAGCTAAAGGGAAAGCTGAAAAGAGACACAAAATCAGGAGAGTTGTCGTTTTCTCCCCGGGCAAAAGGTCAGGATGTGGGTGTGTAACAGTGTGTGGTCAGGGTGAGGAAAAGGGCTCTCAGGAAAAAGTGCCCCTGATTTCTGGGTTCAGATGTGTGCAATTAACAGTGCCAGGTAGTCCTTCCTTTCTTGGGAATGTGCAAGAGTCTCTGTTAGGAAGCCCAGAGCCATAAATTTCAGAACATTGCCCAAGGTCAAACGTTCTACAAGCCATGACATGGAAATAGGTCATTTCCTTGTTTTCTTAAACCAGGAGATATTCCAGGGATTATCTGTTGGTTATCCCTCCTCAGATCCTCACACCCACCAGAGCACATCCCCCTGTGAGCAGACACTGAGACCACCAACTCCAACACTATCCCACAGAATCATGGAATGGTTTGAGTTAGAAAACCCAGTTCCACCCCCTGCCATGGGCAGAGACACCTCCCGCTATCCCAGGTTGCTCCAACCTGGCCTTGGACACTTCCAGGGATGGGGCAGCCACAGCTTCTCTGGGCACCCTGTGCCAGGGCCTCCCCACCCTCCCAGGGAACAATTCCTTCCCAATATCCCACCTAAATTTCGCCTCTGTCAGGCTGAGCCCTTCCCCTTGTCCTGTCACTGCAGTTCCTGAGGAACAGCCCCTCTCCAGCTTCCCTGGAGCCCTTCAGACTCTGGAAGGAGCTCTGAGGTCTCCACACCACCTTCTCCTCTCCAGGCTGAACATTCCCAACAATCCCAGCCTGAGGATCCTCTGGATCATGGGACATCACTGGAGTTGTCTCAGAATTAATGGGCTCATCCTTTCCCAGGAGAAGGGTTGGCCCAGAGGCTGCAGCTCCTATTTCCAAGTCATTTCCTCCTCTTGACTTCTCCCAGGTGTCTCCAGCAGCTCTGCCTGCAGGAATTCTGCAGTTTCCTCCTTCCAGGTAACGCTCCTTCCCACCCAACCCTTTGAAGTCCCAGGAGTTACTCTGCACCATCCACTCAATTATTTAATTTCCAGACTTAATGAGGCATGAAAAAATGAACCAAGACAGAATAGGAGGGAGTTTCTGAGGAGGCGACAGGACATTTGCAGCCACTTAAGGAGCAGCAAACTCTAAATAAGAGAGGAATATCCTCTCCCAAATTCCAGGGCGAAACACCACAAAGCGAAACACCAGGAAAATATTCCCTGGACCACAACAACCAACAGAACACTATACCCTGATAAATCCAAGAGACACTTACCAGTTCACTGAGGCAGGAGAACGAGGCAGAAGCCAAATGAAGTGGTGTGAGGATCAAAATGCAAAGCTTTTATATGGCCTGACTGGCGTCACCTCCGGAAACGTGGGAGCCCAGGGGGATGGACACCTGACCACTAATGACCAGGCTCCACCTCCACGTGCTTAACATACCTGTTCACATCCTAAGTTTTGATGGAAACCCTCTTCCAGCAAAAGCATGTGATCCTGAGCAAACCCTGCTTCCATCCAGTCATGTGGTTCCCGTTGGGAATGACGGTAATTAAAAAAAAAGCAGGTCCTGAATTAATTGCTTTTCAAATGTGGATTTAATATGATTGGATGTTGGGATGTTTCTGGCTCCTGGTTTCCATAAATGTCTGGATGATACCTTTGGGTTTTCCAGTGGTTATTATTAGGGAAGATGGACAATTAATTTGATTTACTATGAGAAATATCATGTCCTGATTCTCATGGTGAGAAACAACTAAACCTCCAGTGGGCCCTTGCACAAATTCTTCTTTCTCTGATCCTTGTTAAATCTTTTAATTCATCCAACCCATTCCTCTCCATGAATTCACAACATCCAAGCTTGGCAATTCCAACAGGGACACAATTCCAGTTCCCTTGAGGAGCTCGTCAGACTATTCAGGGCAAAATTTTAAATTTTAAAGGCATTTTTCACTGCCAGGGGAGTGTAAAAGCTCCAATTTAAGTGGGATTTAGGCCCAGGATGCCATATTGGAGTCATAACTCAGCTCCACAACACGGAAAATCCTCGTTTTTCCAAGATATTCCAATTCAGGCGGTGGAACGTGACCATCAGACTACACTTAGCACTACAAAAGTGCTAAATGGGGAGAAAAACCCACCACAACCAACCAACCGCCCCAACCCAACCCCAGAGTATCCTGTTTACGCTCCAAACCCGGAGCCCCGACAGAGAATTCCAGGAGTCAGCTCCGGTTCCTTTCCAATGGGCTGGAATTCCCGCCCTGAGCCCACGTGAACTGATGGATTTGCCACGACATTCCCCCAGCAGCACCTCACTGGTTCAGCCTTTCCATGGACTCAGCACCTCGTGTGGTTTCTCCCCTCAGGGCTCCACTGCCCTCGAGGGGTTTATGGATGACTGGGATAAACTGGGACTTGCAGAGCTGTGGTTTTGCTCAAACACCTCATTGAGGGGAGGAGAAACACCCGTGGCTGCGTCAAACAGACTGTGGAGGCTGGGAAATAAGGAGGGAACTGGCTTGGATTTAGGGGTGGAATACTTAGGCTGATTAATCTCTTCCCATCGAGATGTTGGGGGAGGGAATTGGCCTCCAGCACTTTTGGGTGCCCTCACAGCAGCCACCAACACTTAGAGGGATGAGGAATATCCCCAAGTCCAGTTTGAAGGGCTCTCCATGCCCTCCTCAGGCTCCAGGCTCACCCCAAAACCATCACTGGGCCCTTTTGACAGTGGGTTATTTTACACCCGGTTGTTACCTTTGATTGGCAAGAAATTGTGACTTTTAAGAGAGGGAGGCACAAATTGATCTGCGTTTTTAATAGGGAACATCAGAGGGCTGGATTATTATTCTTAATTGACACTTATTTGTGGATCTCTTATTATATTTATGAGCAATTTGGTGCTCTGGTTGGTCACGTCAAGGGCAGTGAGTCAGGACCCCTCCTCAACATCCTTTTGGTGGCCATCACTTTGTGACCAGAGCTTTGGCTGCTGCTGCCCCCTCACCACTGAATTTGGGAGCCCAGGAGTACATTTCGGAAAAAATCAGGAAAAAATTACATTGTCAGCAATTACATTGACAATTACATTGTCAAAAATTACATTGTCTTGGCTCCAAATAATCCAACAGACACTTTGTGTTCCCCCACCAAGGGCTACCAAAGGTGGAGGAATTTTTCTGTTGGGAAAAAAACCCCAAACTATTCCATAAACTGCTGAACAATTTGCTTTAAAAATAGGATCTGGATGTTTTGCATCCTGTGGCTCAACTAAGAGCCTCCTACATGATCTTTCTTGTTCTGTGGCATCCAGCACTGGTTGGGATCAGGGTTTCATGTGGCTTATATGCAGCATCCCATAGCACAGAATCCCAGGATCCCTGAGGTTGGGAAAGATCTCCAAAGTCATGGAGTCCAAGCTGTGCCCCATCCCCACCTTGTCCCCCAGGGACACCTCCCGTCCTTCCCCGGACCCTCCAGGGATGGGGACTCCAAACCTCCCTGAGCCCTGACCACCCTTTCCAGGAGGAAATTCCTCCTCATGCCCAACCTGACCCTCCCAGGCCGTTCCCTCTCATCCTGTGCCTTGTTCCCCCCCAGCTCCCCCCTCCTTCCAGGCAATTCCAGAGCCACCAGGTCCCCCCTGAGCCTCCTTTTCTCCAGGATGAGCCCCCCCAGCTCCCTCAGGAGTTCTCCACACCCTTCTCCTGCTGCTCCAGCCCCTTTTCCAGCTCCCTTCCCTTCCCTGGACACACTCCAGCCCCTCCATGTTCCTCTTGCCCTGAAAGGTTTTTATTGCACTCACATTTTGCTGAGCAAAGCATTTTCACAGAAATCAGGGATTCTGCCTATTTTCCCACCCTTCCCACCCCACCCCCCACACTCGGCTGCAATTAAATCTCCCAATCTGGGGCTTCATCACACCCAACTTTCCCCTCTCATCATTCCCTCCCACCTGGGCGAGGGGTGAGGGTGTGATCCAGCACCAAGGGCAGCTTCCAGGCCGGTCCTTCCTCTGGCTTTGGGAATCACGGCATAGTTGGGATGCCGGGAGAACCAGTGGCTCGTCCAGTCCCTGCCCCAGGGACTGTTGGATCAAGGAATGAGCTCATCACTTCTGGGGCCGAGAGGAGCCCAAATCCTGCAGGATCCGCCTCTTTTCCTGTTTACTCGGGCAGGTGAGTGCTCAGGGAGGAATGATAAGTGAGCACCCGAATAATTAAATCTGAGAAAGAGGAACTAACTGTGGTTAGGAAAAAATACCTCCCCTGTTTTATCTTCTGCCCTCGGACTCTTGCAGGGATTCGCTTTGATTTTTTAGGAAGGAAACGTGGCTTTCCTTGGGATTTTTGACTTCACTGGATCAAACTGTGTCTTGATCTCCAAGGAACACATTTGAGAGCTCAGAGCACTTCACCTGACAGAACAAAAACTGTTCCATTTTCTTACTCCGAGCAGCAATTTTCTCTCTGTTAATACAGTTTCAAGGTGTAGTTGGGACATCCAGGAGGAGGGATCCCTGTTTCTCTTCCTCCAGCACCACCTGGAAATGGAGTTTCTGCTCTCTCCTGATCTGAGAGGACTTAAAATCTGAATTTCTCCACTTATGTGAGGAACTGAATATCCTGCAAACTTCATGAGAAGGGAAAATCTTGTCTGGATGCTATTTTTTCCACCTGCAGTTTCTTAGTCCCCAGATTGTTCCATTTGATTCAGGAGCAGGACCAAAGGAAATCTTTGCTTGCACAGAACATTTTAATGAGTTTTAAAGGAGTTTTGGAGTAAAATTAGACCCCACGGAGGGGATTTATGACCGATTATGGTGGTCTGCCCCAACCTGCTGAGAGAGGAGGATGGAAACAGAAGAGTTGTGAAGGTGGGACTGTTTGTGTGAGGCCAAATGTCCCCAACCCCACATCCATCGGGTGGGATTTATCCCTTCCCACTGTTGGTTGGCTCCTCTTCCAGAGGTGAGACATTCCAGAGGTGGCAATTCCAGGGGAGTCACCAGCCCTGTGCCCTGGGGTGTCTTTAAAGAAGGAGCCAGTGGGTGCTCCCAGACGGTCCCACCCTTGTCTGCTGCCTCCCCCACACTGTCGCTCCTCCCTTCAGCATTCCAAGAGGGATTTGCTCAGCCAAACCCCACCCTGTCCCATCTCTGCTCTGGAAACCTGCAGAGCACAAGCTTTGCTCCGTAAGAGGGATGGTTTGGAGTCCCCGAGGAGGTTCCTGACTCCTGGAAGAACAATTTTCCAATAGATTTGGGGTCAAGGAGGAAGCGATGGGAATTTTGGAGCAGCACTTCCAAGGAGCACTTTGCAAACCCACTTTTGGGGTTTCAGGGTCTTCTCTAACCTGTCTCTTCACGATGTGCAGTGTCCCCTGTCCCAGCAAGGAGCTGGGATAGCAGATCCATAACTGGGATATCGGGCACTGATCTCTTATCTCCAGGTCCTGAGGGAACGGCTGAAGCTGTGCCAGGGGAGGGGCAGGCTGGATTTTAGGAAAAGCTTCTCCCCCCAGAAGGTGGTTGGGCTCTGAACAGGCTCCCCAGGGTTTGGTCACAACCCCAAACCTGCCAGAGCTCCAGGAGGGTTTGGACAACACTCAGGGACAGGGTGGGATTTTGGACTCAATCCTTGTATCATCCAACTGAGGATATTCTACAATTCCATGATCCCACACGAGTCCCAGGTCTCCAGCTACTGCCTCAGACCTTCCCGAGCATCCAAGAAGGAGCTTCCACCTTAGAGATCAGGATTTTAGGGAGGAATTAAAAGGACAAAGTGTGAGTTTGGGGGAACGCAGAAGTGAAGGAAACTCATCAGGCTGGTGCCAAGGTCATTTGTTTTATTCACACATGGAAAAGAGGAGGTGACAAGAAAGGACAAACAGGGAAATTCCCCCATCTACACCAGTGCAAGGAAGATTTACAGACTCTTTCTCCCAGGCAAAATTCCCGGGGGCACAAAATCACTTGGTTACATCTACAAGGAGAGGCACTTTCTTGAGGTAAATACAGCAGGAATATTGCAGAATGTAAGGAAAACCACTAAGGATTTACAGGAAGGGCAGGAAGGACAACAAAGATGTGAGGAAGACGCCCAGGGATCTACAAACCTTTGCCATTCCTCAGCCTTTGGAGACTCCACAGGGTGAGAGCACTGCAGGGTGGGGTCTCCTGGGGATCCCCCCCTCAGAGAGCCCGGAATTTGTGGCTGGAGCAGCGCTGGGCACAGGCAGGAGTGAGCGCCCCCACACACCCTGGGGACACCTGGGTGACACAGGGCGTGGGACAGGACTCCACGCACTTGGTGACAGCCTGGACACCCCCACAGCAGCACAGGGGGGCACGGCTGGGCACACAGCAGGGATCCACACATCTGGTGACACATCTGGTCACACAGCAGGGATCCTGGCACGTGGTGATGCACTTGGTCACCTCCTGGCAGCAGGGATCCACACACATTGTGGTGCACTTGGTCACTTCTTGACAACAGGGATCTTGGCATGTTGTGGTGCATTTGGTCACTTCCTGGCAACAGGGATCCACACAAGTGGTTGGACATTTGGTGACCTCCTGGCAACAGGGATCCTGGCACGTGGTGATGCACTTGGTGACCTCCTGGCAGCAGGGATCCTGGCATGGGGTGATGGACTTGGTGACCTCCTGGCAACAGGGATCCTGGCATGTGGTGATGGACTTGGTGACCTCCTGGCAGCAGGAATCCACACATCTGCTGCTGCACTCAGTCACTTTGCAGCAGCAGGGATTCACACACCTGGTGGTGTATCTGGTGACACCTCCACAGCAGGGATCCACACACCTCGTGGTGCACTTGGTCACTCTGCCACAGCAGGGATCCACACACTTAGTGCTGCATCTGCTCACGTATCCACAGCAGGGATCCACACTCCTGGTGATGCACTTAGTGACTTCCTGACAGCAGGGATCCACACTCCTGGTGATGCACTTAGTGACTTCCTGACAGCAGGGATCCACACTCCTGGTGATGCACTTAGTGACTTCCTGACAGCAGGGATCCACACTCCTGGTGATGCACTTAGTGACTTCCTGACAGCAGGGATCCACACACTTAGTGCTGCTTCTGCTCACGTATCCACAGCAGGGATCCACACACCTTGTGGTGCACTTGGTCACCTCTTTACAACAGGGATCCACGCACCTCGTGGTGCACTTGGTCACTTCCTTGCAGCAGGGATCCACACATGTGGTGACACATCTGGTCACACAACAGGGATCCTGGCATGTTGTGGTGTATTTGGTCACCTCCTGGCAACATGGATCCACACACGTCGTGGTGCACTTGGTCACTTCTTGACAACAGGGATCTTGGCACGTGGCAATGCACTTGGTGACCTCCTGACAGCAGGGATCCACACACCTCGTTGTGCATTTGGTCACTTCCTGACAACAGGGATCCACATATCTAGTGGCATATCTGGTCACACAACACGGATCTTGGCATCTGGTGCTGCTCTTGGTCACTTTCTTGCAGCAGGGATCCACACACCTCAGGGTGTACTTGCTCCCTTTCTTGCAGCATGGATCTCCACACTTAGTGCCCTTGGAGGCTTTCTTGCAACACGGATCCACACACTTAGCAGTGCCCTTGGTCACCTTCTTGCAATAGCAGGGATCCACACACCTGGTGATGCACTTGGTCACTTCCCGACGACAGGGATCCACACACGTGGTTGTGCACTTTGTAACCTCCTTGCAACAGGGATCCTGGCACGTGGTGATGCACTTGGTCACTTCCCGGCAACGCGGATCTTGGCACGTGGTGATGCACTTGGTCACTTCCCGACGACAGGGATCCACACTCGTGGTTGTGCACTTTGTAACCTCCTTGCAACAGGGATCCTGGCACGTCGTCGTGCACTTGGTCACCTCCTGACAACATGGATCCACACATGTGGTGACACATCTGGTCACACAACAGGGATCCTGGCACGTTGTGGTGCATTTGGTGAGCTCCTGGCAACAGGGATCTTGGCACGTGGTGATGCATTTGGTCACCTGCTGGCAGCAGGAATCCTGGCATGTTGTGATGGACTTGGTGACCTCCTTACAACAGGGATCCTGGCACGTTGTGGTGCATTTGGTGACCTCCTGGCAACAAGGATCCACACACGTTGTGGTGCATTGGGTGACCTCCTTACAACAGGGATCCTGGCACGTTGTGGTGATGCACTTGGTGACTTCCTTGCAACAGGGATCCTGGCACGTTGTTGTGCACTTTGTGACCTCCTGGCAACAGGGATCTTGGCATGTGGTGGTGCACTTGGTCACCTGCTGGGAGCAGGAATCCTGGCACGTCGTGGTGCACTTGGACACTTCCTGGCTGCAGGAATCCTGGCACGTGGTGGTGCATGTGGTCACACAACAGGGATCCTGGCACGTCGTGGCACACTTAACCACCTCCTGGCAGCGTGGGGGGACACAGGTGGACACCACGAGGCCACAGGGATCCCCACACCTGACACCCTGTGCCACCCCAAGGCCACCCAGTTTCAGGTACGTGGTGATGCCCCGGGGAATCCGGGTGTAGTAGCAGGGATTCCCACGGGGAGGCAGACACTGGAAGGTGCCGGCAGTGCCGCAGGGATCCAGGCAGTTTTTCACAGGAAAACTCCTCGCCAGGACGGCGGGAGGGGGGATGCAGAGCTGTCTCTGGGGGCAACCGTTTTGGCGACGCATCTTTGAGGGAAGGGGAAAGGCTGAAAGCAGGAGACAGGAAAGGGATAAACTGTGAAAAACGGGCATTCAGCTTCCCAAAGGCTGCTTTATACACAGAGCTAAACTATCCTTTTCCCAGGGAACTGGGGAAACAGCCTGAAATCCTCAGCAGGGAATTAACTCCATGAGAAAGAGTTTTAAACAAGTTTGGAGCTACTTTCAAACAACTTTTTGCCAGAACGGGAAAGGAAAGTGGTGTCGTTTGGACTCCTTTGGGTCTGAAGACACAACACCCCCACCTGCCACAGCCCCCCTTGGTTTGGGATCAATCTTTGACTTTACTTCCTAATTTCCACCCAAAAAAGAGGCAACTCGGCTTCCGACAGTGCCCTGTCCATGCTCGGTCCTCAGCCAGAGGGATGAGTGGAGCTTCCACCTGGAAAACTTCCACAGGGAAAGGACCTGCTTCTCCCAGAGCAGCTGCTTTCCCAGCTCTCCCACAGAAGTCCTGGCTCTTCTCCTCCAGACTTCCTCCCAGGCACGGCTTACCCTTGCAGCCTGAAAGTCTCCACTTCTTATCTCCCCTCCCACTTTTGCCCTTTGAAGTCCTAAAGTTGCCTTTTGATCTCTCCCAAGCCCAGTAATTTCCTGGGTAAAACAAGGGAGCAAAGTCACTGGGGAGGGAGAGAGAGGTTGGTCCATCCTCGGACTCATCTTGATGGAGAAAGAACAAAACATGCAGCAAATAAACCCTGGCAGAAGATGGAATTAATATTTACCCCCCAGCTCAGCTGCTGGAAAAGCCCCACGCACAAACCTCACCAAGCAGAAGCACCTAAAACTCTTTTAAGTTGCTTCTGCAACACTTAAAACTTCACTAACTCCAACCACTACGTGACTTCCCAGCAAACCAAGCAAGACTTACCCAATCCACCACCAGCAAGCACCAAATGAAACCAAAACGGTTCGAGAAACACGACAATATGAATCCTTTTATATGATTTCAGGGTCCCTGTGCCCGGAAATGAGACACCTCAGGGGTATGGAAATCAAATTTTTAATAATCCAGACCTGTTCCACCTCCAATGCTCCAATTACTTGTTTGACATTATAATTTTTAATGCTGCCCAGCCACCGAGGTGGGACATGCGACACTATGACTGCTGGAATTCCTGATCCACGTATTTCCTATGGAGGGCTGGGAAATAAAGCACTGATGATACAGCCTGGAAACAATCCCCCTCGGGATTAAACTTTGTTTGGATAAAAGTTATTTTCCAGCACCTTCCACGGAGAGAACAGAGACCAGGAAAAGGGGTGGGACAGGGAAGTGGTTTTGTTCTGTTCTGTTGGGTATTTCCTCATTCTTTCCAGGCACACAATATTCTTTGTATTGGGAATTTTATTCCTAAAAATCCGGTCAAAATTTCCCTTGTTGCAGCTCGCAGTCAGTGCCTCTCACTCTGTCTCTGGGGTCCTCTGGGAAGAGCCTCTCCATTAATACTTGGACAGCTGAAAAGGGGCCTCAGGATCCCCCCTCAGTCTTCTCCAGGCTGAGCAAATCCTTTGGCATCTCCCAATCCTTCTTCTCCTCGAGGTACTTGGACCATCTTGGTGGTGTCCACTTCAGTTTTGGGGCCCCAAAATGGACACAGCACCAGGTGAGGCCTCACATTTCCCACATGAAGGGCAGCAACGCGGAGACTGTTGGGATTTTGGAACACTGGGAGTGCATGTGGGAGCAGCCAGTTTTCCTGGGCAACTTCAGAACATTCCTTCTCCGAAACCAAGTGCAGCATAACCAGGATTTCAGAGTCACTGAGGGTGGAAAAGATCTCCAAGGTCACTGAGTCCAAGCTGTGCCCCATCCCCACCTTGTCCCCCAGGGACACCTCCAGTCCTTCCCTGGACATTCCAGGGATGGGCACTCCAAACCTCCCTGGGCCCTGACCACCCTTTCCAGGAGGAAATTCCTCCTCATGTCCAACCTGACCCTCCCAGGCCCTTCCCTCTCATCCTGTCCCTTGTTCCCCCCAGCTCCCCCCTCCTTCCCGGCAATTCCAGAGCCACCAGGTCCCCCCTGAGCCTCCTTTTCTCCAGGATGAGCCCCCCCAGCTCCCTCAGGAGTTCTCCACACCCTTCTCCTGCTGCTCCAGCCCCTTCCCTTCCCTGGACACACTCTAGCCCCTCCATGTCCTTCCTGAATGAAGGACCCAGCCCTGGACACAGCCCTGGATGTTCCTCCCCAGCACAGGGGGACAGTCCCTGCCCTGCTCCTGTGCCCACACTAATTTTGACACAAGAATTGATTGTTCTCTGACACAGACATTTTTCAGGAGTTTGGGTGCCAGGCAGGGAAGGCTCCACATTTTTGAGGCTCTCCAGGGTCACTTTGGCTCCTTCCAGGGTTTCTCCTGCCGTGGCCCAGGGTGGGGAATGATGAACCCTCTGTCTGGAGCTGTGACCACACCGTCCCTGCCCGTGGTTTGTTGGTTTGCTGGGCCTGGTTTGGGGTGTAGGAGGTTACACCAGTCAGTATCTCTGGTGGAGGACAGTGTGTAACTGTCACAGCTCAGAGTCTGTGACAGTCTGGGACTTCCTTCCCTGCTGTTCCTGTCTGGAAATCCCTCGTTATAAGAGGGAAGAGAGGCCCAACCAGTGCATTGCATTATTTGAGGGGTCAAAGGCTCTGAAACCTCCTTCTGTGCTCGCTGCAAACCAGCCTGGAGTCCCTTGGTGACAAACACTGGACCAGTTTGACTTGCACACACAGGTGAGGGAACATTTCACCTGGAGATGAAGGTCCTTGTGGCTGCTCTTCTCCCTTTGGGTGTGTCCAGTGGAAAGACTTTGGGTTATTAAGTAGAAATAGATAAATTTGGGATCTGTGACCACCTGGATTTCCACAGGGATTGGAATTGGTAGAATTTTTGGTGCAAAGCGTGGTGGTCACTCCTTCCATCACCCGTCTGCTCTTCACTATGTACCTGCAGGAGGACCATTCATGGCAATTCAGGTGTCACTTGACTCAGAACTCGAGGAGCAAATGCAAAACATCACGAGACGAGGATGATTTAAGAGTTTCCAGTGTCCAACAGGACGGTGGAGGGACACAAAGAGGTCAGAGGTGGCTAAAAATAAAAGAATCCCCCAAATCCCACATCCCATCCTGTCTCTAATGGGCCTCATGATGGGTTGGGCTGGAGGATGTTTGACCACCCCCCAAAAAGTGCCCTGTGACTATTGGAGAGCGAGCTGGGAGTCCACTCATATCCCAAATTCCTTGGAGGGGACACGTGGATTCCCGAGCCATCCCGGCTCCCTCCAGGCCGAGCTCCAGCCGCGGAAACAGGCGCCTTCCATTAAAACTAATGAGTCAATTAATCCTGGCGGGGCGGAGGCGGAGCGAGGCCGGCTCAGGGATGGGGAACCCGCCTGGGTGCCCGGGGCTCCACAGCTCCCGAGGCCAGGGATCACTCCAGGAACAGCCCAGCTCCAGCTGCTCGCTCTGCTCGTCCTCCCTTGGCTGATCCTGAGCTGGGTAAGTTCCCTTGGGATCCTCCACATCCCTGGTCTTAATTTCCCACCGCGGGCTGCCGTAGGTTCCTGGGAAAGGGGGATTTATGGGCTCTGAACCTCCTTGGGGGATGAGGGTTTCAAGAATTAACAGCCTCCCTTGGTGCTGGCTCGGCTGGAATTCCCATGGATGCTCTTCAAAACGCTTCCTGTTGTGCCAGCACTGGGTTTGGAGGGATAAAACACTCTCTTGCCCAAACTGCTGTGGATGTGGGTGATGCCCTGGGCAGGGAAGTGGCTGCACCATCACCCAGGTCTCAGGAAAGCAGGTCCATCCTCATGGGAAACCTGAACAACTGCGTCTTCTTCTGACCTGTCTGTCCTGTTGCTGCTTTTAGTCACGGCAGGGGAAGGACAGCGACAGCTACACCCCTGGGAATTCCCAGGAAAGTTGTTCCAGGACAGGCAGAAATCACCTGGAGAAGAGAAGGGAGTAGCTTGAGATTTATAAGCCTGAAAATGCGAATCAAATCCGCCACTCTCCCAAGAAATTGTTCCCAAATGCTGTTGAAATTGTTTGGCTGAAAACAGATTTTAATAAGAAAAGCTAAGTTCCGAATTTTACACAGAAAACCAACAAAACCCACCGATTTTTTTGTTAAATCTCTGGTGTTTCGGGGGAGGAGGGCCCCCGGACACCGAGCACCAAATTGCTCTTTGTCTTTCAGCTCACGTGCAGTGTGGAAGGATGAACCCCCAGTGCCAGCTGCCCTGCCCACCCACCTCTGCCTGCACAGGGGGGGCTGCACAGACCAACCCCTGCCCTTCCCCTTCTGCTGTGGGGGACCCAGAGCCCTGTCCGGAGAAGAATTCCCAGGTGGATCCCTGCCCGTGCCAGGGAGCAGGTGTTTGCCCTCAGGTTGGTCCCAGTGGTTCCTTGGGACTCCCCTCAGGGAGGTTTGGGTTGGACATGAGGAGGAATTTCCTCCTGGAAAGGGTGGTCAGGGCGCAGGGAGGTTTGGAGTCCCCATCCCTGGAGTGTCCAGGGAAGGACTGGAGGTGTCCCTGGGGGACAAGGTGGGGATGGGGCACAGCTTGGACTCAGTGACCTTGGAGGGCTTTTCCGCCCTCAGGGATTCTGGGATTCTGGGATAGAAAACCATTTAAAGACCAGAGGATGTTTTCCATACCTTCCCTTGAGGGAACAGCCTCCAGTTGTGCCAGGGGAGGGTCGGGTTGGACAGCAGCAGGAATTTCCTCCTGGAAAGGGTGGTCAGGGCCCAGGGAGGTCTGGATTCCCCATCCCTGGAGTGTCCAAGGAATAACTGGATGTGGAGCTCAGTGACAAGGTGGGGATGGGGCACAGCTTGGGGGTCATTTCCAAGCTGGATGATCCCGGGATTCTGTTCCCTTCCAGCCCACGGCAGAGCTCTGCAGCCCTGGGAGCTGCCTGGAATCCCCCCCAGGCCCAGCCCTGGAGCCCTGCACCATCGACACCCCCGGGATGTGTGTGATGACCTTCCCCCTGCAGAAATCCATCGTGGCCGTGGAGCTGTGTCCCTGTGACACCTCCCCCCCTCCAGACGAGCTCTGCACGGCCAGGACCATCGGGACCTGCATGGAAAACCTCTGCAGTGTGGAGTCCTGCACCCTGGAGGTGCTGGAGCCGTGCCCAGAGGAGCCCTGCTGTGCCCAGGGGGTGCCCACGGGCCATCCCTGCTCCCAGCAGTGCTCCTGTGGGGATCCCTGCGCATCCCAAAGCGAGGGTTGTACGGAGCCAGGTGTGTCCCAGAGTGTCCCAGACCCCACAGGGACGTGCCAGGGCCCTGTGGAACTCAGGGACACCAAGGACTCATCCCAGGATTCCAGATCCCGCTCCTCGTTCCGACTCAACACCCGCACCTCCAGCATCGTGGAGAGGTGCCTTTCCAGGTGTCAGAACTGGTTCAGAGACAAGAAATAAGAGGGGAAAAAAGCAGAGAAGGGGCTCCCCCCACTCCTCTGGTGAGTCCCTTGGTTCCTCACACAACGAGGGAGACAATTAATTCATGTTAAATAAAAAAAGAAAACCTACTTTTCCATCGTCTCTTAATTATGGCTCTTATTTTTATTGCCTAATGTCAACTGCAGCAATAATGGCAAAAGTGCAATGCAAGTGTTAATTGCATTCAGGGACCCATTTCATCATCTTCCACCTTTTTACTTCCCACATAAAAATAACTTTGTTCAGACTCTGTCTTTGATTTTACTTATGGTTTTGTCTCTGTGTTTTCTACACTCTTTCTTAATGGTCTTTTGGGCTGAAGTTACGAGAATATTGAGAAAAGTAGCTCAGAGGAAGCATTTTGACATCACTTGAGAGAGGGTTTTTTTAGGACATAAAATGACAGGGAGGGTTTGGGGTGGACAAAGAGCAAACATTGAGGAGAAAGAAGTTGCAGAAAACACCAGGAGAAGGGAAAGGCTGGGAAGTGGGTTTTGTTCACAATGCCCAGCTGAAAACTGGGTAAAACCCTGTGTTGTTCCATTTTTTTGTCATGGAATTCTGGACATTGGAAAAGAGCTCCAAGGTCATGGAGTCCAAGCTGTGCCCCCTCCCCACCTTGTCCCCCAGGGACACCTCCAGTCCTTCCCTGGACACTCCAGGGATGGGGACTCCAAACCTCCCTGGGCCCTGACCACCCTTTCCAGGAGGAAATTCCTCCTCATGTCCAACCTGACCCTCCCCTGGCACAACCTGGGGCTGTTTCCCCTTGTCCTGCCCAACACCTTTGCCCAGAACAAGGTGAGATCTCGAAATATGAGCAGGAATCTGATGCAGAGAATGGATGAAGCTTTTTAAAAGTCATACAAAGACCCAGGGAAGGACATCCGAATTATTCCTGCATTTTTCTGTCCTGTAATTGGCACACCTGATGTTTCTTGCCCTGTTGGACTCAGTGCTGGCACCCAAAACTCTGCTTCTTGCTGAGAACAGCAGGTCACTGCCACTGCAGGGACATCCCAGTCCAGCTCAGGGAGCCTGGAAAACCCATGGGATCCAGCCTTGGCAGCTGTTTCTGGGTTATTTTCAATTTTAAAAAATCCACAGATCATCCCCAGGACACTGTGCCAGGTAACCACACCAAAAACTACACATCCCACCCCACCTGGAATGCTGAGCTCTGGAGCCTCCAACATGGGATGTGGGACTGTTGGAGCAAGTCCAGAGGGGGCCATGGAGTTGATAAAGGGACTGGAGCCCCTTCCCTATGGAGCCAGGCTGGGAGAGCTGGGAATGTTCAGCCTGGAGAGGAGAAGGTGGTGGGGAGCCCCCAGAGCTCCTTCCAGGGCCTGAAGGGCTCCAGGGAAGCTGGAGAGGCCTTGTTCCTCAGGAACTGCAGTGACAGGACAAGGGGATGGGCTCAGGCTGACAGAGGGGAAATTTAGGTGGGATATTGGGAAGGGATTGTTCCCTGTGAGGGTGGGGAGGCCCTGGCCCAGGTTATTCCATGGATTCCCCATCCCTGGAAGTGTCCAAGGCCAGGTTGGAGCCACCTGGGACAGTGGAAGGTGTCCCTGCCCATGGTCTGGATGATCTTTAAGGTCCTTCCAACTCGACCCATCCCATGATTATTTTGCAATAAGTTTCTTCTGTGAGTTAAATTACACCTGCACTGTCAGATTTTGGCAACACCTGTAACCCAAATATCAGTGAAGGCAGCCTGGAGTTCCACAGAAATGACAACCCAAGGTGAACCAGCAGAGAACTCCTGTTCCCTGTGGTGCCAGCTGTGCCCTTGTGAAGCCCCACATCCAGGGGGATCCTTTCCCTGCTCCCTGTTATCTGGGGACCTGCTGCTTCCAGAACCTTCCTGTTCCTTCCTTCATTCCTTTGTGTGTCCTCATGTTCCCCTCACTCCTGTCATTGTGACACCTCAGCACCCTGAGGGTGGAGGGTAATTGGTACAGCTGCAAAGAGGCAGCAGCTGGGATCCATCCCGGCATTCCTGACGGACCAGCTGGAATTCCCACCTTTCCTGCAGAAGGAAGGGTCACAGTTCCATCCAGGCTGCGTTTGGCCAAATTTTGGCTGCAAGGAGCTCATTTCTCAGGTCACAAACCAGGCTGAGGGTTTGGGGATGGAAATTCAGCTGGTTCTGAGGAGAAGGACCACGAGCAGCACCCGGGGCTGGTCCAGCTCATTCCATGGGGACTCATTTGAGGAAGCCAATCCCTCAAGTGCTGCAGCTCTGCCCCTGTGAGCCCTGGAAATCCAGAGCCCACATTCCCTGGGCTGAGTCACTACTTCCAGAGGGTCCTCCAGGCCCTTCCAATGTGGACAAGTCCAGTTCAAATAAGCATCTCCCCCCCTTTCCAAAGGTCCCATCCAAGCTCAGGACCAGCTGAGTTTTGTCCATGGGCTGCACTTGGCTCCGTTTTCAAGCTCCAAACTCCAGCACAATTCCACTTGGATGGTGTGGGAAGGGCTGGGAGGGCCCTGCACCCCTCGCTCTGTGCTCTCCTGCCCTCTGTAAACAGGCAGAAATGCTGCTGGCAAACAAGGCAAACCACAGGCAGAACTGGTAGAGCCTGGATTCCACCTGGATTTCCTGTGTCCAACAGCCCAGTGAAGGCAGAACTGCTCAGTCCTTCCTCCCACAGCAGCTTTAACCAAATCTCCACCAATTTTTGTGAAACTGGTCGAGATTTTGCAGTTGTTTGACCCAAGCCTTGCAAACAAAGGTCAGGATGTTGAAAGCTGGAGTGTAGGTGCTTTATTTCTTGGGAAATGCAGGTTAAAGCAAAGTGAACCCTGAGGAAAAAGTTAAAGCTGGGATTTCCCTGTGTGTGATTCTCTCCGGAAAAGGAGGAGAGGAGTGGGCAGGGCAGGCAGGGCTTGGATTCCTGCAGGAATTCATGCAGGAGGTGCATGAGCCTGGGCACTGCCACCCCACAAAGCAGCTCCCAGGCCTTCCCTGCTCAGCCTGGGTGCTGCCAGGTGCCACAACCCTGCCACACAAGCCCTGTCTTGCCCCAGGGTGCCACCCCTTGTCCCTCCCCAGCCGCACCCACACGGTGCCAACCTGCCCTTGGCGGGGTTTCCAGTGGCTCCCATTTCCCAACTCGCCCTCTCTGCCCCCTCCCAGCCTCTGCCCCAGACGTTCTTGCAGCACAGCCACTCCCAAACTTCCTCCCCACATGCCCTGGATGCTCCTCGGTGGCCTGAGCTGCTTTTTAGGACACTGGAAAGGACCTTCCCACCCCACCCGGAGGAGACACCAAGCCTGAGACTTGAAGCCATTGCCCAAAATTTGCAGCTTCCACTGGAAAAAACGCTGGAAAAGGACCTGAAACCCCCCTGCTGGTCTGCTGGGCAGTGTCCAGTTAACGGGCAAAGGCACTGGAATTGTCCCCAGCACCACGGGGAGCAGCTGGAATGGGATTCACTTCCAGCACGGCCTCCAGAGGTGACTCAGGGTGCCCAGCAAACCCTCAGCTTTGGAGTGGAGCGTGTTGGCAGAGCCCAACTGCTCTGTCCTGCCCTGTCCTGCCTTCTCCTGCTTTCTTCTGCCCTGTCCTGCCTTCTCCTGCCCATCCTGCCCTGTCCCGCCTATCCTGCCCTGTCCTGCCCTGTCCTGCCTTCTCCTGCCTTCTCCTGCCCTGTCCTGCCTTCTCCTGCCCTCTCCTGCCCTCTCCTGCCCATCCTGCCCCGTCCTGCCCTCTCCTGTCCTGCCCTGCCTTCTCCTGCCCTGTCCTGCCTTTTCCTGCCCTGTCTTGCCCATCCTGCCCTGCCCTGTCCTACCCTGCCCTGCCCCATCCTGCCCCATCCTGGCCTGTCCTGCCTTCTCTTGCCCTGTCGTGCCTTCTCCTGCCCATCTTGCCCTGTCCTGCCCATTCTGCCCCGTCCTGCCCTCTCCTGCCTTCTCCTGCCCTGTCCTCTCCCGTCCTGCCTTCTCTTGCCTTCTCCTGCCCCTCCTGCCCTGTCCCGCCCCTCCCCTCCTG
>WEIV01008093.1:144373-156388 GCA_013390005.1 Calyptomena viridis
AACCTTCCCAAACCTTCCCAAACCTTCCCTTCCCAAACCTTCCCAAACCTTCCCAAACCTTCCCAAACCTTCCCTTCCCAAACCTTCCCAAACCTTCCCAAACCTTCCCTCCTGAGTGGGAACAGTGAGGATCGTTCCAGGAGAAACAGTCAATTCCTGCTTTATTTTTTCCTTAGGAAACTTGACCCAATTCCCAGAGCCTGGAGCCCCAGGGCCAAAACTCCACAGAATCCCGGGATCCCTGGGGATAGAAAAGGCCTCCAGGACCATCCAGCCCGAGCTTGGATCCATCCCCATCCCATGAGGGACACGGCCAGTCCTTCCCTGGACACTCCAGGGATGGGGACCCCAAACCTCCCTGGGCCCAGACCACCCTTTCCAGGAGGAAATTCCTGCCGATGTCCAGCCTGAACTTGAGCACAAACTCAGCCTGTCCAGTCCCGAGGTCTCCTCAGCCAGGGAGCTCAGAGCACGGAATTCCACCCACAAATACCCCACCGAGATTTGGGAATATGGTGGAATGAGTTTGTCAAGTGGAGAAGGCAACGCAGACTTGCCTGGGAAACAAATTCCATGTGTTTGGAGCAGCTGGGGATGATGGGATGGTGTAGGTGTTGTATAAACTATATAAAATAAATAGTATAAAATATATAACATAAAAGCATAATAGAATAATTGTAATAAACATATAATAAATTATATTAAATACATTACATATAGGTTTATTATAAATTATTATATAAACATATAATAAAATAATATNGATATCAAATTGACTTTCCTGACTCGTTTGGGACTGAGGGCTCTCATTACCCCGCCGGGTCCCAGTTTCGTGGGGGCACCACGAGGCCCTTGAGCCCCTTCCCTGTCCTTGCCCTCGGTGCCACCTTTGCCCGCACATCCCCCGTCCTGCCCCGGGTGCCACTTGGTGGCACTGTGGGAAAAGATTTCATTGCCCGATGCTCCCGATCGGGATCCGGGAGAATCCCGGGATCGCTGAGGGTGGAAAATCCCTCCAAGGTCATGGAGTCCAAGCTGAGCCCCATCCCCACCTTGTCCCCCAGGGACACCTCCAGTCCTTCCCTGGACACTCCAGGGATGGGGACTCCAACCCTCCCTGGGCCCTGACCACCCTTTCCAGGAGGAAATTCCTCCTCCTGTCCAACCTGACCCTCCCAGGCCGTTCCCTCTCATCCTGTCCCTTGTTCCCCCCCATCTCCCCCCTCCTTCCAGGCAATTCCAGAGCCACCAGGTCCCCCCTGAGCCTCCTTTTCTCCAGGATGAGCCCCCCCAGCTCCCTCAGGAGTTCTCCACATCCTTTTCCAGCTCCATTCCCTTCCCAGGACACTCTCCAGCCCCTTCACGTCCCTCCTGGACAATGGACACCATCCACCACAACACCCTCATTCTTTGTCCCTGCCTGTCACTCCCTGGGAATCTCCTGCTCCCAAAACACGTTGTCAGACACGACAGTCCCGGGCGTTGCTGGGGCATCACCTTCAACTTAATCCTGGGGTGGTAAAAATAACCTTTTCTGCTGAATTCCTCTGAAATGTGTCTGTGGGTGGGGCAGGAGCAGCAATTAACCCGGAGAAAATCATCAGACAAGACGTTAATGAGCAAGGGACAAAGACAAGGGGATGACAAGTGTGACAGGGGGAGATGTTTGGGGTGGCCCGGGGACACCCCCGGCTCCAGGGGTGTCACCTCTGCAGGTTCCAGGCTTTGATCCTGAGCTATAAATAAGGTGGCCAAGGGCTGCTGTGCCCCACACTCTGCTCCTGAGGCCCAGAGCTCCTGATCGTCACCCAGGTGAGCCTGGAGGGACCTTCAGCAGCTGGAAAACAGGAGCTGCTGGCTGTGGGTGCTCCCGGAGCTGTGGGATGATCCTGGAGCTGCTGCCCATGGGATGCTCCTGGAGCTGCCACTGCTGAGGTCTCCTAAAGGATAAAAATAAAGACAGAGAGCTGGGATCACACCATTCCATGGAGTGTTGGAAGGGGCCTCTATCCACAGCCCTGCTCTGCTCCAGAGGGAAATAAATGGGATGTTTGTCTGTTCTCACTTGAGGGAAACAAATGGGATTTTGGTCTCTCCTCTCCTCTCCTCTCCTCTCCTCTCCTCTCTTCTCTTCCTGTGTCTCCCCAGTATTTTGGCTCTTGCTGTCTCTCCCCTCTCCAGCCCCCTCTGCAGCCCAGTTTAATTTTTCAGGGTTTTTTTCCTGTTCTTTCCTTTATCCTGCTTCAATTTCCCTGTGCCCTTTCCTGGCTCTTCCTTCTCCCACTGCCTGTCCAGTTTAAGAGCTGGGCTGTTTAAGAGCAACTTACCCGGAAACCAAGAAGGGGCAAAAAAGCCCCTTTAATCTCTTTTTTTCCCCAGGCTGCCTCAGTTTTGCAGGGAGATGTCCCAGCTCCAGGAAAACATCAGTGGCATCGTTGCTGCTTTTTCCATGTGCACCCAAAGCTGCAGCCCCCTGAGCAGGGAGGAGCTGAGGCAGCTCATGGAGCAGGAGTTTGGGGATGCCATGGAGGTGAGGATGGAATCCCACTGCTGGAGGGGTGGGAAAAGCCACACTGTGGGTGTCCAGGACACCTGGATCCCATGTGATCCCTTCCAAGCCCACCCTCTTTGTCTCTTTACAGAAGCCCCAGGACCCTGAAACCATCCAGAAGGTTCTGTGCTTCCTGGGAGATGACAACAACTGCAGGGTTGATTTTGGGGAGTTGCTCAGCCTGGTTTTCCACGTGGCCAAGGCTTGTTACAAACCCCCCCAGCAGCACCAGGAGCTGGGAGATGGTCAGGGAGTCACAGGGGGTGGGAAAGAGCCTCACACAGTGGGGAGGGTCTCCCAAAATCAGCAGGTCCCTGAGCACGGTGTGAACCACCAGGAGCAGGAGAACCATCAGATCCAGGAGGGTGGGACACCAAATCTGGATCAGGAGATCCATCAGATCCAGGAGGGTGGGACACCAGAGCAGGACCAGGAGATCCATCAGATCCAGGAGGGTGGGACACCAGAGCAGGACCAGGAGATCCATCAGGATGAAGGGACTGAAGCACCAGAGAAGGGGGAGATCCTGGACACTGCAACCCCAGAGCAGGACCAGGATATCCATGAGGATGATGGGACTGAAGCACCAGAAGGGGATCCAGAGAAGGGGGAGATCCTGGACACTGCAACCCCAGAGCAGGACAGAAATACCTGTAAGGCTGAAGACACAACAAAACAGGACCCAAAATCCCACCAGGCCCAAGAAACTGAGGCACCAGGACAGGGTTCAAACCAGCACCAGATCCCAGAGCCAGAGGCAGCAGAGCAGCACCTGGAATCTCCCTCTGAAACACTGGGAAAAGACCCCAGGAAGACCCCTTGGAAAGCCCCCACCCTTGACCAGCCCCAGCAGCTGCTGCCCCCACAGTGGGGCACGAGCCCCCAGGAGGGTCCCAAGCCCTTGGGAACACACCATGACCCAGATTCCCATCAAATCCCTGCTTCCAAGGGGCTGGAGATGGAGCACAACGGGGCACAGCAGCTACAGGACACTTGTCCCCAAGGCCAGCAGCTCCTGCAGCCTCTGTGCCAGTGGCTACCAGAGCAGTGAGGGCTGGGCCCAGCCCAGGCTGTTCCCCCCGCCAGGAGGGACCATTTGTTCAGCCCCACTCTGGTTTTTCCACTTCTGTTTGTCATTTCTTGGCTAATTCTTTATTAACTTTGGGGTTCCCCCCGTTGGTGCTGGGCTGGGCACGACCCAGGGCCTCCCCCGTGTGAGCAAAGCAATAAAACCAAAGACCAAATTTCGTGTCCTGGGCTGGTTTTGTACAAATGTGTCCCCGGGGAGCTCTGAGCAGCTCCAGGGTGACAAAGGGCCTGAGAGTCCTGGTGGGACATGAGGGCAGAGGGTCCCAGGGTGCAGGTGGAGGGATCACATCTTGAGGTTGGAAGGACCTTAAGGATCATCTCATCCCAGGCCATGGGCAGGGACAGCTCCCACTGTCCCACGTTGCTCCAACCTGGCCTTGGACACTTCCAGGGGGGGCTGAGGAGAGGAAGGTCCTGGGGGTGGAGAACCCAGAGCTGCTGTTGAAATTTGGCCAAGGGGAGGGATCTGACATCCCTGGGAGAGCTGGGAATGTTCAGCCTGGAGAGGAGAAGGGGGTGTGGAGACCTCAGAGCTCCTTCCAGGGTCTGAAGGGCTCCAGGGAAGCTGGAGAGGGGCTGTTCCTCAGGAACTGCAGTGACAGGACAAGGGGATGGGCTCAGCCTGACAGAGGGGAAATTTAGGTTGGATATTGGGAAGGAGTTGTTCCCTGGGAGGGTGGGGAGGCCCTGGCACAGGTTTTCCATGGATTCCTCATCTCTGGAAGTGTCCAAGGCCAGGTTGGAGCATCCTGAGACAGTGGGAGCTGTCCAGGCCCATGGCAGGGGGTGGCACTGGATGATCTTTAAGGTCTTTTCCAACCCACCCCAGGACTGTATTCTGTGTCTTCAGAGGAGGTGGAAGTCAGGGGCAACACAACAGCATGACTGACCTGAACAGATTCCTCACAGCTCCCACCTGCTCCAAGGTTTTCCATGTGGCTTTGAGAAGAATGAACAGCTCCTTAAAACTGAACTGGAGAGATTTGCCCAATTTAACCTTAATTATTAATAATCTCCAAAGACAGGAGCACTTGGAGCATTCTGGGATGATCCACAACCCCCGTGAGCCGTGTGAGACTCCAAAGGAAGGAGCAGAGCCACGTTGAACAGGGGAAAAATGAGGAGTTGGGGACATCCAGTTCCCAACAGGGAAAAAGGAGCCAAACTCACCCTGAGCTTCATCTCAGGCAGTTCAGGGCAGGTCCTGGGCCACTTTTCCAGGCAGGCACGTAGGAATGTGGGCAGCTCTGAGGGTGGGGAAGGCAGGGGGGTTTATTAGGGGGTGCTGGACCACCAGGCAGCCCCAGCACCTGGAATCCCGCCCGGAGGGAGATGCCCAACCTGTTTTTCCCCCTTGGAATCTTTCACTTGTGACCTATCAGGGGCATCAGTGTCCCCACAGCTCCTGCCCTGTGGTCGGTGACAGGCAGCACCCAGAGCCCTCACTGGGAGCTCCCACGTCATCCCTCTGAGACACCCCCAAATTTCAGATTTACTCAGCACTGAATCAGAGAACCCGACATTTCAAAACCCTCTCCAGCACAAACAGCACCAGAACCATTGGGTTTCCAAGTGCTGAAGTCAAAATCAGGTGTTTCAGGCCCAAAAGGCTCCTGGTTTGCTCTGCTGGTGGGTAAATATTGGAGCAATAAGAAGTTCTGAGCACCCTCCTCATGTTGTGTGAACACAAAATGGGAGATACAAGAACTAAATCCTCACCTCCCAAAAGCCACTTCCGTCCAAAACATTCCTCAAAGCATTTCATTTTCTAGTAAACTCCATTTTTTTCTTGTAAAATAGGTCTCAGTTAGAGGTTTGTCCAATTTTGCTTCATATTAGCTCTGGTTTCGGGTCTAAAATCCCCAGGCCAAGAAACCCTCTGTCCATAAAATCCACCTTTTGCAGCAACAATAAATATCAATAAATAATAAAACCTGACCTCCCAGTCCAGACAAGCCCTGTGGATACAACACGTCAGTTACATCCCCAGTTCCCAATAATCCTTTTGGATTTGCCATCAGAAGGATTTATGTGAAGTTGAAAGGGGGTTTTGGTTCATTTTAAGGGGAATATGAATATTATCCCACTGTCACAAATGCCTTTGAGGAGCCCTGCAAGGCTGGGAGGTGTTGGGAGGGAAAAGGGCTTTTACACCACAAGGAGTTCAGATCCTGCTCCATTAAATGCAACAGAAGTTTGATCAAACCATAGGAATGGGGATGGATCTGGGGAAGAACCATGGAATGCCTTGTGTTGGAAGAGACATTAAGGATTATCTTGTTCCAACCCCCTGCCATGGGCAGGGAGAGCTCCCACTACCCCAGGCTGCTCCAACCTGGCCTTGGACACTTCCAGAGATGAGGAATCCATGGAAAACCTGTGCCAGGGCCTCCCCACCCTCCCAGGGAACAATTCCTTCCCAATATCCAACCTCAATTTCCCCTCTGTCAGGCTGAGCCCATCCCCTTGTCCTGTCACTGCAGTTCCTGAGGAACAGCCCCTCTCCAGCTTCCCTGGAGCCCTTCAGACCCTGGAAGGAGCTCTGAGGTCTCCACACCACCTTCTCCTCTCCAGGCTCAACATTCCCAGCTCTCCCAGCCTGTCTCCATAGGGAAGGGGCTCCAGTCCCTTTATCAACTCCATGGTCCCCTCTGGACTTGCTCCAACAGTCCCACATCCTTCCCACGTTGGGGGCACCAGAACTGGGCTCATATTCCCGGTGGGATCTCACCAGGACAGAGCAGAGGGGGACAATCCCCTCCCTCCCCTGCTGCCCATTCCTTTGGATGCCTCCCAGAGCAGCATCTCTGGGCAAAGCCAGGCACAAAAGGGGGCTCAGTGCTGCCAGAACGTGCTGGGAAGCTCGTTGCCTCACCCTGGGAATGGCAGCAAATCCCAGGAAAGCGGGTGGACCTGGAATGTGAGGGCCCTTCTGACCATCCCCGGGGGGGATTACAGACTGTTACAGGCCACCCAACCACACTGTAATCCCCTCATGTGAGTAATAACCCCAATCCACCAGAAAATTACAGTTTCCCAAGGCTGTCATTATCCCACAGGAGGGGTATAATTTGCACAAGTGTAATTTAATCTTGGGGGGGAGGAAAAAAAAAAAGGAGCTGAAGAATGAAGGCTGGTCAGGGACAATCCTTCCTCTGAGTGTCCCCAAGGCGTTACCAGCACTAATTAATTAGGCTCCTACACCCAGGATGAGCTGAGTTTACAGCTGGGCCAGATGAGCCACTCGCCCAAGGCTGTGTGACAAGTTCATGCTCCAAGGAATGTCCCCGTCACACCTGTCAAGGCATCAAACCAGCCCCAAAAACCAAAAGCAGGGGCCCAGGTGGCACCTCTGGTCCCTTCCTTCCTCCCTCCCTGCACTGGGAATTCCTTTATTCAGGGGGAATAAAGGAATGGCTCGGGCTCTAATTAATTTGCTGTTAAAAGGTTAAATAATAATAATAATAATAATATAAAAAAAGGGGGTTGGGGAGGTAATTACAGCAGAAGCTGCCCAAGGGCAACAGGGGAAGGTTGGATGTGAATCGGCCTCTCAGCACAGAGGTTTCTGCTTTTATTTTTAATTAAAGATCAAGAGGAGTTGATATGAAAGTTGTCCATGGAAGACAGTTAAATGTGAAAGATTTTATCCTGATTTTTCCCCGTGAAGAGTCAGCACTTACTGAACTGATAATTTGTTCCCCAAACATTTCATTTTGTGAACTTTACCATTTAAAAAGGTTCTGTTTGTGGGGGTGTTTTCCCACTAAAAACCCAGATAATACAATAAAAGACTCTTTAATAAGAAATAACTGAGAATGAGAATCTCCAAGGGCATCACATGAGCCAAAATTGGGTGATTTGGGTGATTTGTGCACCTGAATTTCACCTTTTTATAGCACTTGGGTCTTCTAATGGAAGGAGATGGTCCCTTCCAACCCAAACCCTTCCATGATTCTTCTGTCTTCCTTGAGCCAAAGCCAGACCCAAACTCCACCATCCTCAGCCTCAAGGTGCTGAAGGAACTGCACAAAAAAACAAAGAAAAATCATCTCTGGTATTGTGGGACCAAGTTCTCGGGCCATAAAATTCTTGACTGTCCCCAGTCTGCTCGTTGTGGGTCTGTCACCACCAGCACTTCTGTGCCCACCCTCAAATTTTCACTCCAATATTCAAATATTCATCTGTATTTCAGTGGGTGTGTTACAGACATAAATCCCACCTAAGCAAGAACACATTCAAATTAAAATTTATATTAAAGCTTATATTAAAATACCCCCTCCATCAGTGCAGCCACTCCAGACTTCATAAAACGTGAAACCCAACCAGCCCATAAAATCACTTTACAGCCTGGCTTAGGTGGAACCAGCCAGTGCCTGAATTGCCACATGGCAACTGCTATTTCTGGGTTAAAATGATAGGGAAGGGGATGATAAGTCAAATAACCCGTTTGAGGACGTGAAGGTGCAGCTGGGCTTGGCCAGGGATGAATCAGGACAATGTCCACAAAGGGTGGCTCCAGCAGGGACCCTATAAAAGCACCCAGGTCCTCCCCTCACTCCGCACGGCTCCACAGGAATCCTACTGCATCCCGTTGGTGATTTGGGTAAGTTGTTCCTGCTGAAATATCCCTTTGCTGGGTAAAGACTTGTTGTTCCTCCGCAATTTGTGTTTGGGTGATGAAGTCGTGCTGTGTTTTCTGGGATTTTGTGTTTTGTTGTGATTCGTTGGTTTGGGTTGTTTGGGCTCCTGCTGTTGTTGAGTTGGAAAGGGAAAAAGGAGGTTCCGTGCTTTCTTTGGATTGGAATCGGCTTCTGGAATGAACAGATGGGAGGAATGACTTGTGTTCCACATCCCAGACCCCGGGATTTGGGATGCAGAGGGTGCACATGTGTCCGTGCACGTTCCAGGGGTGGGAAGGGAGACAGGCACAGATCCCTGGCCAGGATCTGATAACAGGCTTGGGGCTCCTGTGAGGAGCAGGGAAGGAAGGAATGAGGTGGCTTTGGAGGTTTCCAGGCACAGCTTTTGAGGTCACAGACCCACACAGATCTTGTCTCAGGGTTAAACATCCTCTAAGTGGCTTCACAGAGGTTGGTGCATCTCAGTGCCAGGCAGGGAGAGAACTTTGTGTCCTGGAAACGTCACAGGGACATGAAGCTGCTAGAGCAAGTCCAGAGGGGAATGTGGAGATGCTCCAAGGGCTGGAGAACCTCTGCTCTGGAGCCTGAGAGAGCTGGGAGGTTCAGCCTGGAAAAGGCTCCAGGGAGACCTTAGAGACCTCCCATGGCAGGGGGTTGGACTAGATGGGCTTTAAGGTCCCTTCCAAGCCAACCCATTCCACGATTCCCTGATAATCACCCAGCACAGCCCCAAGGGGCAGGTTCTTGGGGCACCCCCTGAGTCACCATGCCCAGCTCCCTCCTGCCATCCCCAAACACATCCTGCCATCCCCCATCAAACGTCATCCAAACACGCCAGGAGCAAAGTTGGAGGACACTCCCCATCCCACTAAAACCCTCGAGCACTGGAATTGCTTCCCCGTGCCCTGGTGACACAGAGCTGGCCATGGCACGGAGAGGCCACAGCACACGGAGCCAGCCTGACCCTGGCAGCTCCCCCTCCTCTTTCCATGCTTGGATCCAAGAAAACCTCCCATCCTTTGGTCTGCCCCTTTCCCTCCAGGCTTGCTCGGATCTGCAGGAAGATGTCTCGCTTCTTGGACAGCGTTTCCACCATCATCAGCATCTTTCACAAACAAGCACAGGAAGATGGAGACGGCTCCACCCTCAGCCGGAGCAGGATGAAGGAATTCATCCAGACGGAGTTTGCAGATGCCCTTGCTGTGAGTGTTGCTGAAACAGGGAGGGATTGAGTGCAGGGAGTGCAAAATCTCCTTCTGGACAGGGGATGGTTCTTATGGCAGAGGGATGGGAAGGCTTCAGCCAAAGAAGAGAGATGTTGGGTGGCTTTGTGCTGAGGAGAAGGGTGTGGAGAACTCCTGAGGGAGCTGGGGGGGCTCATCCTGGAGAAAAGGAGGCTCAGGGGGGACCTGGTGGCTCTGGAATTGCCTGGAAAGAGGGAGGAGCTGGGGGGGAACAAGGCACAGGATGAGAGGGAACGGCCTGGGAGGGTCTGGTTGGAGATGAGGAGGAATTTCCTCCTGGAAAGGGTGGTCAGGGCCCAGGGAGGTTTGGAGTCCCCATCCCTGGAGTGTCCAGGGAAGGACTGGAGGTGTCCCTGGGGGACAAGGTGGGGATGGAGCACAGCCTGGACTCCATGATCTGAGAGGTGTTTCCCAATATAAATGTGATTCCATGACTGCTTTGATGGCTCTTCCAACCCATTTTGCCAGGAGCAAATGGGTAAAAGCTGGAGAACGAACCGTGGGAAGCTGTGGTTTTCTTTCCCAGATAAGGAAAGAAATGTAACCAGTAGAAGGAGAACAGCACATCCCAGAAAGAACAGAGCTGTTTATCCACAGACAGGGAACAACCAGGAAAATGGAGAATAAAACCACAGATGTGTTGCTGAGCTCTAGAAATGAAGGTGTGAAAGATGGAAAGATAAAAGGTTGTGATTGCTCCAGTTTTGCATTTCTGTGCCAAGGAGCAGGAAGAATAAAGTCCCTTTGATGTTTCCCTGTGTTTTCCCTGCAGAAGCCACACGACCCTCAAACAATCGAGAAGATTCTGCAGTTCCTGGAGTGGGATGAGGACGGGAACATCGATTTCAATGAGTTCCTCCTTCTGGTGTTCCGAGTGGCCAAGTGCTGCTATTGGTACCAGCCCACAGCCCCGTACCTTCGGCAGAGGACAAAGCTCTCCACCAGTGGCAGGACACTCCGAGAGCCTGAAATCAGGAACAGAGGGAGCCGCCGGCAGCTCCAGGAGGAGGAACAACCAACCTGTGAGAGGAGTCACCCCCTGCCCTGTGAACCTGAGCTGACACGAGACACCAGGGTCAGTGAGCTGGGAGTGTTAGAGGAGACGAGGAGGGATCACCAACGGCGTCACACGAGGAGCAGGGACGATGCCGAGCAAAGCAGAGAGCCGGGGGAGCCAATCCCTCAGGAATACGAGGAACGAAGCCAAGAGCCACGGGAGCAACGGAACCAGAGGCGGCATCAGCCACCGGAGGTGGGCAGGAGAGGAGAGGCACAACTCCAGCCTGGCAGAGTCCGGGAACGTGAGCTGGGAGGGGACAGGGAGTCCCAGGAGGGGGCTCAGCGGGAGGGAGTGGCAGACGGGAGGATCCGCAGCCGGAGCTGTGAACTCAGAGCACGGCCGGAGCAGGGGGGCGGCCACTGGCCACGGGAGCCAGCAGGGCCAGCGTGGGATGGAAGGAACCAGCTGCCACGAGGAGCAGATGGAGGAAGTGACAACGAGCCACACAGACCTGGATTACGGAGGGAAGAGAGAGGCCGCCACCACCAGCACGAGCTGGAACAAAGGGCACTGGAACGTGGGCTGGAATGTCTGGACTCGAGTCACCCACATCAGTCATACCTGGAGGAACCACTAGAGATTGACCTCAGGGATGGGGAAACCACTGAGCCAGAGGGACGTGTCTGCGAACAAAGACCAAACCAGGAACGAGAGATTGAGTGTGGAGAGAGGGAAAGAGAGATCCGAGAGGAGCAGGAGAGGGAGGGAAGAGATGATCCAAGAAGAAAAGGGAGGATGAGAGAGAGGAGGATCGATGTCCAACGGGAGCTGGAAGTCTCTGAACACCAGACACAGGAAAAGGAAGAGAGGGAAGAAGATGAAAGGAGAGAACGTGAGTCCCTGAGGTACGAAAGGACAAGAGACAACAGAGCAGTAGCAGCAGAAGCTGATGTGAAGGTTCACAGAGAGATCCGGGAACTTGAAATACGTGAGGACCTGAGGAGGAGGGAATGTCCCCGTGAGTGTGAAGGCAAAGAACAAGAAAGGAGGATTTTCAGGAGAAGTGAGAGGAAAGAGCCCATTCTAGAGAGAAGGATCGATGTCCAACGGGAGCTGGAGATCTCTCAGAGCCAGACATGGGAAAGGGAGGAGAGAGGGGTCAGAACCAACCAGAGGAAAACACGAGAACCTGAAAATTGTGAAAGGAGAGAAAGTGAGTCTGTGAGATACGAAACTACAAGAGACACCAGAGTAGCAGCAGCAGAAGTAGAAGGTGATGTGAAAGTCCGCAGAGAGACCTGGGAACTGGTGCCACGTGAGGACCTGAGGAGGAGGGAATGTCCCCAGGAATGTGAAAAAGAAGAAAGGATTACCAGGAAAAGTGAGAGGGACGAGCCTGTTCTGGAGAGAAGGATCGATGTCCAACAGGAGCTGGAGGTCTCTGAGCGCCAGACCCAGGAAAGGAAGGAGAGAGGGGTCAGAACCAAC
>WEIV01008094.1:2210-34949 GCA_013390005.1 Calyptomena viridis
GAGGGGTCTTGGATGGTGGAAGAAATTGGTCTGAAAAAATCTCTGATAACAAGAAGTCCAAGTCAAAATTCAGTGGTGAAAAGTGTGGACCAAAATGCTTTTCCAGCCCTGCAATGGCCATGGGTCTGCTACTGTCCCAGATGTATTTTCATAACTCCAAAAGTCCTTGTGCTCTCAGAACCCACAGGCTGCAGGTCCAGAGCTGCTTTTATCCCTGTTCTCTGTTTGCTTTTGTTTAGGGTCCGGGTGTTCGACCTCCACCGGAGCGAGTCCGTGTGTTCCCTCTATGCCCACCAGCTGGGAGTGTCTGCAGTGCAGATGGATGACTGGAAAATTGTCAGTGGAGGAGAAGAGGGCCTGGTCTGTGTGTGGGACCAGCGTATGGGCACCAAGCTCTGGGAGATGCATGCCAGGTAACTTGTGTGGGGTCGTGATCCGTGGTGTTTGTGGGATCTGACAGACAGGATCAATGTGGGAAGGAGATGGAAATGCACCAAAATGGTAGGTTTTTGAAAGTTTTGTGTAGTGTTCATGTGATTTGGGAACAGATTGCCTCCCCACCCGAGTGCTGTGTTTCTGTATGTGTCCTTTAGCTGTCATGGCTTTGTGCTCATTAGTTAACGAGTGCTTCAATCAGTGTAAGGGAGCAGGGGAAATTATCCCCCCTGGATTTTCCATGAAGTTCAGTTGCTGTCTTCTCCCTGCCCCATCCCCAACCACTCTTTACTTATTGAATACTTATTGAACCTTGGATTTACAATGCTGGACTGGCTGTTGTTTTCAGAGTGACTGGCTCTGGCTGTCTCTACCCACTGGATCCTTACACAATCCCTCTGTTTCTGTTCACACATTAACGGTGATGTTGGAAGCCAGGCTGGTATTTAAACTCATTTAAATATTAAAATACCAGTTTGTACTGAAAGCACAAGAAGTACAGTACTGAAAGTACAAGCAGAGACCAGTATCCTGGAGCTGACAGATGCTACAGCCAAATTACGATTTCCTAATCAAGGCACAATTCCAGAGGAGTTAGCTTTGTCTGGTGAAGACTCAAGGTTTCAGCCCCTTGTAAGTCTGAGTGATATCCATAAAATGAGCAGATAAATCCTGATTTCTTTTTTTTTTTTAATGCCTCTTCCCCAAAGAGGAACTAGATGAGATATTTCCAGCCAGGGAAGTTCAAGCTGGAGCTGTCATTGATTAATAGCAGGTATCGCCTTCTCTGTTGACCCTGGGAATGATAAAGCCTGTTGTGATGTGGCTGATGCATTAAAGACAATATTCCATTGTTTGTCTCCTTGGCATGCTCATTAGTGCTGCTCCAGGAGGAGGGCAGGCAGGGCAGGGAATGTACTCACAGTGAAACCATTAGATTAAACATTTAAAATACTGTTTAATCCATAGAGGAATCAGAAGGGATCACTTCAATCAAAAAGCCTTCACAGATAAGGAGTGTGTGTGTTGTTATCCATGGCTACAGCCCTGTGCCAGGAATGGAAAACAAGGACAGAAGCCAAGGGAGGTGACAGGAGACACGCTGGGGTTGTGAAGATGAGCCACCTTCATCAGAAGAGAGAAGTTACTCCTACTTGAACAGAAAATGCTGTTACAGTGGTTTCAGGGTTAGTTTATTCACCAGTGAGAGGAAAGGAATGAACACCAGATTCAGCATCCAAAGGAGGGACACAAAGATGGTGAAGGGTCTAGAGGGGTCATATGAAGAGCAGCTGAGGTCACTTGGCTTGTTCAGCTGGAGAAGAAGAGACTGAGGTCAGAGCTCATCAGGGTTTGCAGCTCCCCCACAAGGAACATCTCCATCTCTCATCTCTGTGACATTGACAGAACCTGAGGGTAGGGCTGGAGCTGTGTCACGGGAGGGTCGGGTTGGATCTCAAGAAGGTTCTTCTCCCGGAGGATGATTGGGCACTGAACAGGCTTCCCAGGGTTTGGTCACAGTTCTAAGGCTGCCAGAGCTCAAGGAGTGTTTGGACAACACTCTCAGGGACATGTTGGGATTGTTGGGCTGTCCTGTGCAGGTCCAGGGGTTGGACTGATGATCCTTGTAGGTCCCAGCTTGGGATATTCTGTGACTCTGATTCTTATGCCATATAGTGCATTGCTAGATCAGTGCTTGGGGGTGTAGGAGCAGAGGTCCTGGGTGTCCTTACCCTTCATTTTGGCAAGCATCCTGCTCTTTCCAGGAGTGTGCTGTAGTCCTTAGAGCAGCAAGCAAGCAAACAGCCCTCATCCCTCACAGCCTGGGTGCTGCCGAGTGTAGAACACATTTTCTGACCTCCACATGTATTCTGGTAAAAGCCCACTAGATGGGAATAGAAGATGTAGGATCTGCTCCAAAGTGGACAAGAGCCAGAGGTGCAAATTCCCAACCTCTGGCCATAGAGAGCACACCAATTTAAACGAATTCTTGTTTAATTCAGAGCGATTCCTTTCCTGCACTTGGATTTTAGGAGTCCAGTGCAGGAGGCACCTCACTCAGTGCTCTGGGTTGTTTTTCAGACATCCAGTCCGCCACGTGTGGTTTAATTCCCACAGTCTCATCACTGCAAATATCCCTGAAGAGAAGAATCCTCGGGGCACCAGCATCACGGATGATGACCTCACTGTGCACCGCAAGTGAGTAAGGCAGCTCTCAGAGATCTGCTTTCCTATGTATTTTTAAATAGCTCACTAAGCCCCTGAGTCATAATCCAGAGCAGGAAAAGAGGGGGTATAGCATCTGAAAAATTAAAAAAGTTTAAGGATAAGGTTTTCAAAAGAAGTGAGGAATTGGCTCTTTATTTTCTTGAACACAAAAAATGCATTTCTTTCTCAGCAAGGTAACATAAAGGCCACTGAAAGCAGACAGGGAATGCAGCCCTTTCCATGCTCTAAATATTAGCGATGATACCCACTCCTAAAGGAAAACTGCTGGTATTTAAACTGCAGGTTTTGGTATTTGCATCTCAGGCTGTTATGTGTCTAATTGAACTATCAAATGACAATGTACTTGTCTTCCCCTGTCCTGAACAGGCTAGGGATGTTTCAGCAGTTGACAGTCACATCTCTGCAGTGCTGGAGGGAATGATTCATTCCCAGGGCCTGCAAACTGCACAGCCCAGTGCAGAAGGGAGGAAGCTTTATCCTCAGCTTCCAAAGCATTGAATTTTTTCATTTGGATGATCCTTTATGGTGATCATTCGTTTCTCCAGTATACAACTAAGATGAGATGATGTGTCCTGGTTGTGTTCTGTGCAGGTATCGAGGAATCATTTACTCCTACGAGTTCTCAGCAGACCAGCTGGGTGGGGACAGTGTCCTCCCCATCTGCCGCTCGTCCTACGACGAGCTCACGGGCTACAACTACAACATCGGCCTGGCAGTGCCCTATGACAGCATTTAGGGGCTGCCTTTCCCTGGCTCGGGGGACCAAGAGGAAATCCGCTTGGCCCAAGCACCCAAAAGATGGTGTTGGCTGCAGGCCAGTGGGCTGGGATCTGCCAAAAATTGAGGGTATGGACCCAGAGAGAGTGTGGCTGCCCTCAGGCATGGCACTGAAATGTGCTGATGTGTAAATGTTTAGGGGTTCCATCTTGGTGGGGTGGAGAGTGAAGAGTGAAGGGAACGTTACACTGCAGGGTGAACAAAAACGTTCCTGCTGCTTGTGGGAAAGATGCTGCTGATCCCACCTTGGCAGAGGACACGGTCAGGAAGGCAGAATGGGACACTGTGAGGGAGAGAGGCTGGGAGCACACTGAGGAGTTCATGCCTACCCTGAGAGAAGTACACCAAGGATTTGGAAAAGCACGCCGCTGAGCCACATGTTTGATATTTCTTTCCTGGTAATAAGCTGTTCATTCTTGTTTTCCTTGGAGTGCATTGGAATGTGTCAACACATACAAAAGGTTCTGGTGGTTGGGAGAGGGAGGATGATGGAAAGAGGGATGGGGAGGTTGGCCTAGGCTAAGCTGGATGCTTGGGAACTCAGCAGGGCACATGCATCTAAATTATTTTGAAATGAATTATTTTTTAAACTCTCTAAAATTCTGGATGAAATGTTTTTTAATTGTATGTGTACATGTATTTGTGGAGTTCTGTTCCTGAGTCTTTTAGGGTGAACCAACCCTATGCACTGGAACAAAGGGCTGTCATGGCTCAGGTGTGTTCTTTGCTGGGTCATGTCCTTCCACATGGAAGGTGCTTGGAAGTTGGGTTTCTGAGACTGGCCTCACTTCCAAACTGGAAATTGATCATGAAACAGAAGGGATGAACTGACTACAGTGCCCCTGCTTGGGTGTTGAGCACCAAAGCTGTAGAGAAGCCCCCAGGCTGAAGGGTAGGACATGCTCAGGTGAAAATGAGGAGTGAGGCTTTACCTTAAACCCAGGCTGTCCTGACACAGGTAAAACCGGTTTGGAGAACAAGAGCTCCAGTCCTGCATGGATCTGTTTTACTGATTTGAAACTCTTCTGTGGCTGTGATTTGCTCTTGTAAACTCACTGGTGCAAACCAAAGCCGTGTCAATTCTGTTTAAACTGAGTTAAGTTTTAACTTAACATCTTTGTACTGGATTAATGGAATCAACATAAAAGGACTGCGGAGAGATGAAGGAATGTGCCCAAACCTGCAGGAGAGGGGCTGGGCTGTCACTTCAACCCTTACCCAGTCACTGAGGCAGCCCTGGAGAGTTTCCCACTGCCCTTCTGCCTGGAGAGAGGTGGATGTCACAAGTTTTCATTCTTTGGGGTGGTTTTCCATGACCCCCAGGCCAAAATTTCATGTGTTTTTTGTTTTTAACAGTTAGGTTTTTTTCCTTGTGATGGCTACACAAGAAGTGCAAGGGGTAAAGCCATTCTGTCTCACCAATAAATTTGATCTTTCATAAAGCTTTGGTATTTTGGTTTTTATTCCTTTGCCGTTCTGGGAAGCCAGCTCCCTCCTTTTGTTCCTGGAAGAGCAATGTCATGGATATGTAGTTTGGACAAGAGTTCAACAGAAATCTGACTAAGTTTCTGTAGCATTTGTAGATTTTGGGTATTGCTTCAGCCCTGTGACTCCTGATGTGCTGAACAGGTCATTGTTCACCCTCCATGCCCCAGCCCTTGGCTTGTTCCCACCCTGACTCTCCTTATCTTGCTTTGCTATCTCAGGACAGCTTTGTTCCTTCTTCATCTCCCTGCTTCGAGGAGCAGATAAGTTGGTGGTGTGCCCACAGGTCCAAGCCCTTTCCTGGAGTCTACCTCTGCGTTCCTTCTCCCTCTCCTCCTGCACCTCCTGTGCCAAGGCTGCCCAGTGGATGCTGTGCAGCACCTGCATGTGGAGGTGTTTGCTTTTGTAGGCAGAGCAGCCCTGCAAGTCACCAATTCATTGGTCACCAACCCATCCCGTCTTGGAAAGCTTGTGTCACTTCCAGTGAAGGAAGGAATTCCATGTTACAGGCCCTGTTTGGTTGGCTCACCGTCTGGATGCAGCTTCTCTGGGCAGACCAGAGTGTGTCCTTTGGGTGTTTTCCCTGTGTCTGGAATCAGTTTAGGAAGGTTGCACCACAGCAGAAGATTGTGTATGCATTTAACTTGCATTCCTAATGCAAATGAGGGCACTTAGGCTGATGGAGAGTATCCATGTTGGGAATTTAATTTTTGTTTCTGTAAAGTGCTGTTGTCCTACTTCACTGGGTGCTCATTAACACTGCTCTGAAGTGGTGCTGGAGTGGAGCAAACACAAGCGTGGCTGCTTGGATCAGGGTAAGGGCACATTTCAGTGGAACCTCTTCCTCAATTTCAAGAGTAAGAATGGAGTCACCATCCAGTCTTTACTGGGGAATAATGCCACCTTTGGGCTTCCCACCTGGGGACTCCTTGGGACTTGGTGCAATTTGTGGCAGGAAGGGGCAAAGCTGGGCTCCTGCCCAGGAGACCCATGTGGTGTCCCACAGACAAAGGTCACCTCTGAGAAGGGACATCTCTGGTGAGCTGAGCTTGGCAGGGGGCCAAGTTGAGGGCATGTTGGACCAGGTTGGATTGACCAGGCAGAGGTTGGGCTGAAAGTGAAGAGGTTGGGCTCCCACTGGTGCCACGTGCCAGGCTGGTGACCAGCAGTCAGGCTGGATAATTGAGGACAGCTAAAGAATTCAAAGGCACCAAAGGAGGAAATAGATTGGGGTGAAAAGCCTCAAGAGCAGCTTCTGGTGCCTATTGTTGGTGATAGTGACCTTCAGCTAAAAAGAGGTGTCTGTTTCCTCATGAGAAGGATCCCTGCTCCAAAGGGAATAGGAGATCAAAGGGGGTCTGTCTGTGTGCCAGCCTCCAGCTGCTGCTGAGCTCCGGAGCTGTGACTGCAGGGAGCAGCGGTCAGGGCTCAGCACAAGGAGAAGGACATGGTAGGATGTGCTCAGCTGTAGAGCTGTGCTGGAAAATCTGTGCTGGAAAATTCCCACTGCCCCTCCACAGATTCTGGGTCCAACCCATCAGCAAAGACCCCCAGAAGGTGTTTTTTTCTCTGTTTTGTGTCCTCAGCCCCCTTGGCATTGGGGGAAGAGCAATTCCAGCGTTTCAGGAGCTGCCATCTCTTGATGCTGAGGAGTGGGGGGAGGAGGAACAGTGGGTGCTCTTTGTGCAGAGAGGGACTGTGGGGGTCTCTGACTCAGCAGCACCTTCTCCTCCCACCCTGCAGCCATTCCCACTCAGCCTCTGCTTTCCTGCCCCTGCCCATCTTTGTTATTCCCTGTTCCAGTTGCTGTCAGAGGTGAGTGTGTGGCACTGATGTACCAAGATGGTGCAAAAACTTGTTTATGCCCTCTCTGCCTCCTCTTTTCTCCCAATGACATTTGGCCACTCATTTCCACCTTCCATGGATGGTCCTAAAACTTTCCCCTACATTTTGGACAGTGCTGGTGTCCTCCGAGACCCTCTCAGTCTGTTGTGCTTCCAAGATTGGTTCCCGCCTGACAGAGGGGAAGATGAGGCAGCAGTGGTTGGAGACCACATCAGCAGATGAAATACTGATGGATTGTACAGAAGAAACCAGTGGGAAAGGGCCTATTCCAGGTCAGGATTTGTGGCACTGGCAGATAACTGGCCAGAAATGTGAACTTTCAACCTCTGGGCCAAAGGCCTTTTCATGGAAGAGCTGCTGTGTCACCTCTGCCTCGGATGGTGCCACTCAACTAAGGAGCTCCTCAAAATTTTGCTCACAAATATCAGTTGCAGGTGGCTGCTCCAGCTCCATGGCTGTGGGCTTTGTGCTACCTCTTGCTCTTCTGCTCTTTCCACCCTTCCTGGGCAGGTGTCCCCTGTGTTTCAGTCTCTCCTGCCTTTCACAAACTCCAGAGTGGCTGACAGATGGGTGGGGATAGTTAGACAGGGATTACTGGTGGGAAGATGGGTCAGACTATGTTCCCTCTGAGCCAAACCCCCAGCGTGCCCAGGGCATCTGCCCTGCAGTCCTGGGAGTCAGTCCCAGACCTAGGAGTCACTGCTCTCTCCAATGCTGCACAGCCTTTATCAGCCTTCCCAGAGTTTTCTGACATGTAGCAAAGCAGCTTTAATTTTCTAATTACCCTCTGCTGACCACGACTGGGATCTGCCACAGAGCTTTGTGCCACATCACAGGGCTCAGCATCCTGGCCCCATAACAGAACTATTATCCTTTATGGAATGCTCTGGACTTTACAGGATTTTGCTGTGGGCTGCAACAGAAGCTTCACCCTTGCCAGGTTTCCCAGGGCTCTTCCAGATTTTCCTGTGATTTACAGAATTATTATCCTCCATCTCACTGGGGTTTGCTGTGTCTAACACCAGCATTTTGTTGCGCTGCCCTGGCTTTCCACTGGCTGTGGGAATGATACTTCTGTCCTGCAGGATCCATTACTGTGGATCAGGCCATCAGCCCTTTGGTGGGGTGAGGATCAGGCTGATCCAGTCCCTCCCTTTACACTCTCCCTTTCATCTGCTTCATCCAACCCTCCCTCCTGCTCTCCACTTCATCTCATTTCCTGCAGAGGATTGTATTGGGTCCTGTCTCTGCTTCCCACAGTCCTTGCTCCCACACTTTCCACACCACCTAACAAAATATCTGGGGACAGCTAATTAGCTCGAGATAATAATTACCCTCCTGTCACTACTTTCCAGTCCTCCTGTCCTCCCCTTCCCTGGATTGCTCGGTGTACCAGCCCTTGCTGGTAGGGATCCTCTTGGATATCTTCTCCCAGGAAACCACAGCATGGCAGGGCAGTAGGACCATGATCTGATGTCAACCTCTGCAGCCCCACCAACATCTAAGGCTTTTCCCAGGAGGAACAGCCCCTCTGGGTGATCCAGGTTTGGAAAAGGGCCTTTCAGGCACACGGGACTGTGGCCTGGAGCACGGAGCTTGCAGCTGGTTCAGGGAGTGGGATGGTCCTGCAGCATCTGTGTGGAAATTTCTGTGAGAAAACAGGGAAAGGAGCCTGGGTTGGCTCCTGGAACCTGGGTATTGCAGGAGGAGCTGGATGTTGTGCTCCTGTGTATATGGAGTGGGAGGGACCATGGAGGGACAGGAGAGGGAGCAGCAGGTTCGGTGTCAGTCAGGAGGTTGGCACTGTCCCTGTACCCATGTGGTGCAGCTGGGCATGACCCCATGAGATGAGGGTGTCCGAAGGAGCCAGAGGAGAGCAGGGTTGGAATCCCAGAGCCCTCAAACAGACCAGGCTTTGGGGACAGCAGGCAGCAGTGGGAGCCCCTCAGGGCCACAGTGGCTGTGCTGGAAAAGCCGGGAGCTCCATTGCCACCATCTCCTCCCAAATCCCAGCACTCAGTCCCACCTGCAGCACCAGCACCAACTCTGGCTCTCACCATCCAGCCCTGCTCTAGCAGGTGCCACAACTCTGTCCCACGGCTTTATAGGACACCCAGCGGGATGTGGTGGCATTCCCAGCATGGAGCTGCAGGACGGGATCGGTTCCAGGTCAGCCCCAGCCTGTCCATGATGCAGCCGAGTCAGGTCTCTCCAGGACAGGACTGCATTGCAGGGAAGGGCTGTCCTTTGCTGGTTGAGCTCTCCCTCCTGCTGCTGGCTCCAAGAGCCACCCTGGAGCAGGGACTGCCAATGGACAGCAGGGGTTTGAGGGGACAAAGCTACCAAAGCCTGTGAGGGAAGTCCTTATCTGTGCCCTCAGGGGGGAGGGGGGGGCTGAGCAGAGCAGAGACCCCCAGTAATACGGACAAGAAGGACAAAGTGTTGGTGCCCTGAGCCAGGGAGATGTCAGGCACTCACTGCCCACAGGGATGGAGAGGGCAATGCTGGGGCTGTGGTGGCTCCACATCCATCACTCCCTGCAACCCCTCACATGCTGTCAGCTGGGAGGGGGCTCTGTTCCCATCGAGGGAACATGTCACCAGGGGAAGCTATTTTTGATAAAACAAACAAATCTTTCCTGCTTTTCTAAAAATACCCATTGCCCTTTTTTTTCCCCCTGCATTCCCAGCTCAGGCTGCCTTAGAGACAGAAATGCGCCTGGAGCCATCCAGTTATTAATACCAGTAAACAACCCCTTGTCTCTGGTGCCTTGTTCTAGCAGGAACATGTGGGGGCAGGAGCCACCTGGTTGCCAGAAGCCCACGTCCCCTTATCCCAGCATCCCTGCTGCCTGCATCCCTCCTCAGATCCTCCTGGCTCCAGCCAGCAGATACAGCCAGGGTGGCTGGTTTGGGTTTAAATTGGGGTTATTCCTTGTGTTGCTGCCACTTTTGCTGGCTTGAGCATCTTGTAGTATGCAGAGTGGGATGTGGTTGTCCTTCCAGGTGCTGAGGATCCTGCTTTCATCCTCTGCCCCTTGGCATCCCCATCCCCACCTGCACACTCCCCCCTTGGCATAGGATCAGGGGGGCTCACAGCACAAGCTGGGCCATCCCTTGCCCACACCAGCACGTGGCAGAGGCTAAAAAATTAGGTTTATGGGGAGAGCAGGATTAGTGGAGGGTTTCTGCACGGGGAAAAGACCCTGCCAGGCCCTGGGAGATGGATGGATGGAGTATTTCTGAGCAAGAAGTAAAAAGAGAAATACCTTTTATTACAGATAAAAGCCTCTTATGATTCTAGAGAGCAGAAGGCAGCGGCAGCCCCACTGCAGGTGGGGACAGAGCCCTTGGTGCCAGGAACATGGAGCTGCTGCTGAGTCCTCTTCTTCCTCCTCATCCTCTCCTCTCCTCCTCTTCCTTCTCCTCCTCTCCCCCTCAGTAGCAGTGAGCAATGGTCTCCATGTTGAGGAAGCGANAATTGGGGTTATTCCTTGTGTTGCTGCCACTTTTGCTGGCTTGAGCATCTTGTAGTATGCAGAGTGGGATGTGGTTGTCCTTCCAGGTGCTGAGGATCCTGCTTTCATCCTCTGCCCCTTGGCATCCCCATCCCCACCTGCACACTCCCCCCTTGGCATAGGATCAGGGGGGCTCACAGCACAAGCTGGGCCATCCCTTGCCCACACCAGCACGTGGCAGAGGCTAAAAAATTAGGTTTATGGGGAGAGCAGGATTAGTGGAGGGTTTCTGCACGGGGAAAAGACCCTGCCAGGCCCTGGGACATGGATGGCGGGAGAATTTCGCAGCCAGAAGGAAAAAAACAAANCTCATCCTCTCCTCTCCTCCTCTTCCTTCTCCTCCTCTCCCCCTCAGTAGCAGTGAGCAATGGTCTCCATGTTGAGGAAGCGAACATGCATCTTGGTTTCAATGTCGATCCCCTGCCACATCTGCAGGGGAGGAGGCTGAGCAGGGCCAGGTCCCAGGTCCCTGAGTCCCCCATCTTCCTCCTCCCAGCGAGAGGGGTGGAGATGCCACTGACCTTAAGGAAATCCTCAAAGGTAATGCCCTCATACACCTGGTCCGGCCCCTGTGCGCAGCAAGAGAGGAAACATTACAGCTGCCCCAGCCCAGTGGGACACAGGGGTCTGGGGGCACTGGGTGACCTGGGGGGGTCCCCTAGTGCTGTGGGACATATTTCCCATGGATGTATCATGCTTGCCCCATGGTACCCCATGGCCAGCCCCAAACGGGTTCCCAGACCACCATGGAGCTCCCTTTTCCATAAGCACTGGCTCTCCAAGCACTGAGGGTGGAGCTTTGTGAGATGCTGTTCGCTGATCCCCCTTGGGCTCTGAACATGGAAAGAAACCATCCCAAAAGCTGCTGCCTGCAAAAATATCTCCATCCAAAGCAGCTGGGGGATAAGGGACCTCCCCCTGGGAAGGACAGACACCTTCCAGACCCATTTTTGATGCCACCACAGCACCTCAGTGCCATGGCAGAGCACGGAACTGGCTCCTACCATTTGTCCCACATAGATGCTGGCAGCCTCCATCATGGCCCCGTCGGCGATGGACCGGGCTGACTCTTTCTCCAGGTGTGGGTTCCCTGACAGCAGCTCCTCCACCACCTACAAGGCAACAGGTCAAGGCTGGGGCCAAGCATTCCATGGAGATGGGGTGGGAGGGACTATACATTACATTTCTGTACTCCTGCAGTGTGATCTTCCCATCATGATCCGAGTCGTACATATGGAAGAGGACTGGAAGGGATAAGAGGAGTGTGGCAGGGTCAGGGGAGCCCCTTCCCACCATCCCNAGTTTATCTCGTCCACCAGCCCATCCGACTCCTGCCGCAGGTTCCTGCTGACAGCGGGGCAGACGGTGACAGGGAGCCAGGATCCCCCAGCCGCCTGCTCCCACCCCCATCGTGTTCCTCAGCAAAGCTTTGGGTCTGGTTTGTCCCTAAGATTCAGCTTAAATGCCCGTAGTTTTCCTCCTGGCCCCATCCCAGCCTTTAAGGAGATCTTTTCCCAGCCACATCCCACTTCGTTGGATAAACCAACCACCCCGACCCTCCCCATGGTGCTGAGGGTGTTCCTACCGCTTGTCAAAAAAGGCGTGGACGATTTTCCCCCTAATTGGGTTGAACTCCAGGTCAGGAATGCTGTCAAAATTCTCCTTGCTGCAAAGGAAGGAGGGACAGCCCGAAGTGTGAGGGAGAGAGGAGAAGGGAGTTGCTTTGACAGCCACTGAAAGCTCCAACCCTATTCTTCCAAAGTAATTGTGGAAAAACAGGGGTTTCAGATGAAAACCCCTTTTTGTTTCAATTCAGACTGAGGAGCAAGTCTGCGCTTAGCACAGCTATGGGAGAATTTTGTCCCCACTAAAAGAGAATTTTCCCAGAAATAAGATCTCAAATAAGGCTTGGGAAGGAACTCCTGCTGTCCACCCTCCCCTTGGTTTCCTTTGTATCCCGCTGTCACCCTGTGCTGTGCCATGGACACCAGGCTGAGCCTGTGCTGGTCATTTGCTATCAACTATTTATAAAGCAAATGAGCCAAGAAATAACTCCTGGGAGGAGGGAAGCAGTGGGCGTTGGGCTTCCTGGCTGGTGAAGGTGGCTGGAGGTGCTGGAGTTCTCCCAAGGAAGCGCTGTCAGGGCTTTGGTGCACAATTCCCTGCACAGACACTGAGAACAAGGGCAACTGCAACCCCACTTCCCTGATTTTAAAGCTGGGAAGGAATGGGATGTTCAGCAGGAGCAACCCTGCTCTCAGGCCACTGCTTCACTGCTGATTTTTCCATGGGTTATTTACAATGCCACAGTGCAAAGAGCCAGCTCGGCAGGGCTGGGGAGGACTGGGAAGGGCATGCTCAAACCTCACAGCCCAGGCCAGGCGGGTGCTGTGGGTGATGCTCTGTCCAAGGCAGTGGGAGTGGAGTGGCTAGCACTGGGAACGGAACTGCTGGCACTGGGGATGGAATTGCCGTACCGGATCGTCAGCTGGTCCTGGCTCAGCTGCTTGAACCGCCGGTGCAGGTGCTCAATCTGTTCAGAGGTGACTGTCGAGGGAAAAGAGAGAGGTGAAGGAGGGTTGAGCTCCCTGGGCAACTCCAGAGGATCCATCTGGGAGGTCAAGTCTTGCCCAGGGACACGAGAAGACTGATGGGCACCAAAGCTTGTTCTCTGCAGACACCACTGCCTGGCAATAGCTAAAGGGCTGCCTGTTCCTGCACCCCTGGCAGTGGGGAAGGGCCTTGGGCACTTCTTGGTACAGTTGTGCCTGTCACTATTTCCCTTTGGTGCCTCCGTGCCGCCCTGCAAGGTCCATGTCTCTGTCCCCGTGTGCTCTGTCTCTTGCTGGCTGCAGAGGGGGTGACAGGGCTGTTTCATCCCTAATCCTTGTATGCAGAAACTTTCGTGGCCCAGACTGCATGGCACAGCATGGCATGGCATGGCACATCAGGATCCCACTCCCTCCAGTTCAGGATCCTCCGTATCGGACCTTTCAAACAGGCTTGACCATTTCATTTGGGATTGTTGGCACCGTGGGCAGAGCTGTGCCTGGGGAACATGTTCTAGGACATCTCCCCAGCTGGGAAGTTCCTGTGCCCGTGTTCACACGGATGGCAGGAAATAACACTGGAATCAGAAATCCCCGCAGTTGACAGCAGCCACCTGGGTCTTGCCAGGGAAGAAGGAAAGCTGAACATGGACATTGACAGCCCAAAAGCAATGCTGGGGCTTTGAAATTGCTGCTGTTCAGTGTGAACTAAGGAGCCACAATCCATCGAGATGGGCACTGCCTCCCCCAGAGATACTGCAATCCCAGACCTGGGGTAGGGGCTGGAATTGGGCTGCCAGCAGCTTTGCTTTGAGCGCTGGGGTTACATAGCGAGGCTCAGCAGCACCTTCTTACTTCCCTAATCCCATGGCACAGGAGATTTTATCTTTCCCCAGCTACTCTCTACGGGCTGTAACCAAGCTCTACAAACCCCCGAGGACGCATAGAGCCAGACTCTTGTGCAAATATTGACAGTGGCCACTCCCAGGAGCCAGGGAAGTGGTTTACAGCTCTGTCTCCATGAGCTGGTGGAGTGTGTCTGGGCACCAGCTGGACCCACACGGGCACCAGGCAGGGCTGCACCAGCAGCTGGACGTGAGCCTTTCCCAGTGTCAAGGAGAAAGATAAAACCATATTAAAGTGTAATTGAAGGGTTGCAAATGGTTAAGTGCTGTGGCTGAAAGGCACCAGGTCAGTGCTGCTGGCTCCCTCCCTCGTTCTCTTTTATGATGTTTAAATAATGTCCTTCGTGTTCCTCACTGCATTTTCACAGCCTTGAAATAGAAACTGTATTGATCAGCGAGGCTGAGCCTTCACAGACCTCTGTTTAATGGGCTGGAAAACCCATCTGTGGTGGTTCTGGGGCTTTGTGCCTGCCTGGATCTGTCTGTGCTGGCAGCCACCAGCACCTTTGCAATATGGGGCTATTTAAACCCCCGGATGGGTTTGGAAACCCCTCTAGATGGCTCTGGGGGTGCCCCCTTGAACCCACTGGCTCCCAGGTGGTGATTCCCAACTGCAAAGGCCCCCTGATTCATCCATATGATGTTTTTTTCCCCTAATCCATCTGACTGGTGCTCTCCTGCTGTTGACACACACACTTGAACTTCCTCTGGACTTTGCTTTCCAATTTTGGCCACGGAGAAGTGACCTTTCACTTCTCTCCCTTGACAACATTGCTGTCACCATGGGAGCATCTGGACCACCAAGCCTTCAGCATCTGGGACTTGGCTGCACACCAAAAATCTTTGATCTCCCAGAAGAATGTCCCAGGCACCAACAGGACAAAAAACTGAGGTCAGTGTTTGGATGCTCATGGTTGGTCCAGACTTGCTCTGCATCCAGCCCACAGCTGTTCAGAGAAGACCCAGGTCTTCCTCACAGGGCAGGTCTCCCAGGACTGCTCCGTCCTGCAAAGGGTGTCAGCGCTCAGCTGACATCATCCCAGAATGTGATCCCCGGATCACATCATCCCGGGAAGAGCCACTTCAGCCCCAGACAGACTCACTGCTGCAGCTTTGTGATGAAACACATGGTGGCAGGGAGGGGAAACCCTGAGCAGATCCTGCGGGTGCTCCTCCAGTGGCGAGGAAGCACAGAAGCATTCGATGGGCCCGTCCAGGAACATGCAGGTGGCCCTGCCCTGTCCCTGCTCCTCCCACGGGACCAGGGTGGCTGTAGTTCCCTCCACGAGATCGGACTGCAGCAGCAAGACTGTGAACCCCCTGAATGCCCAGGTCTTTTGGCAGCAGCCACAGCATGGCAGGAGTCTTGTGAATCCTGCTGGGAGCACCCCAGTCACTGTGCTCCCCTTTGCCCTCTCACCTCTGGTTTCGATGAGGTTTTTTGGGGTGTTGCCCTTGTAAACCCTTCTCTGAGAATGATTCATAGGGCACTGGATGTGAGGCAGGTGCTGCCTGTGCCTGAGGTGCTGCTGTTCCCCGGGCCAGGGTGTTCCCCAAAAACCTCCTCCCACCCAGGGCTGTCAGGCTCCCCGGGCTCCCCAGCCTGTGGGGAGAGCCGAGTCCATCCCGGGGTGCCCAGTGGGGTGCTGGAGTGCTCATCCCTCCCTGGGGGAGGATAGGAAAGACGAGGAAAGGAGGACAGGGGAGGACGGGGAGGGGAGGAGAGGGGAGGGGAGGGGAAAGGAGGGGAGAAGGAGAGGAGAGGAGAAGGAGGAGAAGAGAAGGAGAAGGAGAAGGAGAAGAAGAAAAGGAGAAGGAAAAAAGGAGAAGGAGAAAAGGAGAAGGAGAAGAGAGGAGAGATGTGACCACAGGATCAGAAGCAGCTCTGGGGACAGTTGCTGAACCTTCTTGGTCCCTTTTGGCCATAGGCAGAGCTGCCCCTCCCCACGCTTCCCTCCATCATATCCTGCTCAGCACGGCAGGAGTTGGAGGATCCAGGCAGAAGCACCTCGATTTCGCTGCCCAGAGCTGCCCACGTCCTGGAGTGATGACTTCTCAGGAGGGACACGACCACCCCGTCCTCCACCCCGACCCCTTCTTGGAGCCCTGGGCTGTCCCTGCTGCATTTCCCCACCTGCTGGTCCCTTGATCCCAAACCACCGGGCGTTACACCCCGTAACAGCCCTGAGGGTGTCACCGCCTTGCGGTCCCAGAGCAAACCAGCCATGTGGACAATTCCTTGCACCAGTGGCGTGGGAGGGCAGAGCCTCGCTGGGGCGCTCACACGTGTGACCGCTCGATGCCCCGGCTCGTGGCACCGGGGGTACGGCTGCATCCCCAGAGTGACAGGCTGGCACTTTCTGCTGACACATCTACACCCTCCCCCCTCATTCCCTCTTCCTTTTCCCCCTCCATATCCCGGGTGACAAACCTGCATTCCTCCTCCCTACCTCCAGGTGACACGTCCAGAATTACCGCCACCCCAGGTAACAGCACTGCACCCTCCCCGAGTGACCTCTCCTGCATCCTTCCCCGCGGGTGACACGAGATGTCCCGCAACCCCCCGCCCCCCAANCGTCGGCGCGGATCCACCGGGTCCCTGCGCGCCCCGCCGTCCTCGGGCTCCGGAGTTCACAGCCAAGCCAAGGGCCGCCCTGGATGGGACTCTCTCGGAGCAGATCATGAGCTGGTGCCACTTGAAGCCCTTGCTGAGCCCACTCGTGGCTCTGGGCACTGCATGGGGACCATTCCCCAGGAGAACGGCAGGAACAGACCCCGTGTCCCACAGTCCCTGCCCAGCCCGGCTGCAAGAACGTGGGCCGGGGTCTCCCCCTGGGATGCCCAGCGGCAGCAGGAACCCTGGCTCCCACCTGAGCCCCTCAGCTTCCTCCACCCTGGCACTGCCCAGGGCTGCTGGAACATCCTGGATGGGGAAAGAGAAAGGCGGGAATAAAGGGAGGGGTGACACAAGACCCCCCAAAAGGGCACCCCAGCCCTGAGCAGGGCCAGAGGCACTGGCTGTGGTCCCGGGGGTGTGACAGCAGGAGGCAGGTTTGGCAGGACCCGGTGCAGAGGTGGGTGGTTCTGTCACCATCTCCCTCACTGCCAGACTGGGCTCAGGCACTGGCAGAGACACGTCACCCTCCCACGGGCACAGGGAAGAGCAAACCCGTCAGGAGACAGCACAAGGGGCTTGGGAGGCAGCTCAGAAAGCCCAGCACCCTGTGGCAGTAGGTAGCAAGTCAGTGTCGTTTATTTTTTTAAAGCCAAATAAAAACAGGAAAGGGATCAAAACAATTCCAGTCTCCAGCTGTCCCAGATCCAGGAAAATATCTTTTTATAAATAAAAAAGGAGAAAGGACAGATGCCCCCATCCTGCAACCTCAGCTGTGTCAGGGGCCCTGAGGCTCAGGGCTCTTCACCCTCCCAGTGTGGGGCAGCAGTTTTCCATCAAATGTGGCTTTTTGCCAAGTCCAGGCACCTCCAGCCGAGAGGAACCAGTCGGTCCCTGTCTACATCGTCCTTGTGTTCTCCACAGAGGAAGAGCCACCAGCTAGGCTGGCAGGGCCCATGGAGCCACAGTATCCCTGGAAGGTGCTCAGAACTAGTCAGGACAATACCCTGAGGAATCTGGTGTGCAGGTAAAGGGGACCTGGAAGGGACCAAGAGATCCCAGGAGCCCTTCTCCAGCTCCAGTCCTTTCCAGCCCTTGCTCTCCTGTCCCAGATCTCTGTTGGCCCAAGGCAGGGCTGGCTGGTTGAGGGTCCTGGAGTCTGTTTTTCCTGCAAAGGTTGGTGACAAACTTCCATGGTTTGTCAGAGGCCACACTCCCTGCCTTTGGCTGTATCAAGGCTCTCAGAGTGTCCTCCCACTGTGTGTCAGGATGGGTGTCAAAGGGGTTAGAAGGGCTTCCCAAGAGGATGCTGCACCACCAGCGGTCCTTTCCTGCCCCAGGGAACAGACTTTGCTGGTGGAGGGCTGGGAGCAGCTCTTCAGCCTGTCCACAAGCAATAGGATATCAAGACATCAGCCTGCAAGGGTGGACAAACCTCCCATGGATGCTGCTGCCCATACACCTTGTTCCCTGCTAGAAAAAAACTGGAAATGGTGCTACCCTGAGTCCCAAGATCCAGTGGCATGGCTCAGAATCAGCCTATGGCTGCTGCTCAGTTCTGTGCCCCTCTCCTAGCAATTACTCCTTGCTTCCCGCCTCCTCCCAGCCTCCTCCTCCCCCATTCTGTATTTTTTTCCTTCACCTTCCAGATTTTAAGCTGACAGCACCCAGGACAGACATAGAAAGAGAAGGGAGAAGACAATATGAGCAGCAGAAAATCACCCCTCTGCTCCCAAGGGACACCAGACCAGAGGTCTTTGGCACTGCACTGAGGAAAAGCCAGGAAAGCCTGGCCAGGCTTTCCACTTGTGGGGATGGTGGGAGAGAAGGGAGGCAATTCCACCTTCTCCAGAAATCCAAATATCCCTCCTGGAGAGCTCCACAGACAGGACAGGACAGATCACGCTGTATGTGCATCAGCATCATCTTTGACATGTACATGAAGATGGACCTGGGCATTACTTACGGACACAAGGAAATTTGGGGATCCACTACTGTCTTCTTGGGGAAATGGTGACTGTGGAAACCCCCCTCCTGTGCTGCCAGGAGAGGAGGGGACATGGGGAAACAGCAAATGTTACCCCATTACCCCACAGAAATGTTTTCTGCAGTGCTGGACATGGGATGCTCAGCTCACGGGAATCAATGTGCATTCCAAGAGGCTGCTCAAGCAGGGACATAGAGGTATCCTCTGGGGAGTTTCCAGCTTTCCCTGGCCACCCTGGATGCCTAAGTTGAGGCCTCCCACAGCTGCAGATACTTTAGGTGGGAGTTTCTCCTCACAAAGACCAAAGACTCAACCCAAAGCAAGCAGCACAAGTGGCAGTGGGGACACCCCAACCAAATGGGAACAAACAGGGGGACTTTACACACCTTTTGGGTTTGTCTGAGGTGCCAAGATCAGGCTTGGACTCTGGCATGATGTTGTGTGGTGCCTATTGAAACACCTCAAGTCTCTCCCAAATTTGGCACGTACAAGGCTGTGTCAGTGCTCCTGGACACCAACACTCACAGCCACGTGTGGGCATGGGTAGCACTGCAGAGCAGACCTGTCTGAGGACACAGTTCCTCCACAAAAAACCTGCCAGAGGGACGAGGATTTAGTTACAGGGCTGCTGGGTTGCCTGATGTACCCAAGTCTGTCCCCTTTGCACAGAACCTTCCCTTTGAAAACGGAAACGGTGAAGTCTGTGGTGAGCAACAGCTCCCACACTTCCTCCTTGGCCAGACTCTTCTCAGGGTAGAAACAGAGTGGCCCCAAAAGAGGGATAGGATGGGCTCTGCTGGCTGCTCTGAGATCCCTGACTTTAGGCAAGTTTTCAAGTGGCTTGATGAGCTCTGGCCAGCATCAGTTTTCAGGGAAACTTTAAGTGGCTTCTGTTGACATCTGTGGGTTTTTTATGGCACGATCCTACCTGGCATTCAGGCAGCACCTGAGTGCTCCTGTGAGCTCAGGATAATTCCCTTGAGAAGCCAAGGTGCCAGACTGCCCATTCAGCAGAGGGGAGCATGAAGTCCCAGGAAACCTGCTGACATCCAGAGCTGGGAATTGGAACATGCTGCTTATTCCCAGCTACCAGCACGAACTTTGTGACTCAACAGCCCCATTCCCAGCCTTGCATCCCTGCAAGGAATCCTTATGGATCTCTTCTGAACACTCAAAGAAGTTGGGAGGGTTGTGGTCTACTTCAACCCTCCAGGACAAGAGATGGACTTTAAGACTTTCGTCCAAGGATTCCTCACCCTGCTTCTGAATGGAAATTCTTCCCTCCCTCCAAGTTTCAGTCCATACCTGATCTAGTGGAAGGTGTCGCTGCCCCTGGCAGGGGATTGGAACTAGATGAGCTTTATTGTCCCTTCCAACCCAAATACTTTTGTGATTCTATAATTATGATCCTTTAAGGACACAGTTCCCCCTGGGGCAGAGCACCTTCCCCACTCTTCAGCACTATGCAGGCTGCTCTCCCTGAAGCCCCAGAATCCCTGCAGACATCACCACCACTCCACTGGCAGAATGCTGGGCTCTCAGAGTTTATTTCTCACACATAACCAGTACTCAGGATTGCAGGAGGATGACATGCAGTTCAAACACTGTTTTAGGGGAGGCTCTGATTTCATGTGGACATACCTGAAGTGCTATAAGAGACTAAGAGCATCCACCTAATTCTACAGGGACCTAATTCTCAGCTCTGAGATAACTATTGTGTTGCAACTGGACAGTGACAGGAGACACGAGCTGCAGCTACTCTACACACGTTGCTTCATGAACAACGAAGATATGCACAAACACTGTGTCATTGCATCCCCAAATATCTCAGCCCAGAGGAAAACATTTTCTATAGTGGTTCTTGTCTGGGCCTTTAAGTCATGTTAATATTCATGTGCCTTGAGCTGCTAAAGCTCTTCCCTTGTAGGCAGCAAAGTTTGTGCTCACCCAGAATCCATTTTCTTTTGGCAAAAACGAAGAAGGCCTCAAGCTGCAGGAATTAACATCTCATTTCCATACATGGTTTGGCTGACTCTAGGGATGGCCAATTTCCAGTCTTAATTCCACTGTATTGCATAAATACCTATAAATTGGAGATGGCAGCAAGTGGCTCCCTGTACATCAAAGTCATTCTGGCACTGACCTCAAGGCTTCCATCAAACAGTGCCATGAGGTTCCAAAGTGTCCTGGGACCACTGTACCACAGGTCCTGCCTTGGACACACATGATGAACAGACCATCAAACAAGGTCAAAACACAGGCTGGGTGTGTTCAGCAGGTGTGGAAAAGGGTGAGAAGCTCCTCTTCTGCATTAGGAGAGTCTGTCATCAGCAAGATGCCAACTGGATCCCAGTGTCAGCACTGCACTGCCACCCCCAGAAGCCCTGCTGCTCCTGGTTTTGTTGCTTGGCCTCTTCCCAGGCCCACAACGATATTCAGGATTGGAACAGTAGCTCTATCAGACTACAGAGGTGAAGCAAAACCTAATCAAAAATTTAGACTGGAGAAGATGACAGTGAGATGTAAGAGACTTCAAAAACTATTACCTGCAGGAGATATACATTAAAAAACAAACCAAACAAACACAACCAAACAAAAATTCCACAGTACTGCAGGGACAAGCAAATTCCTTCTCTGGAAGAGGGGGTTCTTCCATATTCCACACCAGGGATCTCACTGTGTTGACTTTCTAAGGCAGGACAACCACAGAACGAGTAGTTTGTGCAGATCCTTCTGAAGGACAATGTGCTTCCTGGCACAGCTGTAAATTCTGGCTGCAGATCCTTTTGCTTGGCCTCAGCTTTTTGCCAAAATGTCCCCATGCCTTTGGGCCAGAATGGGCAGCCAGGCAACAGAAAGATGCTGTAGCACCAGTTTCAAAGTTCAATGCCGTTTTCAATTCACTAAGCCGAAGGATTGTCACCGAACTTGCTTCCCATGTAAGTTTTGCCAAGAGGGTAAAGCTACACTCCAGCTGCATTCTGCACTCTCTCCTTGCCTGAACTGTAGATCTTCTGGACTGTGGCTTTTGTGAGCTCCAAATCCTCTGGGTATCGCACTTCCAGCTCACTATTTGCCAGGTAGTGACTGCCAGTGAACTCTGAAAAATAGCGGCCAATGTCGGGGTGAGGGACCTCCTTGGGCTCAGAGTTGTATTCCAGGTTCTCTATCAGGAAAGGAAATAAGGAGTTATCACCACAGGAAGTGTTTCGCTGCAAGGCAAGAAATCCTGGGCCTCTCTCAGGCCTTGTTCCCGGCTCTAGGAAAACCAGCTCCTGACGTTTTGGATTAAAAAAACCCCAAAGGCAGAAAAACCCTGAAAAACGTGCATGGAATATGCCAGTTTGACTGCTCTCAGAGCCTCACCTCCTAAGCAATGCCGTCCACCAGTGGCATGAGAACTATTTAATGTCTGACACTGTCCAACATTAGGCTGGAGTTGCAGGATGTTGCTCCACTTTGTTGGTCACAGGTTGTAAGCAAAAGGAGAAGCTGTTACACTGAGCTCTGATCCCTCATGGCCCACGAGAAATCGGTTTTAGGAGGGATCCTCCTCAAATGCTCCAAGGTGAGCTCACCTGCACAAGGCTGTCCTGGTAGAGGAGCTGAGTGCTTCTTTGCTCAGCCTGTGTTTCCACCATCCCAAGTCTCCAGCCTGGGTTTCAGCCATGTCTCGCAGCTAAAGAAACTTCTCTAAACCCAAACTTCCTCAAGTTAAGGGAAAGTTCCTAAGAAGGGCATGTTGATTCTTTCTCAGAGCAGCACATTTCCTCCTTTATAACACAAGGTAACCTGATTAGGCACAAGTTAAGCAACACTAAAGCCAAAGGTGACCCCAGCCCAGGGCCGCTCTCCTCCGCAGTGTCAGCACAGAACAGAGCTATTGGAGTAAATCCCACACAGGTGCCCTGCAGCAGTCCCCAGATGATGTAATTTTTTCCAGCACGGTGCCAGATAATACGGATACTATTATCTAGGAAAAAAAAAATAGCCACCTAAGCCCCAAAGCCTGACTTTGGGCAGGGTGGGAACGAGAAGTGATGCAGAGAATGTCATTCAGGAATAATGCGTCTCTGAAATTCAGCTCACTACAGAGAGCACAGAGAATTCTTATTAATCCATGCAGGCTCTTTGAAGCTGCTGCAGGAGCACAAGTGCTTTCTATCTCTCAGCAGTGCTGCAGTCCAGTCCTACAGGCCTGCAAAGGACCTCTTTGGATACTGCACCACTGCGGAAAACAATTCCCACTCCTGAGTGCTCTGCAGCAGCATGGCTGAGCATGGAGCTGTGCACAGGGAAAATCAGGGATGGAACAGGAGCTGGCAGGGCGGGGAGAGGCTGGGACAAACGAGCTCAGCATAAGGGGGGAGCCTGAGAAACCTGCTGACAAGCAGTTCTGAGCCACAGATATCTGCCCTGTGCCGTCACAAAGCAAACAAACACACACAAGAGTAGACAGGTACCAAACTCACTGCATGACACAAGTGTTTTGGAATCAGCTACAGCTCAACCTGCAGATTTAATGGAAAGCCTCAAACTGAGCTACATTTACCTATTTTATAATAACACCTATTGGTGTTCTTTCTGAGCTGGTCAGATTAAACTCCACATGCAGATTCATATCAGTAAAAAACTCTCGTTCCCTCCCCAAAGTCAGGTCAGGTTATGAAATAATCCTTCCCAAATGATCTGAGGATATATTTTAGAGAGCATATCAACAGTCAGGCAGCAAGCAAGGACAAACCTTGCAATTTTCCCAAGCAATATCAAAACACTTGGATGCCACAGAGACAGTGTCAACCTACAGCTTGGCTGGAATACAATTTGGGCCCAGCCAGAATTCTGCTTGTTTATAAACCATAAGACAAAAGAAAAGCCATGACTCAGCCCCACCAGCACTGTGGACAATTACTTGATTAGTCTCCACCAAGATGCATGTTTTAGTATCAACCCAAGGCACACAAGAGTTTTTTGTTTTTAAGACTCTGAGCGGCCAAGCACTGCCTAATATGAGCCATAAGGCTGAGCTGCAACATTCCCACTTCAAATTCTTGGACCACCAAATATAAAGCGATTCCCAGTACAATGGGAAACACCTGCACTTCTAAACCTCCAAACGTAAAAGTGTCCCTTCCTATAAAACCACCTCTTGCTCATGGGAATATCTAGGGAGCACCTAGGAAAAGATGCATTTCGGTCAGCATTTCCCCTCTAGGAGATTCCACATCTTCTCTTAGCAAAACACCAGCTAATCCCTGTCAGCTGGATAGGAAGCCTCCCTATCACAGGGAGGCCTCACAACATGAGGCAAGCAAACACTTTTTGCCATTTAGAGAGTCATAGGTGTATTTTTCTTTTTTAGTCTTCCCTTGAACCTCAGTTTGACACCTCTTCCTGTACCCTAACCACATATTCTGACCATCAGATAAGAATTTCCTCTTACAGTATGTTCCATAAAGAACATGTAATAGAGATTTCTACACCTCTTTGCACTTAAGAAAAATGACTCTTTATCTTATTTACCTGTGTTCTCTGGAATCAGTCTCTCCATGACAGCTGCTCAGAGCCATGTTCTGCAAGCAAACCTGTGTGCTCCCTCACTAGATCCTACTTCCAGGTCCTGTCCAAGCTACAGCTACTATTTCAACAAGAAAGAGCTGCTGGCAGACCTTCAGCAAAGCTGAACTATTTCTTTCAAAGCAGAAATCAAGGTTCACACCACAAAACCCATCATGTCCAAACCACACTTCTTGGGAAAGAAGAGATTGCACCCAAGTAGGCCTTAATGTCCATTCCTTGCAGTGCTTAATTCCATGGACAGCAAACGAAGCAGGCCATGATTCAGGATCATTTTCCTTCCTGCCTTAATCTTTACTAACAGCTTATGTTTGATAATTGAAAGAGTTAATCACTTAAGCATCCCTTTCTCTCACTGTACATCCAGCATGCTCACCTTGGGCAGCATATCTGCAGGAGCCATCTTCCACAAGGACATTGTAGAAAGGCTGGTGGGGGCCACGGGGAAGGCTGAGGACATTCATATTACAGATCCATTCGTGTCCCATCATGCAGGCAGGATCCCAGCCATAGATCACACAGTTATAGCCATACCTAATTAAAGAAATTGCACACCAGAGACTGTGAAAACTCCAGAGGCAGCTCTTTTTGCTCCAGACTAATATAGCACAAACAGGATCAGAACCTCCTGTGAGCTGGCACAAGGAGGAAAGGAACAAGAGGAAAAAAAAAACAATTCAGAAAGATTGTGTGTGCTCGTGTGTGTATTTTGAGGCAGAGGGAAATGACTAGGAGTGACTAGATAAACAGACAGGAATAAACAGCTGAAGACAAAGGAAAATCAAATGTGAGCAAGAGAAGAGAATAGGAAAGAGCCTGGAAGTCAGCAACCAGATCAAGAAGCAAGAAATAGGGAGGGAATGAACCACTCTACTGTGTTTTGTAATTCTGTGCCCATCACACAGACATGGTAATCCTAACACTGAGCTCCCAGAAACAAAAGCATCATTATTTCCAGGATATTTACTGGATTAATTGTGAGGTATTAAAACTGTCACTGCTGATGCCCTTAAAATATGCTCCACATCTTGTTGAGTCAGAGGAGCGGCCAAAGTACCAGTACTGGCATGTCACTGGCAGAGCAGTAACACAGCCACACAAAGCCTCTGTGCAGTGCAGGGAGAGGAGGGAGTAACAGCACAGAGAAAGATCCGTAAGTTGTCTTAGGAATATCAGAATCTCTTTTGAAGTGGATTCGCTTCCACAGCCCTTCATTAACTGACAACTGATGTTTCTTTGAGAGCTTTGGAAATTTTACCTCTGTGATATACGATGAGTCAGATGAGTCACCTCACAAACCTCTGTGCAAGTCAGCAGCACTTGCTCTCTCCAAGCACACACAGAGCTGCTCCCATTTGCCTACACGGTACATGGCACAGATGCACGTGCCTGGCATTTTCCACTCCAGGCACCTCCTTGGCACATCAAACCACGTCTCCCTGCTGTCAGAACAAACACTCCTGCTCCCCTTGGAACAGGCTGCCAACATGGGGAGGGCTTTGCAGAGCTCACCTCTTGTGTTTCATGATGAGCCCAATGGAAAAGCAAACCGCCTTGTGCTTCTCATCCCAGCGGTGCTTCACCTCGGGCTCCACCTGCTCCTTCCGCCGCTTGATGTGCTCCAGGGTGTGCTGCACCAGGTACCCCACGGCCCCGTGCTGGGATGGATCCAGAGTCTGAATGTGCTGCAAGATGTCCAGCACCTTCAGCAACCAAAACAGGGGGAGATTCAGAACAGGTGTCTACAGCAACCCAACACTTATAAATACATACAGATACACTGCTGTGGTTAGCTGGGTTTAAGTGCTCACGTCTGCCACACAAGTTTCCCACACTGAGTTCTCTGCTTGTCACACACTCCCAAGGAACTCTTCATGCTTAACTGGCACAAACTGCACACAGTCCTCTCCTTTTCTATTTGTAAAGCTCTCAGCTTCCAAGGAAGGGCACTGGTAGCACAGCAACTCCTTAAAACTCAGTCACACAAGTTAACTGCCTCCCATTTTGGGGCCACCATGGCACTGATGAGACCATTTTTCCAGTTTCCTGAAATGTTAAGAGAACACAGCTGCCAGTGTTCCAAACTGTTGCTGTGAAGTGATTCCACATGACTTGTGTTGTACTTGAGAACTAGTATTTTAACTTAAAAGAGTTCCTCAGTGTGTTTGTGGGAGCATGGCAGTTAAAAACAGGGCAGCACTGAAGGAAATGCAAATAACTTCTATGATGCTTTACCATGGAATAGTGAACGGAATAGTTCACTAGAACCATGGAATAGTGAAGCAGGACGGAAAACCTGCTTGTCTCAGGATGACTAAAGATTACTTACTTTAAATATGCTCTTAAAGCAGCAAGCCCTGTAGATTCAGAATTCCAGCTTTCCAACACCCTCTAGCACCATCAGAACATCTGTTTTAAGTTTGTCAGAGGCAGGTGATGCAAATCTTTATTTTTTTGTTAAAAGCAAGGAAAAAAACCCAACCTGTTGGTCTAAACAGGTTGTGAAAAGACACATGTATCTGTCCCAACATCCAATACTGTGAGTGTTGCCACAGCCCCAAAATCCAACATGTTCTGGCACCTGGTAAAAGGTTTTTGTCTCCTTGATCACATTCTGGAAAGTTTGGTCACTCTGAATTTATAGCAGCAGCAGCAAAGAAGTAGAAATCTCAGGGTATTTAGCATTAACATCAGCCAAGAAGTGAGGAAAATCAATTAAAAAAATAAGAAGTGAGTAATTTGGTATGAGAAAAAACAGCTCAGGCTTCTTGGCCACTTTAGTTCCCTTAAGAATCAAAAAGGAGGTGAAAATCCTGAAAAATCCTTCTGAAGAGGTAAGGCCCAGCACAGTAACCACAGCTGCCAGAGATTCTTGGGAATTTCATTTATTGCTACTTGCAAATATTTAGGGCAACATTTTGTGTAGCTCCACATGAGTTTTAAGATTTTCTACCACTTTCCATAAATCTGGCAGGCCACTATTAAATGTGATACCTTCTGTCCTGTCATAGAGCATTGTCTCTGTTTAGCAACAACCCCACTAACAGCCTGGAATAACTGGATGCAATCCTGAAAAGTCCAAATTTGCCCATTTCCATTGCATCTGGAAATGTGATGCAGGGAACTACACGTAAAACTCAGCTATATGTATTCTGAGGGGCAGCAAATTCAAGAATGTAGAGCCCTGGTGCTTTACAAACACATCTCTGAGTGCCAGGAAGGGGAAGGAAGATCCTTCAGTGTTTCACTGAGCTGTCCCCTTCGTATGTACAGCTGTCATTTGATCTCAGTGAGTCTTCCCCATAGGCAATTCCTTAGTTTGTGCTGTTTTTTCTGTGGTGACCCTAAAAACTGCTGCCATAAGAAATGAACTCTAAGCTTAGCACACAGTCTGTTCCTTAAAAGGAAGGAAGGCAGCTTCTCCAGCAGTCCTGTCTCAGTTAATCTGGTGAAAAAAGCTTTGTCTTCTGTTCAGCTGCCCAGCCAATACTCCTGTCCTCTCCCCAGACCTCACATTTAGGACTAGCACAGGCACTTCACTGAAGCAGCACAAGAAATTTTGACCTCTTTGCTGCAGTGATACACTAAAGAAATTACACTTTTGAGTTATAGGCTTTTCTGTGCCTTCCCCAATTCAGTGAAAGACTTGGATGATCCCAGACAACCCATAAATCTCAGCACCTTCTTCCCACACTCACAAGATTGCAGGACTCAAGCTGCTAAGCTAAAGGTAATAATCAAAACGAATTCCAAAGACAGAAATATCAAGTTTCTTTTTCACAAGAGCCACAGACTGTGTGGCCAAGGTTTCACAGAATATTTAAATTAAACATCTCGTATTTATAAAAGATAACTTTCTAAAATTTTCTGATAAGGTAATTTTTCCTTTTACACAGTCCAGTAAGAGTTTTACCACCATGACCACAATTTTGGCATAAACCAAACAGAATCATCTTGTGACTCACAGCTAAAAGTGCAGTTTGCAAGATAAGCTGTGAGGCTCGGGCAGTAAATCATAAATTATGACTCAAGGCTGCTTGTGAGTCTCCCCTAGGACAAACAGGCAAGAACCCTCCTCTCTCTCTGGCTTTGTATGGTAGAAATTGATTCTGTGCAACATGATAACTCATTCAATTGCATTTATTACAGAAACAACTTGTGGCAGACTGTAACACAAGCTGAAGTACTCCAAAAATCAATAGCCCAGTGTTAACAGTGCTCAGCCTATCAAAAAACATACAGAGTGGAAAGGTACCTTTTCTGGCCAGATTCCCAGGTGGAAGTATAACCTAGCCTGGAGCATTAGATGCTGCACATTGTCCGGATACATGGCCAGGTACAGATCCAAGGAGTCTCTCAAGAGCTGGTAAGACTGGTCAGTGCTTTCTCTGCCAGCAAAACAGAAAGTCAGTTGTAAGGCTCTGTAATCCCTACCCCCAGAGTGACAGGGAGAATTCCCCAAGTGATGCTACAGGTACAGGCATTCTCCCTCAATCCAGCACGGACTCATCACATCCAACAGCCTGCTCAGAAGGAAAAACACTGTACTGGACTCTGTCCTCCCACTGCACTGGACTCTGTCCTCCCACTTCATTGCTAATCTCCTTAGCCAAACAATCCTACAAAGAGAATTCACTCTTCAAGCCTGAAATCTGAAATCTGCTTTTGTTCCTTTAAACCCATAAAGCAAATCCTTTCACTCTTGTGATTTCTGTCTATGACTACTTGGGGAAGGTATCATCAGCAGCATTTGAAAATAAAATTTAAGATGTTCTACACACAACCAGTGTCTCTGCTACTTTGAGCATGTGGGTTGTGCTTACCAGATCACAACAAAGGTCTCTGCTATTAAGGGAAGAGTGGATAGTCCCCACCCACTTTTCACAGAGAAAACAAAATATCTATTTTCATTTTTACTAAATACTTTTGTTTCCACTCAGATTCAGGAGATTAAAAGCAACAAGACAGTGCACTGTGATACAGAGAATTTTCAGGATCTCTTGGGGTGACTGACACCTCTTTGAAGCACTCACTTAAATACTGTGAGGCAGTAATTATGGATATAATGACAGCACACTCTGGGCTCTTAGGGGTCAGAAGATCCTCAACTCACCGCTTGCCAAGGTTCAGGAGATTTCCCACCATACGCTGCAGGATCTCTTTGGCAGTCACCACTCCATAGAACTCCTCTGTCACATGGTGCCCAATCAGGTATTCACACTCCTTCACTGTCAGTTGCTTTCCCTTCCCAAAGGAATCAATGTAGATGTAGTCAAAAATATCTGTGCTCCTAAGGAAATCACAAGGAAACCAACTTGTGATGAAGGATCTCGTGGTAAGGGAAGATCAGCTATTTCTCTTCTTCCCTCAGCACTTTCAAGCTTATTTGTAAAACAAGTGTCATTCATTCCTCAGCTCCCTCCTGGTACCTTCTCTTCTTTTCCTAATTTTCTTTACAGAAACATCACCTCATGGTTACTGTTATTTCAGGAAATCTGTTCCCACTCAGGAGGAGAGCTGTAAATGCTCTCTGGCTTTTGTTACTGTGGGCACTTCAGAATTCAGCAGGTCACTCACCCTTCTTTTCCTTGACACCATCGCAATAGAAAGTGGCTGGGGAAGGTGACTGGTTCCAGTTTGACTCCCAGCTGCCTGGCAATTGTTAAATAAAGCACAGACAAACTGATGGGAATCCCTGTCCTGCGGATCAAAACCTGGGGGAGAAAAATGTGAGGAAAAAAACTGAATGTGTGGGATGTTAAGAGAAACACAAAACTTCAAGGTTTGATTTCACAAATGAAAATACTCCAACTTAACAGAATAAGCACCAAAAGATGATACTGTATGGACTTTACAGCAAGTTGTTCTTCCCAGAGAAATACTTATCTGACTACATTTGGGAAAAAAACACCACAAATAGAATGTCTCAGGCCTTGCAGCCTCATGGTTTGTGCTGAAAACGTACCTGGTGAATGTATGAATTCAGGGAGTTATAGTAATCCAGCTCATTTCCTTTGTATTTTAACTGCTCATATAGGACACAGTTCATAGCATCAAGAACCTGCCGCTGAAGTTCCATTTCTGGAAGGGAGATCTCTCCTGAAAACACATGCAAAGAAACAAAGACTGAGAAAACAAGTGCACTTAACCTTTGTGCAATGATCCTCACACCAGAAATGGCTCATTCCCTATTTGAAAGCCAGCAAACATTACATAGGGTTTATAAAAACCAAGGATAAAAACCACGATGCTGCCTGACCTTTGGAGATGTTAAAACATGCACCTTTCCTATTGTTGCTGATTTTCTAGGACTTGCAGAAAAGAGGTTGCTTCCCTGTCCACAGCTCTGCTACAGATCATTATACAGGACTACTAAGACTTCAGGGATAAATGGGGCAAAAAAGGGAAAAAGAATTCCCCTCCCATTTCTTTTTGCTTAGACAGCATCAGATGAACTGAACCCTGGGCTATGGAGCTTCTGTGACTGAACAAACAGATGTTTCTTGAATGATGGTTTAAGCAAATGTCAGAATGTGTCTGCCAGGGGATAAAGAACAACAACTCTTTAAGCTGCCACAATTCAACAGCTGTTTCACCTTGCCTGCCTGCATCCAGACTTGCAGAAAAGCAATTTCTGTACAGTACCTGCCTTGGAAGCCAAGCTGGGGTGCCTTAGGTTTTTTGTCCGCAGGACTTTGAGCACTTTGTTTGTGATATCGTCCACCTGTGCCTGGACACTTTTTAAGCAGATGTCTGACAGGGGGTTACAGTATTGATCAATTAAAACAGCACCTGGAAGAAACAAACTACATAAGAAACAGGACTTCAGTTTTTTTCATTCCTTAAGTTTTACCTGCTCTACATTCCAGGCATCCAGTGAGCAATTGCAGCAGAACACCAGAGCTTTCAGTTTATAATTTGCAGCCATATATTGAATTTATCACACAAAATGCAAAGAATAAGCTGACATTGTAAATAACCTATTAAATTCAGTATTCCCTTCTCCACCATCCTGAGAGGGAAAGCAGTGGATTTATACACTGAGAGGTATTCTGCTAGACCAGGCTTAACCAGCCAGCTCTGAGGTCACAACACATACTCTGGCACCTTCCCAACTTAAAATGGTTTTATTCAGAGCCCGAAACAATCCCAACTTCATTTCTGCGATGTAGCCCAGCTCCTACACTGCTTCACTTCTGATTTCTTCCTGCTCTGTCCTCCATAGCAATCACCCCTGTTCTCTTCTGCTATATTCATCTNGATGGTTTAAGCAAATGTCAGAATGTGTCTGCCAGGGGATAAAGAACAACAACTCTTTAAGCTGCCACAATTCAACAGCTGTTTCACCTTGCCTGCCTGCATCCAGACTTGCAGAAAAGCAATTTCTGTACAGTACCTGCCTTGGAAGCCAAGCTGGGGTGCCTTAGGTTTTTTGTCCGCAGGACTTTGAGCACTTTGTTTGTGATATCGTCCACCTGTGCCTGGACACTTTTTAAGCAGATGTCTGACAGGGGGTTACAGTATTGATCAATTAAAACAGCACCTGGAAGAAACAAACTACATAAGAAACAGGACTTCAGTTTTTTTCATTCCTTAAGTTTTACCTGCTCTACATTCCAGGCATCCAGTGAGCAATTGCAGCAGAACACCAGAGCTTTCAGTTTATAATTTGCAGCCATATATTGAATTTATCACACAAAATGCAAAGAATAAGCTGACATTGTAAATAACCTATTAAATTCAGTATTCCCTTCTCCACCATCCTGAGAGGGAAAGCAGTGGATTTATACACTGAGAGGTATTCTGCTAGACCAGGCTTAACCAGCCAGCTCTGAGGTCACAACACATACTCTGGCACCTTCCCAACTTAAAATGGTTTTATTCAGAGCCCGAAACAATCCCAACTTCATTTCTGCGATGTAGCCCAGCTCCTACACTGCTTCACTTCTGATTTCTTCCTGCTCTGTCCTCCATAGCAATCACCCCTGTTCTCTTCTGCTATATTCATCTTTCCCTTCCACATCTGCCCTGCATCTTCTTATCACAAACCCACTATAAGAGAACAGATTTTCATTTCCCTTCTGCCGAAACCTCTTCTGTCAAACCTCTGCAGGCAAAAATTCCCTCTTCCACAGAATCCTCTTGTCAACACTGCTCTTTCCAAAGCCTCATTGTTATGATTTGACCCTGGCTAAATGCCAAGGACTCATACACACAGCCAAAGTCTCTGAGAGAAGAGAGAAAAAACTAAAGGCTTTTCATGAAACTTTGTGGTAAGGACTGTAAGAAACTTCTTATTAACTATTTCACAAGCAAAACATAAATATTCTAACTTGGAATATTAAGAATTTATTATTACTAAAAATCAGAGCTTAAGAGTGAGAAGTCTGATAGATGTTACAGACACCTTCCCCCTCCCACCCCTCCCTCTTTCTAAGATCTTTCTCCTTCCCTCAGCGGCCCAGGAAGACAGGAGTGGGGGGGTTATGGTCACAGGCTGTTCCTGCTGCTGATCAGAGAGAGAGAAGTCCAAAACCATGCTTTTCCCATGGGGGTTCTCTTCCCAAAAACAGTCTGTTACAAAACCGCTTCATGGATTTATTATTGTAGTGACAACAGCTTTTTCAGGTATTGTTGTCACATAAGTCACTTTACCACAGGTGCAGTCATTCAGGTGCTGCTTGGCTGCTTCAGTGTAGGTTCTTAGAGGCCACCGGTCCTCCCAGGAAATGTTGCTCCAGTGTGGGTCTCCTCTTCCCACAGTCTTCAGGACTCTGTCAGGCCCCCCAGTCCAGACACAGACATCAAACATCTCACAG
>WEIV01008095.1:180-26249 GCA_013390005.1 Calyptomena viridis
CATATGTTTTAGATAGATGTAACAAACACTTTAAGTTCAGCAGAAAGTTCTCTTCCATCTCAGCAGAAGGCAAGTTCTCAAACACTTCAACAACACAAGAAACCGGCTCTAATCTGCTCACTTTCCTTCTTGCCAAAACTGGCTAAGGTTTCCAAATATGTAAGACCATTTTTCCCAACCACTTAAAATCCCAGTCACTGGAATAGGAGTCTGACAAGAGTTAATTTATTTGGACTCCTTCTACTTCATCAACATGCTAAAGCTCCAGGCTGTAGCATAATCTCAGCATTTTTCTCTCCTGAAAAACAGATGCTACCAGGAGGAAATAACTTTATGCTCTAGGCCACAATTATGTCAGGAAGTACCATGAGTTTGAATCATGAAAACCCACAACCTCGTAACCAGCTGGGAAGACAAGCCAGCTTCCAGGAAAGAAGTTCTGTAAGGCCACATTACAGTCAAGCTACTCGTAGCAACACATTGCCATCAGATGTGGGGAGAAAGTCCATGGTTCTGAGAAAATTTAAGCAAGAAATGAAAGAAATCATGTCACCAACTCCTGTGGAGTTACACAAGGTCTGTAATTTTTCTTCTGACAGCTTTGAAATAATATATTCAGCGTAGGGAATCTAATTATATGGCAACACAGTAAGCACTTTTTATAATGACTCCACAGATGTAATTTGGGCGCCATGCATATTAGTTCTTACAAACACATTAATGATAGATCCTTGTCAGGGGAAACAAAGAAATAAGATGCATCCTTATCTATTTCATTTTACAATAAATCCTCAAAAGGCACTGCTCTTTTGAAAGGAGCATCCATTGATAATTTGAATTGACAAGACCAATAACTCTCCTCTGCAAAATATATTCATTAAGAAAGCAAAGTTTAACTTCTAGAAAACATGTTTCTTTAGAAAATTTCTCAGGAGGGTTTGGGGCTCCCATTGGCCCTTTTTCAAATTAACACTCATTTTGAATCAAGTACATGAGACTCAATATACATAATATAGAATGTTATTTCAAATTAGGTATTGCTTCTTTTCTCTTCATAATTCCTTTGCTCTAAAAAGGATAAATGATCTTCAGTCTGTGCAGCTTTTCACTGCTCAAGATTGTTGAAATCATCTGGTGATATGGAGGTAGCTCTGCACCCCAAGGAAGTANTCTGCACCCCAAGGAAGTACTGGATAAAGTATCTTTAGATGTGCACAGCAAACACCCTGCAAGTTTAAGTCTCAAATCCAGTGAGGCTGTAAGTTTCAAAAACTTTGAGGAACATTGTAATGCTGTTTTCCTTGATGGGAATGAACATCCCATTTCCTGCACCTATCTTCCTCTTATCTTTCCAGAGAGGAAGCACAGAGAAATTTCATTAACATGTCACATGTGGTCATTCTCAGGAGATTTGGTTTGGCTTCTAGTCCCTGCAGATTTGACTTGAGTTTAGTTTGTAGTTCATTCAGTTTAGTTCAGTAAGGTAAGGACTCACTGAGTATGAACTAAATGAATGTTTGAAGAAAGTAGTACAAAATTGATCTCATATATGGTAAATGAATTCATCACCAATGTAAACAATCAATAGGATGTGTTTTGATGGTTTTAGGTGAACTATATTTCCAGCTTGAAGTGATTAATGGAGTTAGTTACTGTGCTCAGTTTTCCTGAGTGATGAATAAATGTGAGTTATAAAACAAAAGTACGTCAATAGGCATTTCATACTGTGCTCACATTCAGCAAAGGCAGACTTTTCTCCTATATATTATAAAACCAGCCTTTGATGATAAAATAAATCCTTTTCTGGAAAGAAATCATCAGATTTCTGTTAATGACTCAGTGATATTCTGTGATAGTAGCTAACTCTTAGAGTCCTGGGCAAAATACCCTGTCCTTGAGCTTTCACTGGCTTCTGTTGAAGCCACTGTTTTTAAGATTGCTTTGACCTCCTGTTTTAGTGATTTCCAGTTTTTGTTCAGACAAGATACCCACATTTCCCTTGTCTGCTTAAGTGATGTCGAGTTTGCTTTTACTGTCTGTTCTGTCACTTAGAAAAGAGTAATTTCCAAAAATCTAAAAGTTGAACCTGTACCAAGGATTTTCCAAATCCTTACAGTCATTCAAGAAAATTGGAAACTAGTGCCTGGATCTTATGGTCTGATTCCCCAAAGTGGGCTTGTTACCCCTATGATCACATATGCAGGCTAACTCAGATAGTATGGACTGCTTTTGTATTCATGCCCATCTTAGCAAGTTCTTACTTGACAGTTTTCTTACTGGCTCTTGTGTAGCAGTGTGCCTGTTACTTTCTCCTCCTTCATTTTTGTGTTAGACCTCTAGACTTCTAGTTTAACAATAATAACCTGTTCAGTTGCTACTTCTCATAGACAGCTTGTCCAATGATAGTTTTCCAAAAGATCTGCAATGCCACAGGAATGACTTCAGTCAGGGAAATGCCTTGGTTGAGGTATTTTTCATGTACCATCTTGCTGGCAACCGTGCTCTTCCCTTTGCAGGCAAATGTCTTAACTAGCTGGGCCACTGACAGAAATAGGAAGTTTTGGAAAACTGTGATGGTATAAAGAGTTCTGAAATACAAGCTGAGACATAGCTTGCTTAAGACTTACCTTGGCAAGATTTTCAAGCATGTATTTGACTACTGAGAAAAAAAGAGAGCTGCTGAGCTTTCCCAGTTTCTTGAGCAGGTACCTTTGTTCTGTCTCAGTGCAGTGAGTGTGTATCCCTGTTGAGTCAGGGCCTATGTGCTACACAGATCAGAGTTCAGTTTGCAGCAGGTCAACCTGAATTCTTCACTGCTCTTTCTTACTTCACTGCATTGCATTTACCAGTTGTGCATTTGAACTGTCTTTGTCCTAAGGAAGCTAGGACTGAGATCTGTGGTACAAATCTCTTCACACATTTGTTCTAGATGCTTTAGTAAGTAGCGTTTAATGTAGTTGGATAGTGTGTTGCTGTATCAGTACCCAAATTTAATGAATGCCTTTAATTGATTTTATCTACTTAGGTAATAATATAGATAGATATTTTGCTAGGAATCATAGCAGACCATTTTTTAAAAGTTTCATAGACTACACATGCCTCTGAGAAAAAAGTATGCACTAGGATCAGATAATTTTTCAATATTATTATTGCAAGTAGTCATTAACCTAAAATTACAGTCAGTTAAAATATCTCAATAGCTGATCTATGCAAGATATATGAATTTAAATTAAGCATTTTCCCATAGATTTGACAGGGAGAAGAGGCACAGACACAGGCTCAAAATGTGTAAGCATCTTTGAAATTTGTAACTATTTAATTGCTTATGAAATATGAATTAAATTCCCATTTCAGCTTTCTTTTTCCCTTAGGCTCCTGATACAAATTTAAAAGTCTAACAAATCACCCGAATGGAGATTTTGCTATTGAGATCAAACCTTCCAAAGAGTTGTGATCAGCAGTACAGATAAACCAACATGCTTTATGTGTTGCATGAATAGTCTGCAGCCTTATTCCCTTCAGACACGTCTGCTTCAAGTGAAGATGTGTGGTAGGGCTCTGCCCAAACTCATTATTATATAAAAATGGAGCATTTCGGATAGCAGAGCTTTCGTCTGAGATTCCCTTTGAAGAATATATGTTGCCCTAAAAAAGAGTAGCCCCAAAATTATAAACTGTAATACAAAAGAAAGTTCTTTGCAGATGATTTCCATCTAGAAAATGTGGCAGCTTTCAAACATGCAACAAAGTTAAATTTCTACCTCATGCCTTAAGTGAATAAGTATCAGTTTCTTTAAGCTCCTGTTAAATATACCAGAAGTCAAGAGAAGATAGCCATAAAGAAAAGAGTTTTTAAAAATCTAGGATCTGTAGATCTTAAGAACTACAAAAATGAGAAAATACTTTGAAATATAAAAGATGTGATGGCAGAGTAGTGAGTAATTCTCTTCCAGAGTGCTCAGTCCATATAAATCAGGAAAGTACAACCAGAACAAGTGGGGGGGTGATAAAAATTTTGGATGATTATTCTCAAGTTCTTTATCCTTCCTCATCCCCTGCCTTGCCCCCTTGCATTGCAGTAACTTCCTACTGTCTCTTTACAGCAAAACTCCACTTTCATGCCCCTTACCATTTGAAATGCTCCGTTTTTTCACAAGGTGGACATGAAGTAGCATGTCCATTATTACAGACAAGGCCCAAGTTAAGGTGAGCTAATGCTGAATAGCTCTTCCTATAGATCTCTAGAGCCGAATTTTTATGTATTTTGTTTGCTAGGAGATTGCTCGCTAAAAACAGGACAAAAAGCAACATTGTCATAGAATATATGAATGGGACCACCATTTGTGAGTAATTATTCTCCACTCCAGCTTGGTTTTGAGGTCTTGACTGTAATAGTGTCCAGTTTGGGGTCTGAAAATTCAAGAAAGATGTTGACCGTTTGAACAGAATCCACAGTAAAACAAGCCTTATTTGACATCACTGCAGAGAAAGAGAGAATAAAGTGATCTTGTTCTCTGTGGATGGAAGCAGGCTTAAGCCTCAGCAAGGGTGATTTAGCTTAGGCCCAAGGAAAACATCTGAAGCAGTGGAAGGGATTACTTTTAATAGACTGTGGAGTCTCCATCACTGGAGATTTTAAAAAGCTGGGCAGATAAATATCTCTCAGAAATGGCTTAGGTGCAGTTGATCCTGCCTTAGGACAACAATACAGTCTAGATGACTTCAGAGAGTCCCCTGTTTTCATATGCTTTTGTAGTTCATCTGGGGCTCATCCAGCTCCATTTAAATCCAGTGCCTGAAGAAAGAGGAAAGGGAAAAGAAGTAAGTGGAAAGAGGAAGTTCCTTTTAAAAATTGTGCCATCTGTACTATAACAGTACAGAGTATTTTAAGTCTTCTCCTCTTAGGCACTGTGTCCCATTTTTATGTGTACTTTTCAAGGTTTCTTTAAGAAGGAGTTAACTTGAAGCACTTCTATCCATTGTGATGGTGAGGGAAAAAAGTTATGTTGTTTGAAGAGAATTTGAGTCTTTGTCCAGAACTAAATATTTTTAATTTCTGCCAGGAAGTGCACACAAATTTGTCAATAAAATATATCTCCCTCCTTTATTTTTTTCAGTCTTGCAGAAGGGTGGTCTTATGGTACTTTTGTGCCAGCTTCAGATATGCTTCACATCAAAGCCATGTTAGATGTGCTGTGATATCACAAACAAAAGCTTTTGTTCATAACAAATTATTAGAATTTCCCCAGAGTCCTGCTGGTATAGTAGCTGTTGATACACATTAAAATCGTTCAATGGTGAATTATTTTAGATTTGCAGATAGGTTTTTCAGTACCTGAAATGCCCATTGATTCAAAATTCATGTTGAGATGGAGGATGTATGACATTGTTTAGCAAGAAGTTACTTTGGGGAAACATGGGGGGAAAAAAGGCAAAGATCTGAAACACCACAGCCCCTGTGAATTTTGAAATGACAGTTAATACCCAAAAAAGTCAGTGGCAGGAAGAAAGCCTTTGACTTAGTTAAGGGGCCCTTAGGCCTGGCTTTCTGCTTTGCAGTGCTGTTCAGAGGGAGAAAAACAAGGGAAGAGGACGAGCTGATGTAAAGGATGAATACTGTGGAGATATTTGTGCTCACCACAGCACAAGACAGGGATGTTTTCACAGCAACTCAGCAATGCACCATCCACATCTAGAGAGAAAGTGGTGCTAATGCTGCAGCAGCTGCCATTGTATCTAGTTTTTCTCAACTGCTGCCCAGGACAGCTACCAAACTTACTAATGAGTCTGATTTTGTTCTGGTTAAGACACTGCTTGTATACCATTAAAGCAAAGTCAAGAAAACTGCAGAGAGCAGGAAAAAAACCTGGTCACCAAATCCTTCAGGCCTGCTTTGAGACAAACTGGTCTGTTCTTGCTTAGTTTTTCACAATGGCAGTTAAAGCAGGAGCTCAGCAGCTTTCTTAAGACAGCACCAACCAGCGCTGTGCCCCAGCACTGCTGTGCCTTGGCATCCTTCTGTGAAACACTGTCAGCCCAATCTGAATTTGTTCTTGACCTGCCTTGAGCAGGAGATCAGACTAGAGACGTGCCAAATGATTCCATGTGAATCATTCCTCAATTCAGAAACATCAGGAAGGAATTCAGTGGCTGGCACACAGAAGGATGCAGCACAATGGAGCATTACTAGTACTAAGCCATTATAAAATTATGGAATACTTAATGTTGTCAGTCTTCTCAGCCAAGGTATGATAAAACCAGTATTTTGAATCCAAGGTGACATAAGCTATAGCAGTAAAAGCATGATTTTGACTGTGCAACTGTATGTGTGCACACATCATCAGTGTCAGTCAGATGGTACACCACTGTGACTCATACAATTTACTTGCATAGATTGGCACTCCTGATGTGAGAGAAAAGCAAGAAAAAATAAAAACCTAAGCATGCCACTTACCTACAAAGAAGTCTCTATCTTTTTCTGTCAAATAGCTGAATTCACAAAACTACCTGTGTGGACTTGTCTTCTGAACACTTGAAAAACCTCCTAACAGTTTTAATAACTTCAGTTTCCTACCTTTGAATGGCTTATCTCATGGCTATCTAACTGTAAGAACACTGCCTGCAAACTCTTTCAGAAGAAGCCTTTTTTGTACTTTCTTAAAAGTTTGCATGATAACTCTTATACTGAGCACTTTTGAGATTAGGCTTCACAGGGTAGACTATTGCTTGCCCACAGAGAGGCTGTCTAGGGCTTACAGTGCCAGTGGTCTTTGTCCCTCTGGAAGTTTTGAAAAGCACAACACTAATGGTTTGGCTGAGGTCAGATCTTCATACCTGTAACAAAACTAAACCTTAGCTTGTACTCAGGTCCTGGCAGCTAGAAAACAGGGAAACAATAAACTAAGACTCAAAAAAATGACACCAGGAAAGGTGGTCTAAATACCACAAATTTCCAGCTGACAAGCAGAAGTGAAAAGGGCTGTTTATTAGAATAAGGTGGTTTCTGAGAATCACAGAATTACAGAATCAGCCAAGTGGGAAGGGTCTATCAAATCCAACTCCTGGCCCTGCATGGGACCATCCCCAAGAGTCACACCATGTGCCTGAGAGTATTGTCCAAGTGCTTCTTGAACTCGGACAGGCTTGGTGCTGTGACCACTTCCCTGGGTAGCCTGTTCCAGTGCCCAACCACCCTCTGAATAAAGAACCTTTTCCTAGTATCTAATCCAAGTGTCCCAGCCCCACTTCAGAATATTAACATAATGTCAACATAGGGACATCTTTAATACTGTAAGTACCAAATAGTAGGTAAGTGATCTCTCTAATATGAAAAACAAACGAACAAAAACCTAAAACACCCCAACAAAACCACCAAAACTGTCCTAGGAAGAAAGCCTGTGTAATGCTTGTAGAAATGGGTACAAACTTTTTCTTATCATGTCACATCCTCTCCACAGGTAACTTTGTACAAGGACTCTGATGGAGAAGACTTTGGGTTCAGTGTCTCAGATGGTTTATTGGAAAAAGGAGTATATGTTAAAAACATTCGACCAGCTGGCCCTGGCGATCTGGGAGGTTTAAAACCGTACGATAGACTTTTACAGGTAATGTTGCTGGCACCACACGGGTTTGGCATGAAGGGACGTGATGCACAGATTACCTTGTAAAAAGATTTGTAACCACACTGGAGGGTTTTTTGGTATCTTTGCAGATGTGATTGTAGAAAACTGCACAAAGTATTTTCATCCCTTATTAGGAACAGCCCTATTAACTACATTGCTTATTATAATTTAAACAGTGAGCACTAGTGTTTGTATTTCTGCTGGGAAAGGATGTGGAGGGGGGGCAGGAAGGAGAAGTGATCATAATTGTTCTGTGCCACAGGCTGTGCTGTGTAGATTTCTTAGAGCCTTGGTAAGAAAAAGCAGCACATTGTGGGGGCTTGGGCTTTATGCAGTGGCACTAAGGATGGATTTTCATGTGCAGTCATATTTATACAAACAAATTCTTTCACAACACAAGTTATTTCAGAACTCCAAAGGAGACATACAAATGCATTTCCAGATGTCTTTTTTGCTGTTCCTGATACAGACCTGAGAACTAGTTCTGTGTTTTATCCAAATGTTGACTGACATAGTTGCAATAATACTCACTCAAAACCACACTTATCACAGTGCCAAGTTGGACTGTAATAAAAAAAACAAAATTATCTTTCAGTTAACTCAATAAAATACTTTATATACATTTATATATATTAAGTAAAACCACTTATTAAGACCTGAACGGAATTGAAATTTCAGACATGCTCTATTGTATTTAAATTGATGAACACCATGAAAGACAGAAAAACTATGGGCTGTTAAATATCATTTATGGAGTGGGCATTGTGACAGCTGCCAACAGCTAGCACCAGTGTAAATATTCCCACTTCAGCTACATTCTGTTTGAGTGAGTAGAAAACTTAACTGATGTCTTCAGACCAATGGTTAAATAGTCTGGTATTGGATGATTCTCTACCTGAAATAGTTAAATCAGGCTCCATAGTCTCAAGAATAAATCTGTTTCTCTTGTGATCTGATTTTTTTTTCCCTAAAATGGTAACAAAAATCAATTGTCTCATCATTCAGGTAAACCATGTTCGCACCAGAGACTTTGACTGCTGTCTAGTTGTGCCCCTCATTGCAGAATCTGGCAACAAGCTGGAACTGGTTATTAGCAGAAACCCACTGGCATCTCAGAGAGGAAGCTCAGACCAACATACTTCAGTGAGTGGGGAGTGGAGTGACCCAAATAATGCCTTCCTTCAGCAGAGCGGACACACAAGTGTTCATACAGAGACACGGGATCCTACAAATACATTATAGCAGAAAACCATTTTAGTGGGACATTCGGTAACAAAAGACAATTATGGTGCTAAATCCATTTAAGATTTCTCTGAGATTGAGGCTCAGATGCTGTATAGCACTGAAAAGCACAGGACGTCAGTCTGTCTGTCTCAAGGCTTCTATTAATCCATGGTTACTTTTGAAATAGTTTAATTCTTCATTAAGTCAAGTCATTCCATTGTAAACAATCTAGCATTAGTAACAATAAGAAAAATCGTAAGGGCCTTTTTTTCCTCCCAAGTAAGAAACTGGGGAGATGTTTTAAACATGATCTAAATGTTCCTCTCCCTTCAGCAACAGCAGCAGCTGTTTGAGGGAAAAGCAGGGAGTTAACCTCTGCTAACAAACAGTGGAGTCCAGGTTACATTGTTTTTAAAAAATGTTTTATTAGAAAGGTGCTGCTGTCTGATGCACAAGGCATTGGTCAGTCAGTAAAGTGGTTTACTGACTGCACTGGGTTTTCTATGAAATGGCTACATCTCTGGTTTTGGAAACCTCTGTTGTTTGTTGAGAAGGGGGCACTCATCAGACAAAGCATGGCTTGGATGTTTTAACAAAATGCTTGCAGGAAGCTGCAGTTTGCAGTCCCCCACTTTGGTCAACATACGTTATTCCCTATGCAATGAAGTATTTCATGGTATGTCTTGCAACCTGTGAGGATTTTTAAGCAGAGACTTTTTTAGTGGGATAAAACCTCTGAAGGAGGATTACTGAAAAGAGTAAAAATGAAATGAGTTCAGACAAATTAGAAAGGTTTTTTAAAGAAAATGGCCTTTTTTAAGCAATGTCCAGGGAGAATGATGCAAAAGCTCTTTAATGATCCATAAACCTGTAAACTTGTACTGTCACACATGAGCTTTTTAAGTCAAAACAATTTCTTGAAGGGACAAAGGTCCTATATAATATGCTTTGTTTTCAGCCTTCTTTATGGTAAACATTAACCCCCTGCAACACATTTTTAGAGTTTAAAATTGTAAATATATTTTACAAACACATGATAAAAATTCTCTCCTCTCCCCCCCCCAAGCAATAAAATACTGCCAGTTGCTTTATATGCTCACCAGCAGCTGCTTTGGTTTATTCTGGTATTCAAGTTGTTATTAGTAATTATTGTTATTGGTGAATATAAAGATACTGGATTTGTACATTTGTAGAGTCTCCATATCTAAGCAATCACCTTACAGAGTTGTTTCTGGTCAATTTAAACTGTTTAACTGTATCCCTGTTGCTGTTTCCAAGACATGAACAAGCTCACCTGCCCTGCACACACAAGTATCTCCAATTTCTATTTCAGCACTGCCAGAAAAGGTCAGAATTACATTCAAGGCTGAATCATGTAACAAAAAAAAAAAAAAAACACAAAACAAACAAACAAACAAAAAACCAACAAACAAACCACAAAGTCATGAGTCACTTAAATATGTATTTTTATTTGTAACAAAAAAGTATTAAACTGTAAAGTATTTTTGTACAAATTTAATACTTTAATAGCATGATATTTATCGTCTATGTTATGTTTTTTGAAATTCAAACTGTTGCAAATATTTGTATGGAAAAACTGTATAAATTGAAATAAACAGTGATTTAAAGACATTAAAAATGAGGTATTCTTTTCTGCTTTATATTTTTTCCAGTTTTAGCAAAAAATTCCATATTTATATTTGTGGTATACTTTTTCTTACTCTATGTGAAAAGGAAAAAAAAATTGCTAAAGGCAAGATATGTGTCTGATGTTTTAACATTCAGTTTATTAATCTCACAATTACAATGCAGCAGGTCATATAGTACACAAGAAAAAGTTGAAAGTGGAATATTATTTGAACTCTGACTTGGAATTTTAATTTTCTTACCAAGATGGAATTTTAATTTTCTTACCAAGATCAGCAGCAGCAGCATATAACTGTTGGGTAAAGCAGCAGTGGCAAGTTCTGCATCTCTTTGAAGTACAAAGTGGGAAAAATTTTCTATGCCAGTGATTGCAACTTTCTTGTTCTATTTATAACAAGATTAAAAAGCCATAATCCATGAAAGCTTCATGCTCATAAATCTACCACATTAAAAAACACAAGGTTCTCTCTGTAAACTGTTTTGTTACTCAAGTGCAAACTACAGTTTTGGCACATCAGTAAGAGTGTCTTACCAGTGCTGTAGCATTAGGAGATGGATAAATCTTGGTATGGAGAGCTACAAGTCTTTAAATCAAAATACATCCTCATGTATTTTTGAAGGAAACATCTGGATCCTGTTAGACCTGCAAGTTCATTCTTCGCCAAAACAGAAGAATTGTGGGGGTTTTTTTGATGACCAATACACCAATGAATATACTAGAAACAGGCCACTGAAAATGTAAAAGGCTCAGTGTAAAACAAGCTGTTCTTCATAGAACATGCAAAACCAGGAAAGCCTTTGAAAGACACCTGCATATTCAGCTTCTCCATCCCAAACATCTTGAACGCAACAGGTTCAATGAAGGTTCACAACGAGGACAGTTAATAATGGTTTGTTAGCTTTTGAAAAGCTTCCTAGGAGTTGCTTCTTCCAAAGTTAGAGACTTAAGTCTAGAAGATCCAAGTGGGGATTCTGCTACTGTTGTCTGTCAAAACAAAACAAAAAAGTATCAAAGTTTGAAACAGACCTAAAATGTATCAACATCTTCAAAAAAAGCTCTTTCTCCATGACAGAGCTCAGAAATTAGAGACAGTGAAAAAAACCTTCTGTTAAGCAGGTTTGATTGTATAAAAATCAATTTCAATGATTAAATTTTATATAACTGTTTCACAGCAGGGCACCTAACTACTGACTTATTCTGTGCACAAAGAATAAGCTAATATAGGCTAAACTGGCCAATGAATCGCTCCAGTGACTAAAAAGAGGTATAAATTGACTACTATTGACAATTTATTTTTCCATATTAGTCATTAATTATTCTGGGAAGAGATATGCCAAATTTGGCTGCTTCAGCAATTACTGGTCATCTTGAAAATTATTAAATAAATAAAACAATGATCACAGTACCCAGGTGACTTGTGGTAGTGAGAGTACTAAAGTTTAAAACAAACTTTCTCAGTAAGGAGATACTTACAGGGGGTACGTGCACAGCATCCTCACATGCAAGAGTCTGTTGTCTTTTACAAGGACTTTGCTGCAAACTGCCTGTCTGCTCTTTATTGAGAACTGATGACCCTTCCTGTTTCATGAGGTCACTTTGAGGTTCAGGCGGGGCAAGAGCACCTTCAGTTACAGAAACAGGCCGAGTTGTGAGCTCTTGACTTTGCCAGCAGTTCGTCAGAGAGGACGTTTGTGTGGAACAGTTTCTTGTTTCTGCAATTGCCTCTCTCAGAAACCTCTGTAAGCGGGTTTTTCTGGGAATGTTCTTGTTGGTGACTGCTCTCCTGAGGTGCAGCTCTTCAGCTACAACGTAGACACGGCAGCGCCCCCTGGTCACAGCTGTGTACACGTGCTGCCAGTGCTGACGACCAGGATTGCCAACCACGTACACAACTGTTTTTTCCTCGGAACCCTGGAACATGTTTAAGAACACCATTTCAAAGCAAGGTAATAGTTAAATAGTTATAAAAAAAAATAAAGACAAAAATGAGGAACTTGGAGACAACTGTGGACACTTCCAAGAATATTTTCTTTCTTGCATTCAAGGAATTCTAGTTTCAATGAAGTTTCTGCATCTTTCTTTCACATGAAAACACAGCTCACAGCTGCAGTTTTTTACCTGAAATGTGTGAATAGTTCTGGCCCATGCATGTTTTATGTGACATAGCTTCTTCAGTGCCTTATACTTCACAGTGTACGTGGAGCCATACGTGCTGCTGATGGTCAGTAAGCGCTGTTTATCAATTTCTACATCCTAAAGAAAGAGCACAATACTCAGCAGTGAGCTTTTACTGGCAGTCTGATCACATCTGTGTGCACCCCTATGACAGCTTTCCCTGAAACTACAACAGCTGCAATGTTAACCAAGTGAAATAGTTTCAGAAGACACTGAATCCAACAGATTGCTATCTTTCACTGACCACCTTCAAAGAAAATAGTTTCACTGTACAAGGCCTACCCTAACTGCTGATACTTTCACTGGCCCCTCTGCTCAATTCGCTGAGCCCACCAGAAAAATACAGGTTTTCTGTACTTTTAGGTCAGCTTAGTTTTCTGCCAGGGAAAGCTCAAGCTATAATATGAGCTTTATTCTTTACTTAAGACTATGTTTCTGTGTATATCCAAAACATTATCCATTTCAATTACAATACATTTGATTATTTGCAGAATGTATTTACACTGAACACAAGCAGACCAACTGAAACATGTTTTACAAAAAAGCCCAGAGTTGTTGGGGTTTTTTTAATTCTCTGTTGTAGCCTGCCTCTTTCCTGTCTTTCACATGACAATTTAGCAGAACTAAGTATTTATTATGGACTAAACATATAAAAGTGTAAAATTTTTGTTCTAGGGATTCAACATCAGGAGTTGCCATCAGGAGTTTTTATGTGCAAGTTCTTGCAGCAGGGACTTACCCTTGTTATGAAAAATATATCTCCATTGCATAGTCGTTTGCCGTCCTCAGCAGCCTCTGCAGTGAGGGTGGTTTCTCCACTTCTGCATTCATGGTGATTAGAATCATCTCTGAAACCACAGTCTGCCAAGAGATCCCTGAGATACGTATTCCGCATGCAGGAAATCTTGTCCCCAGTCTGAAATAACAGTCGGTTTTTATGGTCTCTAGGTCAGAGAAAAAAAAAAAAGGGGAGAAATGTATTTACAAAGTATGCGTTTACCATCTCTCAGTATTTCTTCTGTTTCCACTCTCTACATTTTGCCCAGATTAAAAACCTTAATAATATTCAAAACAGTTAAGATAACACACATTTATCTCTTGAATTTTTGTAGAACATTTTGTTAAAAATAGTAATATAGAGTAGCTCAAAAATCCTGCTTCCAAAAATATTTCAGAATCTATTTAGAATTCATATAGTGGCAAAAAATAATTTACCTTCAGAGTTTTTTTCACATTGCTTTTTTGTCAATTTTGAATATTCCAGAGTAACATAAAATCTTGGAATTCACATAATGACAATTTAAATGAAAGGCAGTTTACCCCTGTTTACAGTCCAGATTGAGATTAAAGAAAGTTTATTACATAAATGGTTTATAACATAAATAATCAGATCTAGATAAAACATTGAAAGTTTTACAATCTTATTTTAGGATATTGTCCTGGCTATAAGACCCCAAAACAATGAGATTGTTCACAGGAAAAATGCAAAACACTGGCTTACCTAGTTAAATGATTTGAATAGTGTTGGCAACAAAGTTCATTTATCAGATCGCAATCTTGCCTAAATCATACAAAACAAGAACAAAATCACGATCTATAAAATATACAATTACAGGCAATGTCACATTAGCATTAATTTATATATAGTAGAAAAAGCCATTTTTAGCTCTGATGATCTTCCATTAACAAAAACAATCGCTGATTCAGAGTTTAGAAGACAGAGCAGTAAGGAAACAGTTTTGTCTAAATATCACAGAAAGTGAGGCAAAGATGTTTGCAATGCATGCTTAGATTTGCCAGATTTGTTTTTAACATAAAGAAGAAAAGTAAACAAAAACTAAGTCCTGGGCAGATTATTTTCTGTCTGTGAATATATTAAGAATAGCTAGAAGATTTATAACTTTTAAATGCAGATTAAGAACCTATAAATATATTCTAGAAGAGTCTTATACAAAAATCACTAATAATAATATTGTACCTGAATGCAGATTGGAAAAATAAAATTGATGTTGGAGTTACTCAAACTTCCCAAGAAACAGGTGAACTAGCTAAAATTTATAAATCACTTATTGTACACTGGTAACCTGTAAATAGTGGGCATTTTTTAATTACTGAGAAAAGGTTCTTCACAAATAAAAGTGGAAGAGTTTTTTTATTAAGTACCCTCCTGTGCAGAACTGCAAGTTAATGGATTATTGGTACTACTGCACATTACATTTATCCCTTCAGTGTTTCTGTGAAGCTATTCATACCATTCATGCTCCCATGATTACTAAACTTTCCAATCTTTCTTCAAGGTGTGTTAGAGCCCGACATCCCACACTTCTTCTATTACGAGTATTGTGCTTCCAAATTCCTAAACTGTAGGCACTTGTCACTGCAGAGCAGAAGCACTAATGCCCATCAGATTATATGACTAAATTTGACCCTTGACAGATGGTCAAAACTCATGAATCTGTTTATTTAGTCAATGCCCACTTGTAACAGAAGCACGCAGAGATAGTAGGTTGTGTGTTGTTAGGGGGCCTGGAATTCAGATTTGCCACAATACATGTGTTTATTTTGTGGGTTCCTCCTACAGTCAAGCTCTCACCTTCTGCTTCCAAAGAACACTGCACTGTCAGCAAACACCAGAGCACAGACCCTCACAAGCTACTGCAAAAACTGACCACCCATGTCCATCCTTTGTTTCTTTAACATAAACCACACAGATGAACATGAGCACTAAGGCAGAAACCACGCTGAAAAATAACGTTACCATTAGAGAAAAATGAAGCAACTCTTCGTGGAGAGACTGGGGGCAACCAGAAGGTACAGACAGAGACATCTAGCCTGTTTGTTCTCTCTAGTAATTCTATGATACTGCCACTAGTCTCTCCAACTCAACACACTCAGCTATTTTTAGATTGTGGCTGCTAGCAAGGATTTTTTCAATGTCTGCCTGCACACTCCATTACCTTCTGAAAGCAATGAACTGTGATTGTTTGGCATCCTCCAATCCTGGCCCTTTTTGAAGTAAAGTCTTTATGGCAGTTTGCAAATCTGTTTTAAAAGACATAACAGGTAAAGCATGAAAATATGCAGCACAATTTAAGAAAGAAAAATATAATTTAATATGAAATTGCCTTTGCTTCAATGACATTTCAGCTCCTTTAAAACAACAGATCCAAAAAACCAAACAAAAAGCCACACACCCCACAAAAAACCAAAACCATAGCACAAAAATTCCACATATATATTTCCCCCAAAAAACATCATGCAGTTAACCACTATTAAAATCTGAGAAATAAGAGTGAAATGGAAGGAGACAAATTCTTATTTCTGTGTTAAACAACAGCTGCATAGAGCATATTTCATGCAAAGTAAGGTTTTGATACAGCACACTAAAGAGGTAAAGATCAAACATTTTCAAACCACAGACCTATACACTTAGATTTAAAAGAAGAAATCTACTTTTAGTATTCTGTTTGCCACTCAATCCACTTACAGCAAATCAACGTCAAAAAACCCCAAACAAACAATGGCCCTAGCCCTGACCCCAAAACATTCTAAAAGAAATACTGGTATCGCTTCTGCTTCCATTTTCCTAACTCAGTTCTAGAGCTGGGAACACATTTCTGTCCAGCACACCATCCTGTTACAGTTGCTGTTTATTCAAATGATTCACCTCTAAAATATTTGATCTGTTAAGGCTTGACAGCTCTAGTTGCAACATAATAAGACAATTACATTTGATTTCACTGATGGAAGCTGTCCCCCATTTCAAAATGTAACTGGTGAGCTGGAACTCTACAGCTTATTCTTTGCACTTAAGGGTTTTGCTGCGTCCACTTAGAGAAGAGAGATGATAAAACTATGAATAGAGCATTTAAATTTAGCCCACAAAAATCCCCAGACTAAAATCTTCCCAAAATTTTAGTTCCAGACAATAGTCTATACTTTACCAAAGGGAAAATCAAGATCACAAACTGTACACACATACTGTCATAATTCCCGCCAGCAGGCAAAGCAATAAGAATAAATTTCTTCTCCGGGCTTGGAACTGTCATTTCCTCATTCCAAGCAGAAACTTTCAGCACCTCATCAAATTCAGGAAGCTGCCGGTGAGAGATTCTTGACCAGAGCAGTGGAGGGAATACACAACAGTTATTTCCAGTTAAAGGATTCCAGTGTATCATCATCTGCATCAGCCTGAAGTTCACGACTAATAAATTTTTTGTCATCTCCACTACATGCACTGAAAACCCTTTCCTCAGAGTGTAACTTAATTTCACATTAAAGAAGTCAGTAATTTATTCTCTAAAACTCCCCAGCACTGCAGTAGACACTCAGTGTTACCTATACAGTTCTTATGGGAGCAGAATGGAGTAAAACAGAAGTGTCACCAAAAAAATAAGTGAAAATGTTTGTAAAGCACTTAGCAGTTCTGGACATTTTGCAAATGTTCAGAATATTCTCAAATTTGAATCAACATCAAAAGTTCTTGGGCACTTGAACCTAAATATTGTTGTTTGAGATTTAAAAAGAAATCATGTACTGATAGGATACAGAACTATTTCCAGAACAAAAGTAATGCAAATGCTGGAAACATTTAAAATCTTTTTAGTATTAATACAGAAAAAAAAAAATTACATAATGATGTAATGGCCCCTGACATCTAATCTCTCAAAGCAATACAGCCTGCTTCAGCTGGTTTCACACTTACCAGCAATGTCTTTAAAACTTCCTTCTTAGAGAAGCAATTGTAAGCCACTTCAGAAGGCAAAAAGTCACTTGTGCATTTACAACTCATTTGAAAAATAACAGAGAGTATCTGATAGTGAAATACATCCCATAAAATTCAAGAGTATTTCAGCACACACCATTTTTGTCCAAAATCTGTAGGGTTTTGTTGCTGTTGTTTTGGGGGTCTGTTTGTTTTTAAAACCATTGTTACTGATTTGGACTGAAAAAACAAACAGAAGCAGTACTGTGGAGTCAAATTTGGATCGCTGCTATTTTGCAGGTAAAATGCCAGGCCTACTACACGAATACTCCACACATACATACGGATATCCTACCTTGATGCATTGTCTACAATTAGCTGTGATTCAGCTCTGTGGTTAGTTCGCAGTTCCACAGAAAAGCCTCTTGATTTTAGACCCTCAAAGATATCAGCTAACATGTTTCCTGAGTCTATGCTTGGTAGCTGTCTAGTATCACCTAAACAGAATGCAAATTAGTATATGTGAGAAGGAATAACAGATCATCTGTTGAAAACTGTCTTGGAAAAACAAAATCACTGGAATTTAAATAAATACTCAACTGTCTACATAATAGCATACATCCTTAATACAATTCACATGAAACAAAACTCAAGAATCTAAGAAACAGGGAATCAGGCTGTAGTGTAGTCTGAGTTTTTCATATTCCTCACTCAATACCACTTTACTAGCAAGTGCAAGTCCCTCTGCTTGATGAACACAGACAGTGATCACATCTTAATCAAACACATTTTTGACAGATATATATTTAAAAATAACCACCCTAAATGGCATGTCAAAAAGCAAACCCCTGAGAAAGCATAAAAACTTGACTTTACATTTCTTTGCTTTCCTTTTTGAATTAAAACAAGATGATCCTAGCGCTAACATGATACCTGCCTTCTAACATATGATTAATATGCTAACACTAGCTTCTTCAGATTTAAGGAAATCAGAGAAGTTTTCCAGGTGCAAGATGTAATAAGCTACCACAAGGAAGTAATATTTTCAGAATCACACAAAACACTGCTAAACAGAGAATGGAGATACTGATACTATCATACTGACAGCTGGAAAATTGTCTGTCTCATCTGACCTTAAGAATCAACAGAAATATACAAATACAGAACAAGGTAACATTCTGGAGTTTTTAAGAGGCTCAGGAGCTCTGATACTTACATTATATATATTGTGTCATTAAACATTGTATAATGCTAAATATGCTGTTTCACTTACCTAGAATAATAAGTTTAGCAAGCTGAGCATGCTCACACAGGAGTTTTAAAACTACACTAAGAATGCGTACAGACACCAAGCTTCCTTCATCCACAATCAGAACCGTAACAGCAGAAAACTTCCATGGCTGTGCTTGTTCACTCCGCCACCACGATCTAAAACTATAGATAATCTAGAAACAAATAAAAATAAAGCAAGCTCTGACATCAATCAACTGTAAACAACTGTCTTATAAAAGTAGACATGCGGTATCTTCTAATACTGTCTATGGAGCTGTTACCTGAAATTCTGAACTTAAACCTGTCAAGACCCAGAACACTCAACCATTCACTCTTATTTTCCTCCTCAGTGAATACATTTCTAGCTGAGATTATTGACACCGAGTTACATGAAAGCACAGAAATGCAGTCTCTTTTTTCTGCAGGAACCCTTTAAGATACAAGGTCAGCCACTAGGTTGCTCAGTAACAGAACACCTCCTACTACAACTTGCTGACATTAATAAATGCCCAGCATTGGAGAGGGGAACAGGTGACTGTCCAGTCCCCAAAGATAAAACAAACCAACAATGCATTTGAGGTTATCATAACTTTTATTTATAGGAGTTATTCCACACTTTTAATGCCTTCTTGGCACCTTTCGGTACCTAAGACAAAAGAAACTTGACCTAAGTTGATTAACAAAGAGTTTGCTTTCTCCTATTTTGTAAAAAAATTTCCACAATATTTAATAGTAATTAAAAAAACACTGAAATGAAATTTATCTCATTATTCAACCTCAGGCTACTGATCTTTTCATGTATGTGCTGGTATCAGTATGATTGCTAGGAAACAGGATACTGGAAAACAGCTCTACCACCTAGGAAGTATTTTTGTCTTCATTAAAATAAAAAAACAAAACATCTGGCTACAAAGACCAGATGCACTAGAGAGGCACAAATTTGAGATGTATATAATTAGAACAACCAAAGTTACAGAAATACTGTATTTCAAATGACTGATTTATGATTCCCCAAAATGTAACACTTACTTTCAAATGCTGACAAGCTGTATCTAAGCATTATCAACAGTAATAGGCTACATATTTCATAAAGGAAGTTACATATCAAGCATTTTTTATTCCCAAACAAGAATGGACAGTACCAAAAGGTCTTTCAGAACTCAATTAAAAAAAACAACCAAATAAAAACCAAACCTTACCTGATGCAGTGTATATGCAGGAAGCTGAGTTTTTTCACTCAAAAGACTTGTTGCCCTCCCTGTAGGTGCAGTAAACAGCACATTCAAACATTTTTTTGCCTGCATATTCTCTGACTCCCAGTGATGATCAAACGTATTCCACTCCTCAGATGCATCCAAGTCTTCTTCAAAGTCCTTAGAAGCAGCTTCCACTTCTTTTTCCATCTGCTTTAAATGACGAAAAAGGGAGCTAACTATTGTACTCTTCCCACAGCCTCCTTTTCCACTTATGATTGTGACAGGATTAGAACAAATCTTTTCCATAGCAATAACCTGATCTAAGTCTACCTCTGCTTTACTTTGGGTACCAGACACAGACCCCACTTCCTTTTCAGGAAAGTGATTTTCACTATTATGGTGGTCTGGATTATCTTCCTTCAGATCTTCTATTTCATGTGCCTTGGTAATTCTGATTTTGTTATTTACCATTTCTCTTGATGTCTCAGAAATGTTAAGTATCTTTCTCACATCAGCATCCAGTTTCCATGTGTGCTTTGACAGAAGGTCACCTATACACATTGCAATGTCTTTTTCAGATTTGTAAAGATGAGGCAGAAACACCAGCTTTTTCTCCCTAATCACTACTTTCTGATCTTTCAAGAATTTAAGAGATTGCCAGACATGCTCAGTGGACATAAGTGTGGATACAAAACGAGACAATTCATCTTGATCTTCATATGTGTGTCCCCTTTCTCTACACTGTTTCTTGAGTTGATCATACAGAATTAATGCATTCTTCTGCAAGTCAGGAATGTTCTGGAGGAGATGCTCACACTGACGGAAGGCGGCCCACGTTGCCTCACAGCAGGAAATGTTCAGTTCCTTATAGACAATCTTCTCCCCGAAAGAATAAAAGCAAACAAATATTTATTTCAGAAGATGTAACAGTTACTTAGTTACAGTTACTTACTGAGTAACATTCCTTCTAGTAAATACAAATTGCAATTCAGAGGGTGGAAGTTTGCAAAAATTTATGTTTTTCATAATGTACGAAGCTATGCTTTTCAAGCTACATGAAAGCAAGTTACTTAAAAGTAAGCTGGAATAATAATTCTTCTCAGTCACCTTTCTGTATGAAACAGAAACTTTAAAAATAAAGACCTGGCACAGAAATTGGGTATTAGGGAGAACTGGTGCACACGTCATAACACAATTTCAAGTAAAGGTACACAAACTTTAGAAATGCAGCACAGGAAAGGCATTAGCCAGAATACTGTACCCAATTCTGATCATGCTACTTCAAGAAATACACAACCTTTACAGACACTACCACAAAACAGTGCAAGACTGAGATGTCCGAAACAGATGAACTAAGGTCTAGAAAAATGAATTGCACTTGCTCAGTCTTAAGAGAAAAAGCAAAAGAGAGTATTCAAGCAAAAAAACTGCAGTAAGAACACAGGTCCTTGGTACAAAAAGCAAGAGACCAACAAGTCCATATTGCACCAAGAAACAGTCAAATGGGACATGGGGAAAATCTTTTTAAAGGAAAGGATGTGAAACACTGGAATATATTGGCTACACCGCTGAATCTCTGAAATTGGAGGTCTTAAAGTTAAGTCAGAACATCCATATGTAAAACACTGGGGGCCTGAAGCAGAGGGATAACTAACCATATTTGTGAACTGTAAGCTACAGCTCCCATCTGAGGTATGGGAGTGCTAAGTGAGGTGCAGCAGCAAAGCCAAAAGAAAACAGAAGGGTAAGCAGCCACTGCAAATCTCACTAATAAAAACCAAACCACTGGACCAGATGACCTCTTACAGAGAAATTTATCTACCTTACTATGAAAGCATAGATACTGTTCTATGTATCCAAAACAGAAAATCCCATTTACTGGTATAAAACTGGACAATTGAGGATTGTAAATTGACTTTCTTACTTTTGGTCCAATTATCTCAAGTATTTAATTTTCTGTTCCTTCTAAAAAATCCTATATAAATGGTTGTAACAAAATCACTTTTAGAAATCTTCTGAGATTAATTTATTGTAGACCAACTGGAAAAACCCTTTGCTAAAACTGAGTCCAGTACACCATCCATTTCCAAATGAACTATGCTTAGCCCCTACAAATGCCCGTCTAATAAACTGGACATAACTAAACCAGTACTGCAGTCTAATGAAGCTCAAATGTAACAAACACCTTAGTTTTACCTTGCTTAACATTACTTACCCTGCTGAATCCAAGTTTCCATGGCTCATTCTTCAATATCTCATCCAATTTTCTTAGCATCTTGTCTTGAAAATCCACCTCCTCACCATTGGTATCATTGCTTTCTTCAGTGTTTCTTTGCCAATCCACCATATCCAACAGACAGGAAAAATGGCGTGGCAGAAGAATTGGCAAGAACTCCAGTATCCTTGGAAAAGTCAGAGCTACCAATACCGCCTTCCCCGCAACTGCAAGCATCATATACAGTTTTATGCAATATATACAAATATTTGTAAAGGCAATTTAACCTGACTCTGGCTCTCATCCTTCTGCCTCCCCTACATCCAAAACATCTCAAATTTCTTTCAGTTTCTTACTCATTGTAATCCTTTCTAAATTTTTTTAAAGCCTGTTTTCCCTGAACTGCCTTGGGGAAAAAAACAATGTAAAGGGATGACATAAAAACATAAAAAAATGTACTCTCTTGGAAAATACGTACTATGCAGAAAGACAAATATAAAGCCTTTTCTCTTTTAAGCAGGTATTTAACTTACACATAAAGAATCAATACACACTATTTCCACACAAAAAAATACCATGAAGGCTTGAAAGACAAACTGCTTGAGCCCAGGATGACAACCAAAAAAATTTACAAACGTATCACTAGCACCGGAGGGGGGGAAGGGGAGGGGGGGAAGTGGGGTATATACTGCCCAATGATAGAGAATGAAGAAAGCTTAAAATGTAGCTAAGTAACTAATATCAGATATTAGGAAAAACCCCCAACTACAAAAACGGTGAGCAGAGTATGTAGGCCCAGTGTGCAATCTCTACCTGAGGATTCATGAACATGGTGGACACATCTCAACCAAAAGCGATCCATATATCCTATTAAATCTCACACAGCAAACCACATCTGTGTTTCTACCACTATCAATTCCTACCCCTTTGTGGCTGTGAAAAGATTTGAAGTCCACAAACAAGGGTTAAAAACAATTCTACCATTACAAAAACAGACCAGGATTTGGAGTAAAGTAAGCTCAAGTCTAGTGGAGGCTCTCAACTCTCCTGTTATACATTATTTGACATCCAAAGAGTCACTTCTATCATTTGACCTGACACTGCCCAGTAAATCAGGTCATGGAAGACTTTGTTCACTTACACATAACAGCAGATAGACCCAACCTGCCTGTGCAGGTTACACGAAGAGATCAGCAGAGCAAAACAAGAGAGCTAATGCTGAAGGCACACCTCAGACATCCTGACTTTCTCTCTATTTTAATGTTTTGCTTCAGACCAGCTATAGTCTGGTCCCACACTCTGAATGCTTGTTAGGCACTGGAGTACCTCAAGCATGCAACTGGAACACACTGCTTGGGTTTCATCCAGCAGTCAATACACTCAAGACTGCATCACAATGGGGACAAGAGGGATGTCTGCTTCAAAAGTACACTCCTGATCCAATCTCTAAGACTTATGTAATCACACCAACGCAGCCCACAAAAAGATCCTCAGCAGTACTGAACTATCTCCATGTGGGGACACTTGCATTTCCACATTCTGCTCCCTGGCCACACCAATCTGCTGACAGGCAGGATTCAAATACACTTAGACAGACTGAACAGAGCAGCTGATTTGGACTACGCTGAACTCATTCTCTGTTCCCTGCACTACAAAGAAGCAGTTAGACTATTTCTTTTAGGACCTATTTTAGGACCTATTTGTCCTAAAAAGCCAAATCACTGTGTTTTAAGCAATGCTGAACCCATTTTTCAATAAGCCTTGTTATACTTGGATAAACTATAGGAAGCACCAGCGCCTTTGCATCATAGAATCACAGACTCATAGAATGGTTTGGTTTGAAAGGGACCTTAAAGATTACCTAGTACCAAGCCCCCCGCTGGCAGCAGGGACACCTTCCAGTGCTTCTCTATGCCTATCTTTAATTGGTCAGGTGTCCCACTGTGACGAAATATCTTCAAAAACAAAAGAATCATTGCATGTTCAAAATTCATTTGAATATATATTTCATATGAAGACATGTTAGCTTGAACACAGTATCTGAGATAGAACTCCTTAGCTTATAAAACAATCAAAATAGCACAGAATATACCTACTTGATTTTGAAACATAGTAGAAGATGTCATAATCCTTGGTATTTCTTTGGCTCCGCCCTGGATGTATGTGTGAAACTTGGAATTGTTTTAGTTTTTCTTCCAGATCTCTAAAATTCAGCATAGACTCCATAGGAAGCCAAGCAAAAAATTTTTCCTTAAAACCTTCAGGAACATCACATTCCTTAAGAAAGAGTGAAAATATTTGTCGGTTGTTTTCCTCTATATCTGTCCGCAGAAAATATGATGGATATCCTTGCACGAAGTACTTCGACCCAATTTTTTTAGCTTTAACATTAACGTTCCACCAAGGTCCTACTAATGGAAAACGTCCAACTACTTCATATTCCTTTTTGGTGCCATCTTCCTGTATAGTAACTATATCATTAGAAAGAAAAACAAACCCATCATTAATGGACAGTCATAAAAATAAACAGTTTGTGTTGATTAAGAGTTTTGTTTGTTCGAAGCTCACTTTAGTCTTTTCCATAAGTTGTGGTAGTAAAAGTAAAGCAGGGCTTTTCATAAACTCCTGTCAGTCTCTCCAGCAGTATTTAAAAACAAAAGCAAAACCAGACTCAGAAATAAGCACTAAAACTGCTTCTCTGAGCATCACACATAAACTTTGCATATGAATTTATTAAGCCAATTAACTATATATAGTTTAATATTATGCTTTACTATTTATACCAAGACAAGTTTACAATCCAATTTTAAACAGCTTTGTCACAAAATATTCCATCACAATGCCTGCGTGCTCTTCAGATACCAAATATTGTGTATTTGTATACCAAATACTTCCTGCAACTGACACCACCAAAATGATAAGCAATTAATATAATAAACTCTTAACATTTTGTATGACCTGGTTTGCCTCCTCTTTTCCTCACAAAAATTAATACACCATTCCTCGATCCAGGACGGGGGACTAATTGCTATGACCGGAACAAAGTGGGCATCTACATTTAACAGGAACTATTCGTCACAACATCAGAGCAGCTCTTATGTCTGTAACAACTTATTTATTTCTCCCTTATTACCTAGCTCAATTTAGCTATTTTAAAAACAATGTGAGGATAAAATATTCTTCTTAGGCAGAAGTTTTCCAACTTCACTTGCTTCTCTAAGTAGAAAGTCGGGAATCATTAACGTCCAGTAGCAACACTTATATCATTAAAAAAAAAAAGTCTATCTTTTCTGTGAAGTTATCTTGAATGGAAAAGCTTCGCGTTGTCTTACTGTTACAATACTGTGCCCGTAGGAGAGTACAAATAACGCTGCCCTATCACTACACGTGTAAGGCCTATCACCTACTGCGGTTCGCTGTCCCTCCAGGGACCGGGGCNAGGGGGCAGCGCGGCCGCCAGCTCCCGCCCGGCAGCCTCCAGCAGCGCATCCTCCGCCAAGTGCAGCTCTTCCTCGAATTCCTCCTCGCTCTCCTCCTCCGAGCCCGCCACCGCTTCCCGCGGCGGCAGCAGCTTCCCCCACAGCTCCACCGTCGCTTCCCGCTTCCAGCCGGACACCGCCATGCCGCCTCCCTTCCCGCGGGATCCCTCCGCCCCCCGCGGAAGGAGACGTGGAGCCACGAGAGGCGGGAGTGAAAGGAAGTGGTCGGGATAGTCAGTGACGAGGATCGGGGGCAGCATTTTAATAATTCGAATCGAGATTCTGTGTCTTTAAATAGGTAAGCCTTGATTTTCAGAAACGTATTTGCTGCTCAGACGAAGTGAGGTTGGTTTTCTAGAGCTAGGTGGTCAAGCACTGAGAATTAGATGATCCTTTTGAAAATTTGGGACTAAATATTTTGCTCATCTTCGCAGTGTTGCCAAGTGTAAGGTTCCTGTCTACTCAGTTTCACTTTTCCCCCCTTACACAATACTGCTACCCGTACATTCAGAGAACAGAAGCTAAATAAGGGG
>WEIV01008095.1:27105-69193 GCA_013390005.1 Calyptomena viridis
TAAGAAAGGTAATTGTAACTTTCCCAAGCAGAATAGATTTATGCACTTGTTGATGTTTGAGTCAGTGTTGCCAAGTGTAAGGTTCCTGTCTACTCAGTTTCACTTTTCCCCCCTTACACAATACTGCTACCCGTACATTCAGAGAACAGAAGCTAAATAAGGGGATTTTTAAGTCAACAGTAAAACTGATAACTCTAATAAAAGGCAGTTTATAGATTTAGGAATTCACAAGACACATGCAAGAGAAGATTGTTAAGCATTAAAACGAGATGAACACAAGGCCAGGAGATCCATTCAAAAGTTACTCTGTCATGAATGTTTTAAATCGTACTTCAAAAAATACATGGAAATTTTGTGCAAAGCTTGTGGACTAGCTTTTTCTCCATCATATCTCACTTCAAATCCACCCCAAAACCCGAGAACTTACAGTAAAAGGAAATATGCTTTGACAACCCTATGATTTTACCTCCTAATGCACCATGATATCATTGCCATGATAATTCATGAGTCTTAAAGTATAATCTGACATGACACTGAAGAAAAAAAGAAATCTATTTATAAATTTGAACCAAATATCAGTGCATTTGGTTAAAAAAAAATGCAAAGCCCTGAAAAGCAAAGTCACAACGATCATCACAAGGAGAGATGATTTGCTGTCTCTTGCTGCTTTGTGTCTTGACTAAATTATCACTTAGTATGCACATATAAATCTCCCACCTTTAAATAGGTATGTGAAACCTACTCTGAAAACAATTTTTAGAACATTATGACTCGTACCATTTACACACTGTGGGTTATAACAATGCCAGCCTCCAGATTTAAGTAAGACTCCCTACATTTTTCAGTGTTTTCCCATACCAAACAGCCCTTATTAAGGGATAGCTAGCAGCTCATCTTTGAATTTTACTAGGACCAGGGAGATTCCCTAGTCTCAAATTTGCTTGAGTATTCATTGCTCCCTGATCTCTGCTGTAATTTAAGACATTCCTGTCTGCTGAATTCTTAACAGTAAATCTGAGTTTGCCATCCAGAAGCATCAATTGGAAGTCCTCAGAAGAGGAAATGAGGAGATGTATCCAGCACAGCAGGAAGAAAGAGTAGCAAAGAAGGTTTTAAACCTTCATTCCTCGTGAGATAGAAAGGTTTAGTTTTTTCCCCTGTGATCTTGCAAGGAGCCAATAGAGCAATCATATCCTCAGCAATCTTTTTGAGGAAGTGAAATTATAGATAACAGCAACCCAGGCTAACTGCCTTTTGAGGTTGTTATGGTTGCAAGCCAGGGGATGGAGCTCTAGCAATGAATATTCATGTACAGGCAGACTCTATTTCCATTTCTGGGGTGACAGGCGGGTCCCAGCATTTGACTGTATTGGAAGCTGAAGTGAGCTTGACTGGGAAGGAGTGGTAAAAACACCCCACTCTGACTGGTTCAGAGGCCCCATGTGTCCTTGGTATAGATTACCTCAAGAATGGATATTTCAAAGACCCAGAGGGACTTCGGTGGGCTTTTGGGAAAGCTGCTGTGGAAACAGAAGGGGTTAAACAGTTCAACACTTTGCTTGGTCTCTACAAGGACCCTTCTGCTGCGGGACTACTAAAGGTTGAGGGCTGATCGCCACCATAACAATGCATCATCGGCAATATCACATCGACCAAAACTCCATGGTCTCCATCCATAAGATGATCCGTGAGTTGGAGAGCCAAGTGGTAGTCAGCAAGACTCTCTCACCCTTTAACAGCCCTATATGGCCAGTGCCTAAGTCCATTGGAGAATGGACACTAACAGTGGACTATTGTGACTTGAATGAAGTTACCCCATCACTGAGTGCTGCTGTGCCTGACATGCTGGAGCTTCAGTATGGACTGGAGTCCAAGGCAGCTAAATGGTATGCCACCATTGACATTGTTAATGCCTTCTTCTCCATCCCCTTGGCAGAACCGTATGGGCCACAGTTTGCTTTCACCTGGAGGGGCATGCAGTATACTTGGAGCTGTTTGCCCCAGTGGTGGAAACACAGCCCCACCATTTGCCATGGACTGATCCAGACTGCACTGGAAAAGGTTGAGGCTCCAGAACACCTGCAGTACATTGATGACATCGTCATATGGGGGAACACGGCAGAAGAAGTCTTTGAGAAATGGGAAAAGATAATTCAGATTCTCCTGAAAGCTGGTTTTGCCATTAAATACAGTAAGGTCAAGGGACCTGTCCAGGAAATTCAGTTCCTAGGAGTGAAGTGGCAAGATGGACGTCACCAGATTCCAACAGAGGTGATTAGCGAAATAGCAGCTATGTCCCCATTGACCAGTAAGAAGGAAACACAGGCTTTCCTAGACACTGTAGATTTTTGGAGGATGCATATTCCAGAGTACAGTCAGATTGTGAGCCTTCTCCATCTTGTGGCATGGAAGAAAAACAACTTTTAAGTGGGGCCCTGAACAACAGCAAGCCTTTGAGCAGATCAAACTAGAAGTTGCCCATGCAGTAGCCCTTGGGCCACTCAGGACAGGACAGGATATGAAGAATGTGATCTACACCACAGCCGGGGAGAACAGTCCTTCCTGGAGCCTCTGGCAGAAAATACCTGGGGAGACCTTAGGACAACTGCTGGGGTTCTAGGGTTGGGATATAAAAGATCTGAGGCCAGCTACACTTAACAGCCTATGAAGGGGTTTAATCTACCTCAGAGGTGATTGGCACTGAAACACAGCTCTTTCTGACACCCCGACTATCAGTGCTGAGGTGGATGTTTGAAGGAAAAGTCCCTTCCATACATCATGCCACTGATGCTACCTGGAGTAAATGGGTCGGTCTGATCACACAGCAAGTTTGGATAGGGAATCCTAGTCACCCTGGGATTTTGGGAATCATCACAAACTGGCCTGAAGATGAGAATTTTGAACTGTCATCTGAAGAGGAAGAGGAGCAGGTGATGTGTGCTGAGGAAGCCCCACCATACAATTATGTACCTTAAAATGAAAAGCAATATGCTCTCTTCACTTACAGTTCCTTTAGGGACAAACCAAAATTGGAAAGCAGCCATATGGAGCCCTATGTGGCGAGTCACAGAAGCTACCAAGGGACAAGGCAGATGAAGTCAGGTTTCAAAGCTGAAGTCTTTGGATATTGCTGAACGAGGGAAGTGGCCAACACTTTACCTCTACACTGACTGTGTATAGTGTGGATAGTAGCTACTGACTGTGGATAGCAGCAAATGCTCTGGGGGGGTGACTAGAATGATGGAGAAAGGTCAAGTGGAAATGCAGAGGGAAACCATCTGGGCTGCTGAGACGTGGCAAGACATCACTGTCCGGACAGAGAAACTGACTGTTGGAAGTATGTCATATGGAGGCACACGTACTAAGAGTCAGGATACAGAAGAACATTGCGACAATGAACAGGTGGAAGAGGCTACCAGGGTTAAAGTGTCTCAGGTAGGCTTGAACTGGCAACACAAAGGGGAATTATTTCTGGCTTAGTGGGCCCATGATGCCTCAGGTCATCAGGAAAGAGACCTGAAAGATGTATAGATAAAGCTCATGACTAAGGGGTGGATTTAACCATGGACACTATCTCCCAGGTTATCCACAACTGTGAAACATGCACTATAATCGAACAGGCCAAGCCGATGAGGCCTCTCTGGTATGGTGGATGGTGATCAAAACCTAGATACGTGAAGGTCTAGCAAATTGATTACATTGCACTGCCACAAACCTGCCACAGCAAGCACTATGTGCTGACAATGGTATAAGCAACCACTGGATGACTGGAGACACACCCTGTGCCCTGTGCCTGGAACACCATCTTGGGCCTTGAAAAGCAAGTCCTGTGGTGACATGGCACTCCAGAAGGAATTAAATTGGGCAGTGGGACTCATTTTAAGAATAGCCTCATAAACACCTGGGCTAAACAGCATAGGATCAAGTGGGTGTACCATATCCCCTGTCATGCACCAGCTACTGGGAAAGGTGAACAGTGTAATGGACTGTTAAAAACCACCTTGAAAGCACTGAGTGGAAGGACCTTCAAACATTGAGATCTGGATTTAGCAAAGGCCATTTGGCTAGTCAACACCTGAGGCTCCACTAACTGAGCTGGTCATGTGCAATCAGAGCCCTTGCGTACTGTCAATGGAGACAAAGTTCCTGTAGTGCATTTGAGAAATATGCTAGACGGTTTGAATTAACCCTGCCTCGAGCAAAGGCAAACCCATCTGTGGGATTATTTTTGCTCAAGGACCTGGGTGCACTTGGCAGGTAATGCAGAAAAATGGAGAAATATGAGGTACCTCAGGGGAATTTGATTTCAGGTGAGAACCATCTGTAGTATTGCATTGTATTTGTTGCTGGACATATTCATATACTGAACTAACTCAATAACCTTTTTTTTTTAAAGAGATGGCCAGTGACCACCAAAACCGTACCTTTTTCGTGTGTGTGTATATATATATGTATATAGTTGTACATATGTATGTAGCTGGAATGTGTTTATATATATATATAGTTGAAAGGTGTAGATCAGGGTATGACATGGATGATGTAGAATCAGGGCTGGCTAATGTTATGGTTACAAGCCAGGGCATGGAACTATAGGAATGAATGAATATTCATACCATCACATCATCAAAAGGGGACCCCCCCACCCGGCACGGCAGTTTGAGAGAAGGGTTAGCCACAGATCGGAGCTGCTCTGGGAGTCCTAGTTGCCACCTTGCCACTGTTTCTTGGGACTGCAGCAAAGCTGGGAGCCACTGCTTCGCCACTGCTTCTTGCCACCAGGACCACAGGGAGTGGCAGGGACTGTGGCTGCTGCTTCCACCACCAGTCAGCATTTTCCAGCAGCATAACTCATCTCAGATGAAATAGTTTTCCAGGTTTTTGCCATGGGGGTTGGGGAGGGGAGCTAGAAGGCAATTCCTACCTTGTTGATTTAACCCATTCGCTTTGTATCTTTGTAGTTGCTGATATTTTTTTCCTTGCCAGTAAACTATTATTTTTTCACTTATTTCTCCTTGCATTTTGCCCCTCTATATCAGTGGTGAATAAAAGGGGAAGAGTTTCATTTTATTGGAGTCCCTGTCCCCATATTTTTCTTTATAAGACAGAGATGTAACATTGAAATACTGGACCCAAATGACAGTGAGCTATCCTTACTGCTAGTAATGACCTTCCTGGAACACATGAGGCCCAGAAGTTGCCAGCTACTAGCAGCATGAACTAATGGGGATTTTGGAGATCTAGGGATCCCATAAACAGGTGTCAACATATGGAAGCTTTCAGAGGGTGGTGGCTAGTGAAAAGGGTCTGTAAAATGACTGCAGATAAATTAGCACTGTTACTTACCAGAGTTTCTCATGTGAAATCTCTTCATAGCGAGTGACATTTCTATAGATGAGGCAAAAAGTGATAATTCCACAGAGAGAGCTTTTTCCCCAGACAGTAAATTTCAAAAGATGTCAAACATGCCATGAATGAAATATATATGTCTCACAGGCTTCATTAAATATCAAACTAGTAGAGCTTGAGACATATATAAACATTAAAGTGAAAAAAAAGTGAAAGTTGTTATAAGAACATCATATTGCAGTTTACTTAGCCATAGCCTAGAAGAGGGGCTTTCTAAAAACTTGAGGGTTGTAGGATAGAGCCCCCTGGTTAGGACAGATACTTGGAACTCTGCCCATATAAAGCAGCACATTAGCAATAATGTTGAACTCTGCTTGGAAAACATGCTTGGCATTGTCAGAGCTTTAGGAATCAAGGCAAGTTCTTTGCATTCAATTCAAAATTCTAACACACTGCTCCCTATTACAGTCCTAGGACTGCTCCCTATTACAGGCTTCAGAAGAATCTAAAACCCAAGACAACTGTTTCACTACTCCCAAAACCCTCATGAAGTCTTGATGCTTTGAAATAGATGTCAAAAAATCCTACTTAAATAGACCTGTTTCTAAAAAGTAGAGGAGAAACAAACATGTTTGGTAATGTCATAAAGCCTATAGTCCTCTGTGTAGACCATATAGTCCTCTGTGTAGCACTCTACAATTAATCCTTTTAAAAAAAAGTTCAGCAATTACTTTTTTGTGCCTTGGCTACTGATTCTTGTTTCATAGCTTTATGTATCTAGTAACTCATCATCCTCTCATTCTTTTGTCTGTAAGAAACATAAGACAGAAGCTGTTTCAGTGTTCCCTCAGGGCATATGGTATTTAATGTTGTCTTGGGGTGACTTTATGATTATCCCATATTCGTCTCCTCTATACCAGGAGAAAAAAAAAAAAAATGAATCTTGTGCTTTTAAAAACTGAGCCCCAAGAGCCGAGACAAAAAAACTAGCTAGAGAAATCTTTTCCAAACAATTCTACTGTCTCAAGGTCAATTTTTGCTATGTTACTGTGCAGGTTTGGTTTTGGGGTTTTTTTGGTTTGGTTTTTTTTTTTGGCAGCCTGGGCTGAAAAGGGGGTAGGAAGACAGTGGCCTTCTAGTTTNAGAAGCCAGAACTGCCATGTCAAATAGCCAATGCTCAACCAGTACTGGGTATAATCAAACCTTATTGTATAAATTTATAGTCTTCATATGCCCAGGATAGTAACACTTTAGGAACCTAATGCAGTGTGTAGTGTGAGGCCACCTATTTACTTTTTTATCAATGCAGCTATCCTAAATTTCTCCAAGATATATAAAAGGGCTATGCCAGTATGTCACAGTGATACGAGTTTGTGCTGCATCAAAATGCTAAATACAGCGTGTTTGACAGACAATAGTGTTCTCTCTTGATCAGATACAAGAGAGATGAACTTGATTCAAGAGTCTATGAATATTAATTAGGCCTGGTACTCTTATAAGTTGTTAATCAGGGTGTTAATTTTGTGGTGAGTGTGCTGAGATTAGTACATTGTTGAGAATTTTCTTTGTTTTATAAGATCTTGAAAACCTGTTATTATAGCAATGTTAGGCTTACTTTTAAGAATCAGTCCGTTTCCAGCTTCAAGGCTGTCAAGAAAATGGATACTGAATATGCTCTGACAAGCCCATACCTGCCTTTCTTACAGGCTGTGTTTCTTATGGCTGTTTATTTGCTATTCAAAGGCATGATAATTTCATTTTTAAAAGCAAATTCAAAAATGCTTTCTTTGCACTTACTTCCCCCAAAAAATGGTGGCAAGAAGAGAGGTCTCCTTCTCCTTTCTTCTCAAGCCCACAAAATGTTTGCAGCATCTGGTATATATTTCCCCTTACAGAATGATGACCTCATCTAGATGTGGGATCAGGGTCACTTTAACTTAATCACACTGTTGCAGAGCATTTAAAAAATCATTTTACAAGTTATAACTTTCTATGTTTGAGGGATGAAAAAGCAAATCCAGCACAAAAAACTTTCTGGATATAATGGCTGTTGCCATATGACTTAAAAAAACTAAATAACTATTTCTATAATTAAATGTATGTGTACAAAGATTTCTGCTTGAATATATTACATTCATTCATCAGGCTCCATGTCATGCTTACAGGTTTGTATATCTCAGGAGAGAAACAGTACTGTTACATAATTCTTCAGGAACACATAAAACCTCCCTTAACAGTGTTTCATAGTCGATAATACTTGGAAGTGGTTTTTCTAAAACCGTCTATGTGTTAGTGGCTTATTAAAAAAAAAAAAAGACTATGTGTTCCATTAATGAAAAGGCTGAGGAAAACACAAAAAAATCCCCAAAACCCAAACAACCAAAACAAAAAACCAAACCCAACAAACCCCATAAAATCAAAGACCAGCCTTTCTATGAAATTCCTGAAATCCCCCAATGCTTTTGTAAATGAAAGTTTGGGTAACTTTAATTACCATGTGATAATATTTTGGTTGCTTGTGTTGCCACCCACCCTCCTCTCCCCAAGGATCCTGCCATAATTAATTTTTTGAAGGAGAAAGGAGCTGCATAAGTCTACATTTTTGCAAGAGAATCCAAGACTGGTCATTTATGTTTATAAGTTACAGAGCTATGTTGTTCAGTAATGGTGTAATCTCTACATTCCTGGTGAACCACACAGCAAATGTCTAGTTAATAAATTCAAAATTAAATAGAAAGGGGTCTCAGAAAAGGTAAATTGTCCGTCTTTTGAGACTGTGAAACAAAAGTATATTAGTAAATATGTTTTAACTACTCTTTTGTACTTGTTCATCTTTGCTTTTTGAGAATATTTGTCTGATAACAGGGAGAAATAAAGGGGGGTGGGGGTGTACATTCCTCAGGATTTGATGAAGACTTTAGTATGTTCTGTGCTTAATGTTATGCTTTTTTTTTATTTTCCTAAGCAGGACACCTGACTGCCAGCAGTATGATACTGTGTGACTGTCAGGATGTGATTGTGGGCCAAATTTACATGTATATTTGCAAACTCACCTGGGCCAGAACAGGTTTGAAGTGGAGGTATGTCACCATCTACACTGTATGCATCTGTGGGCACTGTGGCACATTCTGCCCTGTGCCAACAAACACTATCTCAGAAAATGCCCAGGCCCTGAGAGCTTTTCTTCCCCTTCTTGCAGTTCAGCATCAGCACCAAAGAACAAATCCTGCTTTCTTTTCTGGTTCAGAGGTAGCCACTAAATCTACCCAAGAGAAGTCATTTAGTTGTGCACAGTTCTACTTTCCAGCTGTTTGCCACCAAAGGCCACTGCTCACATTAGCTATATAAAGCTTTGCTTGATACTCAGATCTGGAAAATATTTGTAGCCACTTTCTCCCTGTTTAATTTTTAACTGGAGCTTTTCTTGAACAAGAACTAAATAAAAATGAGTAAGCACTTTGATGGTCTGAGGTTTGAGCCTATTTCCAGAGGGCCCTTTGAGAGCCCTTCCAATTACTTGCCTTCAGCTGTGCTCCTGAGTTTAGCTATTAATCTTTCTTCATAAATAAATCACGGTTGTGCACTAACCCTTCGTTGTTACTGTTCCTCCACTTTTTCTATACTTTTCTGGTAATGAATTTAATGGCATTTTCTTCGTGTGGACTTACAAGCATAATGAGCAGATAGAAGTGCTCAGAGTACAGCTAAAACCAGCTTAAATGCAACTGTTTGTCTTCTTTTGTAACAAAATCAATGAATACAAAGATTAATTTCTGACTAATTTTAATTCTTCTCTTTTTCCTCAAACAGCCAATCTCAATAGGTGTTCTGCTGAAAAAATCATAATTTCAAGGAGGATTTACAGAGGAGAAGGGATGGAGAAGGAGCAGATGAGATACACTAATAGAGTTGAGTGTTACAGGAAAGAACTTTACAATCCTCTCATTCATCCCAACTACTTCCAGGCCTGGATAGATAGTATGAGACTGTAAACCCTGCCTTTCATTTTTTTTGTGTAAGGTGCTCTGATACAGAGGGCTTGTGGATAATAGAAAAACTGAGAAGAGCAGTGACATCTTGTTTGTTGATGCTGTCAAGCAGCAATGGGTATAGAGGTCAGGAGGATTTTAAATTAAATGGGATTTAATGACACTATGCACTTTTCTCTGTGATGACTTCCATCCTGAGTAAAATACCTAGAGAATGGAAGTAGTTAGGACAAGAGGGATATGGCAGCTCTGAACTTAATAAAAAGTTAAAATGCTCACATAATACTGTACTGGGTCATGCATCTAGTATGGATCAGAAGATACCCACAGTAAATAAATGCACGATTACAGCCAGATCACCCAACCCACGTGGCTTTCCAAGCATAGCAGAGAGAACAAAATAAAGAATAAAGCTCCCCTTGGGGTCCTCACACAAAGTGAAAATTAAGTTTTCCAGACCAAAATGCCAGAGACTCCTAGAAATGCACTGTGGTTTGGGATCGATATAGTACTGCAGCTAATATCCTTTTCCTTTGGAAATTTGTTAGACCTTCAGTGAACACTGCAGGCCAAGACTTTGTCATATCTGAGAAATAAAATTACACGATGATTTTTCAAAACTTAAAAAGATTTTTCAGTCTTGATTGCATGTAGCAATTCCTTTGTGATCCTGAAACCAGAACCTGTTTTCTTCGCTGACATGTTCACTCCCCTTTTGTTGATAAACAACAAATTTAGCAGGTAGCAGGTCGTGTGTTCTGGTTTTTGCAGGTTTGTTTCCTAGATTTTGGTCAGTGTAGTTTTTGCAATGAACTTTTTATTTCTTCTGAAGCATAAAATTTGATATGATGCATAGCAAATAGACTGAGATAAAGTAGAACGGCAAGTCTAATGTGGAGCTCTAACATTTGCAATTTAGCCAAGGTTTCTCTCATAAGTGATGGAAGAATTTGCAGTGGTAGCCACATATATAGCAATCTCCTCCCAGCATGTCCAGTCATGCAATGCTCTGGAATAGCCCTGACAGAGCACACAGAGCTGGGGGATTGAGGGGCAATACAGGCAAATCTGGGGGCTACCCTGAACCGTAGGCTGAAAAATTTTAGAAGATGCCACATTATGGAGGAATGGAGATGTGAACATTGAAAGGAAAAAGAGGTCCTTTCTTTCTGAGGATGCAGAAAGAAAAAGTAGAAAGTGAATGTAAAACAAAGAAGAGAAAGGCAGACTTTCCATGACTGTTTTTCAAGGAAAAAACTGAACTGTCTTAATAAGCAGAGCTATCTCACTCAAGCTCATTTAGAAACCAGCCCTTGGTTAGAATTTTGATTAGAAGTTACGACATGTTTCCTTTCACCTACACCTTTCCAGAGAGAAAGGCAAAACACTGACTGAATCCACTGGTAAATCCCACACTTTATGAAGCTAGTAATGAATCATGATTTCTCTTTTGTATTAACACTACTTACACAACATTCATAATGCCTCAAACAGTAGTAATGCATATATTCTGTACAGTGAGCTAATTGCATCCAAAATTATTTGTTTAACAATAAGATGACCCCTAGAAAGCTGGTTTTAGGATGTAAAGCAGAAAAACTATTTCTTGACATGACATACGGCAAAGGTTTTCTAGCAAATAAAAGGATATTTTTACTCTTCCTACTCCTTTGTGCATGAGTCTGCAGGTATTCAGAAAATAATACATATTTGTTTATATCAATGTGATAGATTTTGAATTTTAAAACTCTTCTCACTTATTTACTTTTAATTTAAGAGAGCTCTTCCCATGAGGCATACTTGCATGATAACATACTTGTACTTTTGCTTCTAATGAAGAATGGAATTTGCTACGTTCTGATTTGTTTTGTTGTTCACAGCTGAGAGTGCTTACAGGAGAGCCCCTGAATTTTTTAACACAATACCAACAGACATTTATATTCAGACTGTGTTTTACTAGTAAAGGCATAGTCAGTAATTTCATGTATTGAATGTGATATTAAGTTAATGAAAGACAACACTAATGCAAATGTGCCGGTTCATTCTTCCACAGTACATTTCACAGCAGAACTCAAATTTCATGTGTGCCTTTTGAACTGTGCCAACATACTCCACTGCTACTAAGTCTCTAAAAAGGTCTTTATGGAAAAGCATTTTTTACTTGTTTTTAGACCTGTCCAATGAGATTCAGGATGTTTATCTTTCAACATAGTACTGGTCAGGAACAGAACAAGTTTTTTCTTCTCTCTTAGTAATCATGGTTCCGTTTTTTAATTATTCCCATCAATATCTTGATATATTGATTTATTGATTATCTAGCTATTCCACCTTGATGAAACATTCTTGGCCAGTTGCCATGGATGTAAATGTTGGAGCTGAGACTTTAGGCTGTGGTCAAGTCAACTAGATATTAATACAGCCCATTTGTTTCTCCTTCTCTGTTAGCCCCCACCCAAGTGAAGCCAGACACTCAGCTCTCCCAGCACTCATCTGCTTCTGGGCAGTATTAGTTTAGTTTAGCAGCTTGCAACATCAGGTTAAGCTAAATGGCTTTTTTTCTCAATAACAAAGGTGAAGGGCATTCATGCTAAACATGATGAGCTGAACAGACAAAAGAGTTTAAGTGTTACCCTCCTAAATTCTTTTATTTTAAAGAGACTCTGATCAGTTACCTATGCTCAGGGCATTTTGGCTCTCTTCTTGACTTGTCACAGGTTTAAGGGGAGAAATCGAGATTTGTTTGAAACAGCCTTGATAACAGCAGTTAAAGATATTTCTTGAACATACCATATATATACCTTCTATTATACAAACATTTTTTTTCTTCTTTCTGATATCAGAGATGTGAACTAATCTTCATAAAATACTTCAAAGTAAATCATGCAGTTTCTTATTAATGCTGCTCTATCAGAGTATCCAAGTCAGTGCTAAGCAATCTAGCAAGTGGAGGAAATCTGAGTCATTATTAAATTTATGAGAAGCTGGTTCATAAATCCTATATAATCACTTTTTCTGAACTGACTTGGGAAAATCCTTTAAAGCTGCCTCATTTTATTTGGCATCCACAGTAGCTCAGTGTGATAGATAAGATTTACCTTTCCCCAGACAACTTCCCAGAGCCTTTGCTTTTCAGCTGACATCAAGGAAAGAGCCTGTAGCAGTCCATTTCAAATTAGCGTCAGATTTAAAGTCTTGGAAGGCACCTGAATTTAAGCAAAGATTAGGCACATAAAACCAAAGTTACAACTCAAACCCCCTCTGTAATTCCTTCCCTCTGGAATTTATTGAAGCACCCTGGATACGTAGGTTATTTACTTCAAACATTCCCATGTCTCTGCGCATGATCCTGATCTGAATAGCCCAATAAGGATCCAGAGCTGTTTTTCCTCCTAAACTCCCCATGGGATCTGCTTCAGCAGCCCTCCTAGATACCTAATGTCCTAGTACAAAGATTCATAGGTGAAAAGTAAAAGGAGCAAGATCAAAGCCTGATGTTGAGGGCTGGTCCAGGGCAGTGAGATCCTGGGGTATCAAAGGACATCTCCAATGGCTCTTTCATGCCAGATCAGCTCCTCAAGTGTCTCTCCTGAGCTGTGGGTTCCAAGCAGATGTGTGTGCCCATCTGCCAGGACAGGCTGGATTTTGGATCACACATAAAACTCAAAGCACCCTGCTGGATGCTCCTTGCTGGCCACCTCCTTGAGCTCAGCCTCATGCATGGCCCTGCTGCAATCCCTGGCAGCAGCATCTGCCTTGAAAGAAGGACAGGGCTCTGAGGTCAGTTTCAGTGCCCAAAATATGCAGTGTCAGAGCCTAGCTCCAGCTCCAGCTCTCAGCAGTCTGGTCCCTGGAGTGATTGAGGAGTCTGGGGTTCACAGAGCCTTGCATCTGTGACTGAGTTTCTCCTGAGCCGAAACCAGAGTCTGGAAAGGCAGAAAATACTAGTGTTCCAAGAGAATTATTCAAAGCTGTTGAAAGCAATTGTTTTATGTAATATTTTTGAAAGATGTAGTTTTTCTTCTTTGAATTGCTGACTGACAGTTACATTTGTTACTTCCCATAGGTTTCGAATATTTCCCAACTCCAGAAGAGAATTTGTTGCCTTGTTCATTTTGAGGGGTTTGATTTTTTTTGATGACCATCCCTTACATTCCTTCTAAACCCCTTAGCTAATCAGCAGATCCAGCAGGTATGCTCCTGAAGTATACTGTACTTGCATTTTACATCAGTGACTACTGGCACAGAATCAAAAAACCTAATTGGGATTAAGTATTCATATAAAATATAGAACAGTGTCAACAGCAGAAGCCTAACTGACATGTTCCTGTTTGCCTGCCTTAGCGATAGTTGTATGTCCTTCTTACTCCATTCTCATTTTTGACTTTACTGATTCCTGCTTGTCACTGAGCTTACATACAGGGTTTTTTCCTTCCCCTTTGATTTAAAACAGTAAACAGTGGTAAGTGCTAGGCAGCTGCCAGCACTTTTATTTACGCCATCAGACTCACTTTGTTATACTAATAAATGAGAGATCATTTTCTTCAAAATGCTTTTCTCAGACTCCTGCCAGCTTAAAGACTGTCTCCCCAAATGTACAGGTCTTGTAAAGATGAACAAAGCTCATAATGGTTCAATTCTCTGTTAGCATAGCAGATCTCTGCCTGAAATACGATGACCACCTAAACTGGACATTTAATGTAGTATAATTTTTATTATAATGTGCTTCTTACATATTTCATGATCCTCTGCTACAGTGTTATTAAAGGTAGTCTAATTCATTATTGCCTTCCAACAGAATTTATTACCTGATGTTTTTCTTGTTTTCATTGACATAACCAAATAGGGAACAGCAAACGAAGTCTCAGAATGAAGTTACTAGTGCCATGATTTTAAAAATAACAGAGAGAAAGCAATTTTTTTTATTTGTTTTTTTTTCCTTTTAATTAATGGACGAAAATTGTATTGCATATTTATTCTTATTCAGCTTTCTTTTTGTTTGGATTTCTTTTGGAGTATTTTATTTGTCAGCTTTTTTTTTCCTTTCCTTTGCAGAAACTCTAAAGAGTGCACATCCTTCAAAACAACAGGCATGACAGTACACCAGCAGTGTGCATGTATAGATTATTAGGACCTTAAATAACTCTTGTGTTGCATTCAGTGATCTGAATTTTCATGCTGCAAATGTAAATGCCATGTTCAATTTTACTTTCTGCTGCAGTAATGCAAGTATGAATATTGCCATTTTCTGTAAACCCAAAAAGATCTGGCAAGGAAACACAGCTTCTGGGCTTGACAGTGATGGCAGTGTTTCAGCTTCCATTAAACAAATGGGAAAAGACTTAAAAAATTAAACACAAAGTTGAATATTTCATAGTGAATTTTCTACATGGGACTGGTCTGTCTCTTCCAGAGAACTCTACAGAAAGTGACATCTTGTGGCAGGCAGAGACATGCCATGTCCAAGGTGTCCGTCTGCAGGTGTGAAGGGACTCACTCCTGCACCACAGCACTTCTCAGGCAAGGCTTTTCTCCGCTGGCCAAGCCAGGGGAGTGTGTCCCCAAAGAAATGAAACACAGACCTTGGGAAAGGTTGCCATCAGAAAAAGAGTGGAGAAGGGCTCCTATTCCTCAGCACCTGGCTTTGTTTTCATGTGACTGCAAGGAGATCTTTGGATATTCCCCCCTTCCCTCCCTAGACCTTGGAGAAGCTGAGATGGATCTTACCTGTGCATGGGTTTAGATACAAGCTGAGAAAATTAACGAATTACTGATTTTTTTCTTCCATTTCCATGACAAAAAAAAGATTCCCATAGTTTTCAGGTGCCACTTCTTAATGTCTTCTCAGCATTGGGCGACATGAACCATTTGATACCCAGATCTCTGATGCAATGAGATCTTGTGGTACTTTGGGGATGTTGGAAAGGTGGAGGGGTGGCTGCGAATGCAGGTGTGTGGGGGCTGGCAGCATAGGATGTGCTCTGCCTAGCACGGGGAGAGACAAATAATTGCAGTGAGAAGAGTCAGAGCTGCAGATGCAACTGTAAAGTCAGTCCGTCAAAGAGAGGCTGTGTCAGTCATTGATGAGACTTAGAAACAAAGACGTTGCTTGTTCAAGAAAGCCCAGGGGAGCTATTCAGCCCATCATCCCTCTTGGGCTACTCCACAGTGCAGAGGACACTGGATAAACTGAGGCGTCTCTACTTTGTAAAGATAAATAGCCCTAGAAAAGCAGTGGCTGTGCCTTACATCCTATTTTAGTTTCCCTGTGAACTGTAAAAGCTCCATTACAAAATAAATAGCCCAGTAAAGATCTTCTGGAAAGTTAAGTGTTAACAGTGTTTTGAGGATGTTTGCATTTTCTCTATGTGCTTTCATATGTATGCAAGCTTTTACTGGATTTGATCACCTACAAAAAGGCTTATTGCTAAAATATTCTACATAATATTTGATAAAATTTTATAAAATGCAGCTCATAAAATGCTGCAGAATGTCTTGTATGGTACAAAGCTCTGAAGTGCATCTCATAAAATACTCTGAAGCCTGTATCTTGAAGCAGAGGATAGATCAAAGGCTGCAGCAAATGAATTTGGATGACACCTGGCTTTCACAGTGATGAGTTTATTATTGGAATCTGCTGTGCTGGTAGAGATGTGAGGAGGGAGGGGAGAAAGCAAGGGGAAGGGAAGCATGGATTGCCATCTTGTGTGATGAGCCAGCCCCAGCCAGGGAATATTTTTATCCACATAGGAATAGTGTTACTAGAAATGATACCTCTCCATCCTTCCCAGCACAATCACCATTCTGGGCAAGGAGCAAAGTCACAGAAATCCCTCCACAACTGGGCAAAGCTAAATAAGCATCACCTCCCTGGCATGTGGTAAACACTGTGTCTGCCTTCCAGTCTCTCAATAATAAATATCCCTGTTTCTCTTGTTCCGTGTAAGATGTCACAAGAAAGAAAATGGCTCCAGCTCCTATCTTGGAGCAGATGTATCCCAACTCCATATTCATGGAGAATTTTTGTTGGAGGGAAAACTCTGTTGTAGGGGTAAGCTCTGCTCCTCACAGCACCACAGACCTTGGTATCTGCCTGACTTCTATGGCCCTCACTGCTGCCCACAGCAATACTCAATTCAGTGTTGACATCCCAGCTCAGGTTCCTATCTACAGGATTACTCTTAGAAGGAATATACATTCACAGAGGTCTGATTTGTGGTCTTAGAAGTGTTACCAAATCCTGAGTCTCACTCCTGTATTGCTAGTGGTTCACATGTGATTCCCCACCCTTGGCCATTGCCTTGGCAGAAATTTTAGGTCCATTCTTGTGTGACATTCTTGTGTGCTTGTATGACAAGCAACCTTTGCTAAAAAACAAACAAAACAAAACATCAGGAAAAAACCTCCATGTGTTTCTTTCCCCTTTTACCATACATATCCTTGTTCCTCCAAATCCTTTGCCTTTTACATAAGAATGTTCTTGTGTCCCTGGATCTGCACTGGGAAGCACCTGGAATGAGCACCATAACTTTGTCACATGCATCACCAAAGCCTTTTTTTGCTAAAAAGCCTCCACTTGCTTCCAGATCCAAGATCCCAGCATGCTACCTGGAGCTCAATCTACTGCTATGCCACACACCTTACAAAGAAAAGTAACAATTAAGTATATTTTTAAATTGCTTTGAACATAATCTAGAAACTTACAACAAAAATGAGGGCCAGTACCTTGTGACAGTTGAGTGCTATGCTCACCACCTGTGACCAGAACATGACTAGCCTGAGTCATTAGCCAATATGTCGACAAAACATCATATAAAACACTTCTGGTAGAAATCTAGATCCTCTGGGTAGGGCCTTCTGCATGCTCATTTCCCAGGATAGATCTGATCTTCTTGGAGCAAGCTGGACACTACCTGTCTACAGTTATTTAATACAGCCTGTTACCAAGGCTGCAACATTGCAAGGTAATGAAAGTATATATATCCTTCCTTCCTTCCTTCCTTCCTTCCTTCCTGCCTGCCTGCCTGCCTGCCTGCCTTCCCATTCTTCACCTAGAATGAATCATTTTTCACACCTTAAGGCTGCCTGTTTTCACTTCCAGTCTTTACTTGGAATAGGTTGATGATTGAGTTGGCACTTCTTTTAGCATCTGACAGATACACCATAAATAAAGGACAGGAGTTAAAATAATACAGGAGTTGCAGGAAAGAAAAGCCTAGCTGGCACCTCCCTGAATAACCCAGAATCACTGTCTCACAAGAAAGTTTCTGGAAAATCCAGTAAGACCTGAGAATTCTCGGAGCCTGGGAGGTGTGAAGGTATTCATCTATACTCTGAGAATCATGAGGCCCAGATGGAATGCTGATAACCCTTGACACTGCCAGCTATCTATCAATAAACTCCTGTAATTATTCCCACAGAACTATATTGACACCAGTCAGGCAAAACTCACAAATCTTCTAAACAATGAGACCCTTATCTCACTACCCAAATTTAGAAATGTTGACCACAGCACTTACGAAAAAGCTCCATATCTCCTTCTGGGAGAAAAAGAATATATAAAGGAATCAAAAAGTGAGAAAATTTGAGAGAGAAGCCTTCCATCCTAACCTCAGAAGAGGAACTGACAAGTTCTTCTCTTCTCCCTCACTTGGGACGCCTGGTGAGATAATCTGTAATTTATGCATGGTAACCGTTCTGCTTCAAACTAACATTTTGCTTTTCTTCATAATATTTTTGATGGGCTGTTTTGCTTTAAAACTTGTGTGTGTGTGTTTCTCATTTTATGCGGTTTTGAACTGTGTCTTTATAATGAGAATTATCCCAGCTATTAAAAGAACTATCTATTTTGTCACAATGTATCTTAATAAAAGGTGTTATCTCATAACTGTTTTAGCATTAATCCTTATACAAAGGTTCCGACAGTTTCACCAGTGGCAAGTTAACACTGTGGGCAGATCACTGAGAGATCTACCCTATCTGTTGGTGAAGGTCCCTCCTAGCCAGAAAATATTGAATATACCTCCTGATAGGTGAATCTGTATGGTGAAAGTTCTAATACACAGAACTCTGATAGACTGGTCAGACCACAAAGGGGTTTCCATTTACCTGGGACTCTAACAGACAAAAAAGAGATAAAGGGAGAAATTCTTTCCCTTTGGAAAGATTAATTTAAACCTTCCCTTTTCGTGACAGCATCTTTTCTAAATTTTTGCCTAATACTGTTTCTGAGTTCTACCTGAATTCAAGAGAGTGGTATGAATGCCATCTGTGTGAGACATGAGCTAGCATGACATTTTGACTTAGTAGCTGAAGAGGTGCTAACATCATGGATTAAATGGATTGGTGGATCTCAAGATGAAAACTAGAACCCTTGTTAAATAGGCCTATTCCTAAGGAAATTAGTAAATTCTTTACCATTGAAAGTGTACTCAACAAAAAAATGACACTTTTCTAAAATTTACAGTCAATAGCAGTTGGATTTTGAGTAAAGGATTTAGTGAAATCCCAAACCTTCCATTATGGAGAAGGTAAAACTAGATAACAAAGTGGTCTCATCTGGCTTTGAGATCCATTAATCTCATTCTTACACTGCAGAGAAAGCCTGGCCAAAACCCAACTTCACTGAAGTCACTGCAAAACTTGTGCTAATTTCAGTGGGTCACGGATTGTTATTTAGGCTGTATATATGTATGTGGACTCATAATTACTGCATCTGAATAATGCATAAAATATGCACTATAAGCCCAGGGTTTTTTGGAGAAAGATGCTCCCCCTTTTTCCAGAGAAGAGGGGATGGAAAAACAGAGCATTTTAAAGCACTCGGCCATTCTTCCACCTCTGTCACAAATCACTTCTGCATGAGATGTCAAGCTGTCATAGCTTTGTGATACCGGCTCACACTTTAAACATGTTCAAAATATCAAGCATTTGAGAAGTCTTGCTGAAGTTGGGGAGAGTAATTACATATCTGAAATTGTCTACATGGTTCTTTGGGGCATAGTAGTCTGAAGGTGCATTTGCACTGTGGCTGTTTTTTTTTAAACATATGCTGGTCATACATAGACTCCTGGCAGCTCCTTCAGTGTCTCAAGGCCCATGATCCCTGCAGGAGACAGTAGGAATTTGCTGTGATGTTTCCTGTTTGAAGTTCCCACAATTGCACCCTGCCAGCAGAGCCCACCAGTAGAGCAGGTGGATTTTGACTGCTGGAACATGGGGACCCGATCTGGACAGATTTCCGTAACACCTTGTAAAAGTACCCAAAGCCTGTTTGTAGCAGTGTTTGCTCCATTTTAAGCACCAACACTATTTCCACATTGCTGAAACAGCTTTAAAACTTCCCACTGCAGAGGATACAGATGACATTGGGCTTCCTCATCCATCTTCCCTATCACACATTGCAGAGAAACAATCTGCCTGGACCTCCTATTTTTACAGCCATTTGTGACTCTGTAGTCCTCCCACTGCAACTAAAAACAAACAAACAAACAAACAAACCTAAACATGCCAGAACCTAGTTTTAGTATCTTTGTACACTCCAGATTAATACAAATATTTCTACTTTCTATTTTCTAATCACTTTGGCTTTCTTATACTCAAGTCCATGTAGATGGCCTCATTTTATAATGATTCCATGAATGCTTTATAGAAACTTCCCTCAAAATATGCAAGAACAAGATACAGTGTGTGGGAGGACTGACCACCTTATAAGAGACCAAAATTCAATAAAAATACCAATTGATGTGGAATGAATGCATGTAGTTCTAGAAGCTTTGCAATTACTTCTTCCAAAACTGGAAGAAGTTATGCAAGCTTAAAATGGCAGACAATCAGTTAATCAGTTTATGCAAAAACTGTTTTAGGCTGTCCAGGGAAATCTCACAGTTTTCCTCACAAATGTAAGTAAAATTGAACAATTATGCATTAATATAAATGCCATGCTAAAGTAACTCATAATTTAAAATATCATGCTTTGTAATAATAAAAATAAAAAATGGAAAATCAAGTACTTAATAGACTGACAATTGTATTTTAATTAGGCTGGGCATTTATAAAATTACATTAAATGATCTCCAGTGAATAATTAATTTTAAAAGGTCTATTTATATGTATATTACTCAGAAATAGCTGAAGTTTTTAGAAAACTGTTACTATGGGAGGAAATGTTACTGTTTCTTCTACTCTTCATCCCAAACCCTTCCAGTATTGAAGCAACTTATACACTTCACCTACGATGCAAAATTGCCTACCATCTTGCCCAAAGATACTATCTATTATACTCTACCACTGGGAGTTCGGGCACAAAGACTCTGCAGTAAGTGCTGGGGTGCTGGGGGAGGATGGGCTCAGCATCTGGCCTGCTCTGCACTGAGATTGAGCAGCAGGAGTCCTGGAGACCCATCCAGTTTTGTGGCTGTCCTCAGCTGTGCTACAGTAGCCCTGGCGATGCCTGTGGGACCTCTCACAGGTCAAAGCCTGGCTGATCTGAGGAACAGTGACTCAGGATCTACTCAGGGATGACATCAATCTAGACAAGAGTGTGAGAATGTTCCTGTACTTCTGCCAAGTGAGCAAAAGTACACAATATGTGTGTTCAGGCTGGCTTGCTCTATAGTGTCCTTTGCATATCATTGCATCTCAGACATCTGGCCTTGCTCACCTACCCACCTGCTGCATGATGAGATGCAAGGTTTGTAGGATGCTGACCTGGAATACAAGCCTACCGAGATCACCCACCACTCTGAAATAAAGTACCAGCTTTGAGATGCCACCACCTTCTTAACGCTACACAGCATCCTAATTTATCTGCTTCCAGGAGGCATTCTGCAAACTGTTGTAGGTAGTGGCATTACCCCCACTTGGCAGCAGCAGTCCTTAAAGCAGGAATGCCATGCTGCAGCCTTCCACACCTTCCTTCCTCTCATGAACTTCATACAGCAAGAAATGGTACATGCGGATGCAAACTACTCCCCTTTCTCATCCTAGTCCTCGGCAGAGAGAATCCAGCTAGGGCTGCAGTTCTCTAGTCCACCCTCTAGTGCTGCATTGAGGAATAATTAAAGTAGCAGCAGAGTGGGCTGCCCCTTCTCAGATCTCCAGTCATTTTGTACTCATGCACTTCTCCAAATAATGACTTAACCTCTGCTGAAACCAGGGCAAGGTGACATAAACAGATGGTTACTGTAGTATCAAAGACCATGCTGTAATCACTATCAAATGTAGTGGATGCATCAAAAATACACGAGAGTCCATTAAAACTCAATAAAATTACTATTTTATTTATTTTATGGTGCAGGACAAGATAATGTCACTTGGTGTCCTTTTTTCACTCCCGTAATACAGTGAAAATCTTGTTCTAATGCTGCAGGCAGGTGAAAGAAGGTTGCCAGCTCCTGAGGGTATCAGAAGCATGGTCTTTTCAGGGCTAGGCTAGAGAAATGGCCCATCACCGGTCTCCTTTTAGCGGCAATTTCTCTGCTGATTGTTTCTTTCTCTTTTTCCAGTTGCAGCAATGTGACTTCAGAACCACTGTGCTCTAGAGGAATGTTCTTTGCTCCTTGTCTGTTTTGACAGGAGAGAACTGAGAGTTTTGATGCTTACTGTTTTCTACAGGTATAGTTCAATAGCAGGAGCCTGAAAGATGAAACAATGTGAAAGACTTCAAAGATCGTGGCTGACTGGCAGTGAAACTAAGAGTATAGAGAGAATTTTCTAGTGTTTAAAAAACTCAATTAGATGGAACGACAGAGTAATTGCAAGTGAGAATAGCAGGAAACCTCAAAGTTTGTGAAATTTCTCTGACACTGTGTCTTGAAACAGTGTAAGGGAACGGCAGGTGTTCAAGATTCCCGAAAACAGAGCTGTAAGAAACAACTCTTATGCCAACCAGGCTAAAGCTTTTTCCTCCCTTGTGTGTTCTCCATCTGATTTCCTACATTTCTCACCATGTTTCCTTTTAACTTTTTGTTGCTTGTTCTACTCCCAAATTTCTTCCATCTGTATCCCCTATTGCCCTTTTAGTGATCTTTGAATACATTCCTCCCTCCTTTTTTAGTCACTTAGGGTCATATATAAGAAACCAGAAAGTGGATGACTATCTAGCTTAAAGGGGACAGAAAATCTTTCATAGAGTGCTCTAAGAGGTTTAACTCAAATCAAACGCATTAACAACCCCAAGTAACTCAAATTCATCTTACATGATTTTATAAAAATATGCATTGTTTGCATGAATATATAAAACATGGATGCGGGACTTCCAAATGAGATCTGCACATCATTAAATCAGTCAGAAATAAACACTTTCCCTCTTCCATCAGCTGACGATTTGCTAATGACGTTAAACACAAGCGCTAACGAGCCCCAATGACTGATAGGAAAAGGAAGAAGAACTGCACGGAGACCAGGACCGGTTCCAAAAGCTTTGGTGATGCTGCCACCTGAGGTTTTCTTCTGGAAATACAATCTTTTTGTGGAAGGGGTTGCACAAAAATTGGGGTGTGGGTGCAAGAGGGAATCTGAAGCTCATTGGTGTCAGGAAGGCCTTGCCAACGTAAGAAGAAGGGAATGTCCTCACGGGCAGCCTCAAGCTGACACCTTTCCCAACACCACACAAGAGTTGTATAAGCAGTTCTGAGTGTGGATGGCCATCAGCACAGGCAGTCTGCCCTACTCGCTGCCTTTACCAGCCTGGGCCTCCTCCTTGCTGTGTCCTGGCACCAGTGCTTTTGCACTGAGACAGGTCAGTGATCCAACTAAAAAATCAAATGGTTTTTGGACTCCATCTAGAATAGTGCGCCCAGATCTGGGCTCCTCAACACGAGAAGAATGTACCAATGCACTGAAGTAAGCTTGCACAGGCCACCACAATGGTTAAGCCTTGCCCTATGAAGAGTCTGAGAGACCAGGACTGCTTCACCCTGAGAAAGATGGCTCCAGGGGGACGTTATAGCAGCTGCCCGGTACCTATACAGAGCTTATCAAAAGACAGAGGCAGGATTTTCTCTGCAGTTTACAGTGAAAGGACAAGAGAGAAGGGGTGTAAGTTGAAAGAAGAGGTTCAGACTGGCTGTATGGAAAACCTTTTTCACAATGAGGGACAGTCAGCCAGGCGTAAGGTTGCCCAAAGATGTTGCACAGTTGCCATCCTGGGAGGTTTTCAAAGCCATTCTAGACAAAGCCGTGTGCAACTTGAGCCTGCTTTAAACAGGCAGTAGACTAGAGATCTCTGGAGCTTCCTGCCAGCCAGTTTGTTTGTGATCCTTAAGCCAGTCATGTCTTCATAGAACTTTGTAGCTGTGTGATATTTCAACTTTATATGCAAGAATATTTTTATCTGCTTCTACCTTGACCTAACTCAAATTAAGGATTGTAAAGTAGCCAGAAAAAGTGAAGGTATTCCACCCTTATGGCGCTGACAATCTTTAAAACCAGAATCCTGTACAACTCTTGTGTAGACCATGGTCCACATGCACTGCTCTGGAGTATCTACAGCATGGCTGGGAGCTCTTCCCACTCCATACACAGACATCTGTGTTGAGCACCACATTAGCAATACTGGTGCCCAAATCCATTTAGTCCTGGCACAACATGTGACGGGGAAAATGAATGGAGTTTTTGAAAAGACCAGTAAATACAAGAAAATGTATTTAATGATATATATTTCATCATCTTCCCATCACCTGCTGTTGGTACCTAAACTGGGAAGGACCATGGTGTCATTTGTGACAGCTTTTGATCCTGTTTCTGACTTTCCTACTTCCTATTTATTGTAAAATACCATTTACATCTAAAAATAATAAAATTAGGAACATAGTGTGCCTTTTTGAATTGTGACTCTCATCAAGAGAGTGTTTTGGACTCTCCACTTCAAAGCCTGTCAAAACTTCTATTATATTCCAAAATAGCACAAAATAATTGTACATTAGTTTTTGAGATCACAAAATATTAATAAACTATGAATAACCAACTATAGCTAATAAATAAATTTTAATTTTTTAAAAATTATTTTATTATTTATTGCTTAAATTCCTTATAATAGTAAAGTCATTGTACAACATTTAACATTAAATCAAATAAAGATTAAGAAAAATAAGATCATTCTTTCTTCCAGTCAGATAATTTAGGAAAAAAAGATTTTGTTTACAGAGGTTGATACTTGTAATTCCCTAGCTTTAGACATAATTTTACAGAGGGTTTGCTCTTTTTTAGTAACTTCTCTGGCATTTATCTCAAGCACTTGTTTGCATCCATACTTTTAGTGCAAGCATGAACTACCACTTGGGACCTCAGGCATGACACAGCAAAATCCAATCATTTTCGTTGACTGTGGTCATCCAAAAGTATGTTTCTACTGGAACTATATGTATAGATGTACTTATAGAGAGCATACACATGAGAAGAGGTGAGGAGGGAGAGAAGGGATGGAAGGTGAAAAATCAGGGAAAGGAAATTCAATGCTCATATTTTCCTAATGTATCAAATTCTTCCTGTTTCCTACATTAATATTTCATTGTGCATTTTAGCTCCACTGAAGTAATCCCATTTATGTATGTGCTGGAAGAAGAAGACGAAAAAGTCTCACTTTCAGTGAGATTCCTCAAATATTTTCGAGTTGAGTAGATGCTTGAAATAAGCACACACTGGGTCAGTGCCCACCACACTGCTTGGTATTTATAAGTAGCAGTGCATGGGTAATGTAATAGTTACTTCTATTGCAAATTCTCTCTTCAGCTGTTCATAACTTCCCAAACGAAATTCCTTTCAGACCTTAAATTCCAAATACTTGGCCTCATGTAAAAAGACAGTCTTTTTATACTGGTTCTGTAAAATCCATCCATCTGAATTCACATTATGTGAATAAGACAGAAGCAATTACCATGAATTCAAGCTCAATTTTTTTATTCATATAACTGAGACTAGCCATGAAGTTTCAAGTGTGGTTAAAATTGCAAAATTCAGCCTCTCATTTTACAACAAAATTTCTGTAGATGCGGGATACATACTCAACAAAAACTTAAGAAGGATTAAGGACTGAGTACCCACAGCCACTGCCAGAGGCAAGGAGCCATCAGGAATACCCATGGGAGAATCTCCAAGAAGGTGAACAGTCCAGGGCCCATCCCACCAACTCAGCAAGGGAGCAGGCATGCTGGGGGGGCAGCTGCAGTGCCAAACGTGTTTGTGGTGACACACTACATCTGGAGCCAAGCTGGAAAGTCAGGCTGAAAGTCAGGGTCTGGGTGAACAAGGTCCATAGCCAGGCAGGGATGGGACAAGGCTAGAGACAGGGTCACCTACAACTTGGCTGAGGATGGACAGATGACCCCTGGCTGAGCTGAAATGGGGTCCACTTTAATGCTTTTCATTCTGCTAAGAGCTCTTCACAAAACCCAGCAACTGGACAACACTAAGGAAGTGATTTATTATCCAAACATTTAAAAACTAAGTTTTTAAGAGAACTGAACAGTCTTATTAGTTGGAGCCACTGCTTTCTAAATACATGTCATCCAATACTGGTTCCTACTGCTCTGCCTGTGTATGAGTACTACACAGCATGTATGAAAACATCATTTCTATGACATACCTTGCAATTCTGTCACAAATTACAGTACAAATCTGGATAGTATGCAAATACTGAAAAGCTTTGGCTATTCCTATTAATATATTCAAACATGTTTGCTAGTATACAGAGAAACGGTCACTATAAAAACACAAGCACTAAGTAGGTACTCTGTCTAATACAAAAATTCCACTTCAGAAACTACAACAATAGATGTCAATCTTAAAAAAAAGCATCATATGATAATTGCTACCCTTCTGATTTTGAATGTAGACTGGATATTCACTTTGATACAGTTTATTGTACATTCCATCCAACTGAATGGTCTAATTTTTTTTTCTTCATCAAATGCCACACAGTTGAAGTTTGTCATCAAAATCAATAAATTACCTTTCAACGTTCTCAGAGTGGCTGAAGGTCATTCTACCCTCTTCACTACAAAATAACAACACTACTGCTAAAGAAGTACAAAAGTATTTCCAATATCAGGACCCGTAATAGCTTCTTTTCTTACCTTTACAAAAAGAAATGCTTAAAATACACATTGAAGAGACTGGATTGGTATAAACACCAGTGGTAACTAAGTATTTTAGATCAAGTTGTACTGAAGGCTTTCAAAGTCCATTTAATCTTAGGGAAAATTTATTGCTATTGCAGGTTTCAATTATTGGCAACAAGGGTTTCTCAACTAATGTTGACAGGGAAAATACATTTTCAGTGCAATTATAAAAGTATTGGCAGAGATATGGGAGATTATGTGCCATCATGCATCTTGAAAGAGTGCTGAAAATGCTTTTCTTCTGTACATGGTAGGATTAAATATTTTTTTGCCTGTCTGCCCCCTGCTGCTCCTCTTACATCAGAGTAATTAGGAAAATGAACTCCCATTTGACCCTCCTCAATGCCTGTGGTGCATAAACACAATCTGTAAGATAACACAAGTGTTACACTTAATCCCCAGTTCAGCAGAGCACTTAAATGTGTATTTTGAGACCAGATTTAAAGGTATGTTTAAAAAGAAACAGTTCTTAATGGCACTGGTGAATGAGGCCTTAAGAGACTTTCACGGCCATTGCTCAAGGAAACCATGAGTTAATATAAATCTTTGGAGAGTGCACTTCTTCTGTATCTCACACCAGTAACACGGCTGTATTGCCCAGCACGCTCTGCCCCTGGACTCTCTACATCCCGGTATTGCTCTCAATCACACTCCACTGTTCCTCCTTTCCTTACCTTTGAAGTTTCCTCGGGATCATCATCTGGTGGCATCTACTGATAACCAGCTTACACAGACATTGTCTCAGGTGGAAGTAGCACACCACAGTCTGAAGAAATGCCGAGAGCACTGTATAGATTTCTAAGGAAGCAAAAAACCCTAAATACAAACCTGAATAAAATTCTCACACCAAAAGTACTCTCCAGCAAACGTTTTTATCTTTGGGAATACATTTTAATGTAGTCGATATCAGGATACCTTGTATAGTATAAGCCAGTATTTTTATACTGTCTAACACAAAACGGTAGTGCCAGTATTTATTTGTAAATTAAGACTTCTGCATTATTTTTCTTAATATAAAGTAGGACAGCCCATTCTAATGAGAACACCTATCTAGTTCAAGTAAGCTTGGGTGAAGAAACCTAGGCATAGAGTAGCTTTAGAATCCTTGATTACTCAGTAGGAAGAAAAGGACCAGTGTTTTATACATGCCAGTGTGGTCTCAGGAAAACCACTTTCACAGACAATAGTTATCAGCACAGAAAGGCATTAAATGAAGTAAAGAGTTATCTTAGGTAAATGTGTTATGAATTTGAATGTAACATTGGCTGATGATAATATAGAAAAAACAAGACTATAAATGAAAGCAAATGTAATGGCTTTGAACTTTTTCTATAGTGCTCCAAGTTCAAATTGTTTTTTAACCATAAATAAATGTTTTGGGGATAAATCCTGCAAGATTTGCTGGCAAAGATGCACAGTCAGAGCTATAAATATGTGGGAAAATCTAATAGTTCAAATTTACTCCAAAGGTCATCTGGAGTATAAATGTATTCTCAGAAAAATTATGCAGAAATTTTATCATTCTCTCCTTCACATGGGCTGAGATTGCAGGAAATAAGTAAGTCCCCACAAAACATAATGACAGGAAGAGAAAAATGCTTGTGCTATGACTGAATCCAGTTTCTTCTAACAAATTATTATGTGTTCTGTGATATAAATTCCAACCATTAATCACTTCCATAGGCATGAAGCCAGAAGAATAGCATTGTTAAGACCAGTTTCAGCTAACCCCTGGAATATTTTACTCTTGAAAAGGCTGCATTTTCTAGACAAAGGAGGTTTACATGCAGCTTGGCAAGAAGTTAATGTGAAAAGGAAAAGCTAAAACATAAAATCAACTTACAGCTGCAAAGCTTTGACTTCTGAATGAAAGACTTTCTTCATATGTTTTGCCTATATATAAGCCAGGAAACCTATATAATCAGTATGTGAGTTACAGTGCACCGATGTACTTAAGACTTGTTAATGTGGGATGCAGCTCCTCTACCATAAAAGGAAAACGAGAAGTCATTTATCTCGCTTACATGCAATACTTGGGCCATGGGGGAACATGCAAGTGTTGTGTTTACCAGAGTAAAAGGTAAGAATAAATATATACCGGGGAAGGTACCGAAGTCTTTTCCTTTTCCTTTGCTTGGAGACAGGTCACACAAGGTCCCAGGTGTGCTCTTGCATTCAGAGCATTTCCAGAAAATCTGTAAGAAATCCAGTTCACACTCTTGTCCATAATGAATGGGAATAAGCTACACTTTGTGGGGGTACATATATGCTAATTAGCACCATTTCTTCTGTAATTATACATTAATTAAACAATCTTTAACAGAAATGAGACTGATGGCAGGTTCCCCCCAAGACAAGCACACAAAAAAAGCCTTTGCCTCTTCAGCTGAAATGGCAAGGAGCTTGGATTCTTAGTCATGCTGTAAAATTGCAAGACAACACTGCATAACAAACTCAAGAAAATTATTACAGTGTTTCCATATGTACATAATTTAAATAAAACCACGTCTAGATACTTCCTATCACCTCTTATTTCTCAACAACACTAGTCAATGAGTTATTGGTAACATTCTTGACAGCAAAAGGCAAATTAATTTTCCCTTCTTCTTTTGTTCTATTCTGAACATTTATCCCAGGGAGTGGAATTTCAAGTCATTTAGTTCAAATTTTCTTCCTATTAAAACCAGCTTGCATTCTTCAAAAACCCTCACCAAAATAAACATAATACAATTAACACTTAAAAGCCTCAGATTACATACTACACCACCTGCCTGACCTGCCAGCTCAAAGGGATGGCCACTAACCTCCCCAGAAACTCTACATGCACACTGTGCAAGGGCACATCTCACCTGAATCCTGCTTAATTATCCCTGCCTCCATCAGTACAGACTAGGTTCAAAGTCCGCTCTACTAATTTGCATTTATCACTAATCTAACTTCCCAAATTTCAAAAACCCTCTATTATTTAATGTTGTACTGTTTATAATGTTTCCTTTTAGTCAGACCTGCAGGAAAACTATTATTACATGAAGCATACTGAAATCAAACCTCAACATGACCAGGAATTTTGAAACAGTAGAGCTGAAACATGCACTATTTCTAAGATGTTCAAGCTGCTCCTGAACATTCTTTGAATTATAAGCAAAGTCAGTTTCTGGGTTTCTTAAGCACTGAAAAATAAATAAAAACCAGAAAAAATATACAATACATGCAACCCCTCCCCCAAACATACAATTCCTGAATGGAATTGTGCAAAAAAATGAATGTTTTGGACACAAAGGAGTATACATTACTAAAACATTCAACTGTCAATATCAAACAAAAATTCTGCCTTTTTTAAAAGTAATTTCTGTTATTTATATTTGCATTCTTTCATGCATTTTGGACTACTCTGCCACACCCACTGTTAGATCCAGTCCAACATTTCCATGTGAAATATTTGAAATTGCATAGGTAATAGTCTCAAAGCTAATGTAGATCAAAACCACTGCCAGAAATAACAGAATATCTCATCAATATCTTCAGCACAAATCCATTCTTTGGAAGCCCTCACCTATTCATGTACAACATTCATTGTCCAAGAAACTTAAGACTGTTTCAGCTGCAAAGAAAAGAAAATATTGGGCAAGATCTTAGGAAAGTAGCTATCTTGTTTTCATAAAGAAGCATTATTTCTACCCTATGCCTGCTCAAAAAAAATGTATAGCATATTTTTGATTCTGAGTATCTGATTTGTGGACTTCAAAGAACTTTTTCTCTCCAACCAGCAAGTTTTCAATTATGTTTTCTCTTCCTCTGATGGTTTTAAGTATGTATGGGCATGAAAGGTTTTACATAGAAACCTGAGCATTATTTATCATCCATTTATAGAACTATAACAGCTTCATGGCTATTTCCCCCTTTTTATCACCACTATTACACATTTTTTTTCACTGCTATGTCCACAGAATTAAAACTAGTAAATACAAAGAGAGTAGTATGAGGATGCTGAAGCTGTGCTCTGGGACTATGAAGCAGAGAGAAAAGTGAAACTCTCCCACATGAGATTTTCCCTCTCTCCAGATACCACAGTTCAGAGCAGTGATGCCATGATAGCAGGTGCTGGGGACTAAAAACATTTTACATTTGAAAGCAATACATATTTTGATACATAAACCCACTTTCTCTATTGTCAGAAACTTAGGGTTTTCTTATTCAAGAGCTTTTCACATAAAAGACATCACTGTCACAGAAAAACACGGTTCCAGTGTTAATTTTTACTAATTAAAGTAGAAGATTTATCCTTTGTTGCTTCAGGATAGTGGAAACTGTATCCCATCAGTGAGATGGGACACAGTGATACACATCTAGTGCTTAGGCTGATGTAACCTAAGAGACGGCACTACAGTTTCACGCCAAAACAGAACTGTGCTAAAGTTAGTCTGTTTTTAGAAATACCACCAATGATACCATAAATGATCTCTACATATTGATAGATTGTTGATGAATTAAAATGTATAAAATCACAAAAATGCAGCAGTTTTACATTTGCATTCTGTTCAGTGCAGAAGTAATAAACTCTGCCGATGCAGCATGTCAGCAAGGATCTGAAGGAAAAAACTGCATTTGTATTCTGAGAACTCAAAGGCACTTAACATGAGTTTTGTAATTTATTGCCATCATGGGAATCATAACTTTCAGGAAAGCCTGTGAGTTTCTCAAACTGTATTCCCAGCATCAACCTATTTACAGAAAAAATTTCAATGAGAATTACAGTTATATGTGGAGCTGACAAAAAGCATCGTTTCCCACATTGGTTCTGTTAGAAACTGTCAATCAAAGCATATTTCAGTATTTTCTACCTTAATGATAAGATTCGGGAATGCATCTACACTGATTGTTTCCTAAAAGTTAAAAAAACAGAAAAAAAAAAGAAACTGCCGAGTTTTATATATTTTTATCAGTACATCATTAGAATTTCATTGCTTACTTTAGTGTATTCATTTCTCTACAAAATTCAGCATAGCACAGCCAATTAAAAACATGAGTTGATAAATGCTTGTCTTGCAAACTGGCTTCTAGAAAACTCTTGTCTACAAGCAGTCAGATCATCGTAATCACTGCTACAACTGGTCTCCCAAACAGAATGCTGCCTGGAGTTCTACACATTTCTCTGAAAAAAAAGCTACAGAATATTTGCAGTCCTTTATGCAGTTGTTATATTTCTAGAGTGCCTAGTAGACAGACCAGTGTTCCTGAATATTGCCCAAGAATGCCATTAACACAAACTTAAATTATATGAATAATACACTCTGCTTCCTGGGAACACAGGATACAAATAATGTTTAGGTAACATTTTCTAGCATTGCGAAATTTACACCATTTTTTGTATGAGAAAGACAAAAGCACCACGAAGCCAGAAACTTTTGTTCCCCTTAGCTCTTCAATAAAATCCCATCCATTCGAAAATGTTCCAGATGTGCATTTTAGAGGGAGCAGCTCTGCTTGGGATTTCTTCACCCAAAATAATAATATCTGACAGGACTGACACCTTCAGCTGCCTCTTAAGTGCTTCCACAGTGTAATCACAGCAATGCAACCTCTCAGCAACATGCATATTTCATAGAACTGTGAAGAGATAAGCAATATGATTTTGGAGAAAGTTTAAGGGAGAATTCACTATCCAGATAACACCTAACTTGTGTCATCCATTCCACTCAGGACATAGATATGGCAATTTTCAAAGTATTTCGAGATTGCATGTGCATTTCCATTTCCGGGCAAAAGTCTTAAGAAGCCAAATATGAGATATCATCCACAACATATACTTCTGAGACTGGCAGAGAAATATTCAAACTGTTGGCACCACAGGATGGCTGAGTACCAGCAGGTCCTGTCACATACCTTGAGCCAGACACTTTTACACTGGCATGTACCAGAGCTCCAACCCACTGCACAGGAAAAGTCATTTTATCTGATATTGTTCCAAGGCTAAACACTTCTGAAGGACTAATTTGTGCTCCAAGTAACATTTGAATATGATATCCACAAAGGAAATAGTTGGGTCAAATGTTAACTAAAACTGTGACTTCATAATTAGCTTAAGCTGCTGGAATGCAGGCTGCCACCCAAAAAGGCAATACCCTCTTCCTGCCACCAACCCCCATGTGCCCATTGCCTTCCTCTTGTGAGCACAAACAGCAGCCCCCACACAGTTCAGCTCATACTGATTATGATCTACACATTAAGTTATTCAGTATGGAGTTACATGAAAATATGGTTGTCTGTGAAACTTTATCTTTGGAAATGTTCATCTTTGGAAATGTTCACTCCTTAAATTCTTCAGGATGAGATGCTGCATTTCTATCCACACTCCTTCTAACTGGGCTAATAGGCAGTTGTAAACAAATCTTTGTATAAAAATCAAGCAAGCAAACCAGTTTGGGAGACAGTAGAGTCAGTCTCAAGTCCATATAAACTCTGCTAAAATTACTACTTAATGGCTGTGGGAACAAGTTAACTTGGCTGCACCAGCTGCCTGGCTGATTAGGACAAAAACCCAAAGTTGTGAGAATCCTAATCTGCTGAATGGCAGCAGCAGGTGCTATTTTACAAAGAACGTAATAAAAGGGGATGCAGAACAGGGGCACTGGAAATAATTCCCAAATAGACTTCTGTGTGTGCAGTCTCATTAATGACACCGATAGATAATTACCCTGATAATTAGTGACCCCAAAAGTTGGTGATTAAAGTGCGACTGTAAACCTCACCTTTCCAGGACAAGCAATCTCAAATACAGCCCTATTCCACACCCTCAAAAAAGTACACAAGGCTTCAAAATAACTGCTGTAGCCATATTGTAATGTTATTTGTTATGATGTTTGTGGGTGACCCGAGCTCTTGCTCTTTATCATTTCTTCTTATTATGAAAGTCCAGTACCAGATAAAGGAATAAGACTCGCAGCTTCTCAGTTTTTCTTGCTGTTTATTAAGTTCTTATCACAACTTCAGCATGTCACCCAAACCTGGGTTTAACACACCAGAGTGTGTGCTGTGAAAAGCGAAAAGTGAAAAGTGTGTCAAATGGCAGCTGCATCTAGATTTTAAGAACTCTAATGATCAATTAACAGATACCATGTACTATGTTTACAATTCTGTACCAGAAATCCTAACTTGTTACTAACACGTTATTTCTACCTCAAATCTATTCTACCAATGTCTATGTGCCAGCTCTACTGCAGTACAAAGGGCAAGAAGAAGAAGAAGAAAAAACTCAAGGCAACACCCAAAATCCTCCATCTTGTCTTCTTTTATATCTATACTACAAAACCTAAAACTATAAGTTTCACTTCTATGACAAACTGAACTATGATCTAAGTTATATTTTTGTTGCTTTTGCTTCTTCCATCAATGTTGGAAGCTTTTCCCAGGGGCACAGATCAAAAACTGTATCTTCCTGGGTTCTCTGCGAGGGTCCCAGACCCTCCAGGGCAATTTGAGGTGTAGCCCCGATATCCCGGACTCCGACACCATATGTATTTCAAAGCACACCAGAAAACTAGGAGTTTGACTGTTTGGTGGTTCCAGACCTAATAAGGGAGGTGCAATACCCCTTCTCTAACACAGGCAGGACTCATGCTAGGCAAGGAAGACTTCCACAGAGGAACTCTCCACTGGCCAGGTAAATTCGGAATCTGCCCTGGCAGCCCTAGGAGCTAAAGTCCATTAAGTGTATGTTTGCTTGTACTGAAGGAACAAACCTTCAATTTCCAAGAGGAGCTTACACTGAATTTGAGACCTTTTTTGACTTTTTACCTGAAATTACTTGCATCTCAGCCATGTAAAATCAGATATCTAATCTTGCTTTATACTAGAGCAAAGGAGTCCTCAGACTGACATCCAGTACATAGAAAGTACCTTGGAAGTGCTGCTTCAGAAACCAGTTGAAAGATTATTCTCTACCTCTTACAGTTATTTTTCCAAAAGGAGAAATTAATGTTTGAATATAAAGGGATAGGTTCCCTAAAAGTCATAAATTCTCATAAATAACTATAATTATGTCAATACTTTAACTGTCACATCTATTGTTCCCTTCAGAGGCCTCACCAAGGTGACTAAGCAGAATTTTTCCACAGCTGTGATGTTTCAGCCAAAGGAAAAGTGGTAGCATCTAAAACACAGCTGATAATTTTGGACATAGTGTTTTAAAGGAACTGCACAATGGTTGTGAACAATTATGTTTTTCAGCCAGGAATTGAGAAACCACCATTAAAAGAGTTCAATTGCAATTACAATTCTTTTGTTGGCAGGTTATTAATGAACATGTTTAATATTTTAGGAGAGATATTAGATTTCTAATTAGATTAGAACTCTAACACAAAGTATTAGATTTAATGAATCAATAACTTTAATGGCTGACTCTGAGATACAGAGACAACTACCTACAAAAATAATTTTAAAATCTATTTTTCTCAGGCAAGGATCTCTAAAATCCAAAAGCAGTATTGAATAACTGGATTAGGATGCAATACAATGCAGATGTGCTCTAAATGATGCATGCTACAGAATGGTCAATAAGATCTCACACAGATGACAGTAGGCCAAGGTTAGGGATTTACAGTAGATATTTACCTGGATCACTCAATTTCTTAGCATAACTACCACTACTACATAATTCTGGCTGCTTTTCTGCATACTCGGTATCAACTATCTCTGAAACAGGCTTAAACCCAAACACTTGCATGAAAAACAGCTGCCATTAAATTTAATCACTGTATTTGACCTATCAATTTGATATGGTTGTGCTTTTCTGAAAAGCAAAAGATATAATGTTTACGTGTCAACATGGACTTACCCCTTCCCCTTGTTCATGTAATTTAGACACCTCACTTTTAGGAGGGCAAGAGCTCAAGCATAGCTGGTGTCTTAGCAGAGGACGTTTCTGCAGGACCAAGGCAGGACCTATATGCTACAGCCTGCTCAACAAGCACATATCCTGAAGTTGGCTCTTATTAACCATTGTGTGAACATTCTTTTCAAAGGAACAGAGACTGATGAGCTGCTTTGTTATGCCAGAAGTGATGCTTCTGCTTTTTAAGTCACAGCATTAACTTCTGGTGTTCATACATCTCAACTCTAAAAGCACTGGAAACATCTAATCCTAATTCTGGGTAAAAAACAAAAAACCCAAACAAACAAACACAAAACCCCACAAAAACCAGTTTTCACAGGAGGTAAGGGTTTTCCAAACATTTTCAACATGGATGACACAGACAACAGTGCTGACAAAATACTGAATACAACAGAGATGATTGTCCAGCCCACAGTCTCCAAAAAGTATCACACACCAATGAATAATATTTCTTGGGCACATCAGTCAAAATTAAGTTTTAAAATTAACATCTAGCTAAAATTTTAACTGTGATTATCCAAATCTCTGGCTGATAATAAACCACTGTTCTTCCTGCTAGTATCTGAGAATGTCAAGATCACATAAGATGCACTGATGTTTTAAAAATGGTATTTAAATATTAATACCAGGAAACACTCAGTTGAGAGATCTGTCTTCAACTCTTTTCTTGGTTACTGGATGAAGTGTAGTATTTAGGAAGCTGTACTAGTCTTTTCTGACTTTTTCTCCTCCCTGAGAGGCACCTTGAATTGAAATGGAAATACTTTGCTATGTCTGCAGCCATGAGTTTTGTTTCTGCCTTATGCTAAGAGAGCAGTAACTGTATATCTGACCCATGTATTCTGAGACTGGTCTGCTTCAGATAGCTAAATAACTAACCTTGTGAATAAGCAAAGGATTTGCCACTGACCCACTTCCCAAAGAGCCTGCATGAGGCTGCCAACAGGCTTGTTCCGTCAGCACCATAACAAAGGTCTCACACTTTTGTCCTTCCTTCCGTATTTTTCAATGCTGTGAAGCTCCAGCAAGTGTCTTGAAAGCCACTCAGCTGTGAAAAAAAAAGTGTGGGAAAACTGAGGGCTGTTTAATGGGTAACAGCACCTCATGGCCCAAGGCCCCTTGATGCCCTTAATAGTTTTGTCTGAGGATGGTGAAAGACACTAAATACCTCAAGTTTCTTTTCTGAGCCCCTGTACGGGGCACTGCAGGAGTTCCATGTAGCCTCTGCACATTGGGGTCAACCTATATGTACTGGCAGCATGAGAACATGAGGTGATTTCAGGCATGCCTTGTGCCTCATGAAGCCCCTCTAGACAGAACCTGGGTGCAAGCAGTGCCTGAGGGTGAACAGTGTCCCCCTCTCCTCCCAGCCCTGCTAAAAACAATAAGCACCCAGAATAAAGAAAGTCGTGCTCTGTGTGGGTACTTCTGTGCTGATAAAGCTGTCCCAGCAGAGAAAGGGCCTGCATCTCCATCAAAGGAGGTTTGCTGACTTGATTTTCTGGGTGAATCTACATCTACAGGTCCGTTCTTTCACAGGAACAAGCAGTTTTTTTGCCATGTCCTATTTCCCCCTTTCTGCCTTTGACGTGTCTCCATCCTAGTTGTGATATATGTTCCACATATGCAGGGTGCCATTGGTTAAGTATTGGCACCCAGTGCCTTTTAGGATGCTCCAGGGTATCCCAGGCATCTGCTTGGCTTTGCAGATATAACAAAGGATTTAGAGAAGCTCAGTGCCTTCCCAGAGGAGCAAATGGAATTGAGATTGATACCCTGAGGATCATAAAATGGCACCAGACACTTATGTTTAGACATCTGCATGTCACTCATTTTTCCACTGACAGTAATGGTTGCTTAGGCACTTAGTACACATGTAGATATCTATTTATTGACACCTAAATGCAGTTGTTTTCATCTGGACCTGAATTCCACTCTTCAATCTCTGCAGAGTAGACCTAACCAAGAGGTCAAAAGCCACTGCTATTTCAAATGCAGGGGTTTTTTTCTTTAACAGCATACAAACTAGTAATGTTGTTACACATGGGAATTATAATCAGGACCAGACTGAACTAGACACTCAAACAGAAATAAACAAATCTGACCTCAACTTCTCAAAATGCCAGGACGTAAAAGGTTCCGAATTAAAAGTGATTATAACAAAATCAGTTCAAATGTTGAGATAAACTAATTTACATGAGTACACTCAGGTTTGAGATGACAGAGTGACTAGCCATTACAGATGGTGTAGGCTGTAGTTTGTAACCAAGTGAAGACAATTAAAACACATTGGAATTTGTGCAGAAAGATTAGTTAAGGGTTTTATACGACAACTCCATATGGTGCTCCCAAAATTCAAGCAGCTCTTACTGCTACATTGAAACTGAACGAAATAATCGCAAACTCAAAGCGGAGTATGCTTTGATGTTTTGTTTAGAGAAACAAATTCAAGAATCTTCCATCTTCTACTTCACAAGGCATTGCAGCTATTAAATTAGTTTAGTTTGTAACACTACCTGAATGAAAAAAGAAAAAAAACCCTCTTCTTACATAAAGAAAGGAAAAATTACCTATATCTGGGCTGTCAGCATAGCACTCCATATTTTCCTAGGATTCAGTCTTACACATGGAATAAAATGGTAATGCTCTTTTTTTTTAAACTCTAGCAGTTACTGAAATAACAAAGGTGTGATTATAAGCAAAGACAGATTTCAGACTGATCCTGACCTTAAAATATAAAATACCTCAGCTTGTCAAAATAAGATTGCACCCTTGAAAGATATGAGACTTGTAAAAATGGACAAACACTTTAAAAGAAAACTTTCAATGCTAGGATTAATTTATTAACTATGAGCACTACTCTATTAACTGCAGAGATATATTTATCCTGGAGTTCTGTTTTCAAAAGGAAACATAGTCACCCTGACCCCATTCCAAACGTCTCACCAAATTGCACGAATCAAACCAACAGGTCTGTTCAAGAGCTGTTCATAATCCTTAAAATAAAGGTCCAGGCAGTTATTTTCCACGTTGTGCTCCCTGGCAGGTAAGCTTGTACTGCCCACATCAATGGACTAGGGCCTAGTGCCAGCAGACAGCTCTGTTTCTAGGCACAACCCATTTCTTATTGCATCTGAGACCTCCAGTGAGTACAGGAACCAAAACTAACCTGGCGTGTCTTATCAACAATGCATGGGGAGGGGGGGAATAAAATAAACAAAAAATGAGCTGATTCAGTTACAATATGGTGAGGTATAATGAAAAAAAATACGTAATACACCTGGGATTTAATAGGAAAAAGAATATACATATCATTAGGCAAAGACATGGGCTCTAGGAAACCTAAGGAACATCGAGAGAATTTTTTCATTGTGGAATAATGATAGCTTGGCTTCATAACCTGCTTTCTAAAGGGTAGAGTCTTTCTCATGAACTTGTAAGCACTAAAGAAGATAAACTCTCTTCCCTGGATCAGTGGATTTTACAGCATCCAGGATTTTACAGCAACAGATGGCACATCTATCTCCAAGTTTCTTTGTGATTTTCCTGCCCTCATGATGGTTCTGCAGCTATGTACTGTACACTTTGAAATATAATTTGGAATAACTTTACAATTACAAGATTGTCCCCACTTCCCAAGGAAAACTTTGTAATTTTGAGTGTGAGAATAATTTCACAGTAACTCATGGAATCATGGAATGAATGATTTGGGTTGGAAAGACCTGAAAGATCATCTAGTTCCAATCCCTCTGCCATGGGCAGCAACACCTTCCACTAGACCAGGTTGCTCAGAGCCTCATGCAACCTGGCCCTGAACACTTCTAGGGATGGGGCAGTCACAGCTTGTCTGGGCAACTTGTTCCAGTGCCTCACACCCTCACAGTTAAGAATTTCTAATTTCTAATCTAAACCTGTTCTCTTTCAGTTCAAAGCCATCACCCTTTGTCCTATCACTACATGCCCCTGAAAAGTCCCTCTCTGGCTCTCTTGTAGGCTCCCCTTAGATACTAGAAACACACAGTTCTTCAAATTAAGATTCCTCGGGGTCACACAATAAAATGATCCCTTCAACTTAACTAGTCAGCTATTTTGAAATTGAAAGAACAACTATTACTTGGGGATAAATTAATTGTTAATGGCAATGTGGATGCATCTATGTAGTCAAACTTCTCTCCTCTGTTTTCCCACATTGCTTTGCATCTGAACCATGTGTGCTGTGCCATGCTGAACACAAACTGTGTGGATGTTACCTCCTTGTTGAAAGGCTGGCAGGCAGCCACAGGGCCCCATGTGTGACTCTACCTCTGCACGGCCCACACTACAGCAATTCTACAGCAGTTGTGCCTTATACATTTGTATGGAGCCATGCAGAGGTCACAGACTTTGCAGTCTAGGAAGAGGAGACCACTTAGTCCTGCCTCAACAAGAGCCACGATGATGTGAGGATACACAGATGTATATCAAAGTGATCCTGAGAGGTCACTCTGGGAACACCGCTCAAAGCTGCAGCAAACGAAAGGGCTCTGGCACAATGATTTAAAAACAAACCTCGGGAAAGAAGCAGAATCCTGGAAATGTTCCAAGTACCTTTCCCAAGTACCTCTGAGCAACAGATGGACTTTTTCCAGCAAAGCCACTGATTATGTGTAACGCAGACAAAAGGCACAGAGGAGTTCATGGTCCTTAACCAGGCCTCTAGTGAGAGTGAGCTTCCTTTCCCCATACCGGAGCCCAAACCAGAACCTGGGAGAACAGAAACCTCTTTCACCCCTACACACATGCACTCAGAGTGGAAGTGTCTAGCCAGTCCTAAGTGAGTCACTGTGGGATTGCAGTGGTTTCAAATAAAAATAGTGTGATGGAGGTATGTTTACAAAAACATCAAATACAGAAAAGAAAGGCAATGTAAAACATACTTTGCTTTTTATAAGGCATATTTAGCAATTTACAAGGTATGCTTTCCCAAGTGAGGAATGGAAAATTGCAAAGACATCGAAAGCACTCAGCCAGACTCAGCGTTATTAAACCTTCATTCAGTACAGTCACTCCAAAGAAATGCTCACAGTACAGTGCATTCTCTATGCATCTGCAAGTAACAAAAAAAAGATCTTAAGAATGATGCTGTCTTTTGGCATGAAAATCTCAGGCTTTATCAGTATCACAGATGTAAATAATTTTCCATTCCCATCTGCAGCAACTTCAGCATAATGTGCTTCTCAGTGGCGTCACTGAGTTATTTTGCTGCTTTGTCTCTTGCATTTCCAAATAAGCTCACTACTAATTCTTGGTGGCTTACACCAAATCAACAGCTTCCACATAGGAGGTGGGTGTGTGAAATTGCAAAGGCTCACATGCTTGTTTCCTGCCATCTCCTATCTCCCAGCCTATGCCTAAACCCCAGTGTTCATATTCCACAGCTTTACCATGATAACTCTTAAAAGTTTTCAAGTTTTCATCCTGAATCTTCCCTACTGCAGTTTAAGCCATACTACTTCTTATGTTATACCTTCTGCACAGCTGGAAAACTGCAACAGCCTTTTATAAAGTATTTGAAGGCTACTATTATGCCTGTCCTTCAACTGCCTCTAGCCTTAAACTATTTGCAGGAGTCAACTCTGCAGCAACGCTCTGAAATTTTCAGATTCTCACACAGAAGTGAGGCCATCTCTAAGAGGCATTTTGAAGAAAACTGCACTGTGTGTATTAGGAGAAGGCAATACCAGATGCTTGAGCAGAACTCTGAATGCTTCTTCTGGGAGACCACCACTGTTGCTCTTCTGCAGGAGCACACACAAGGAAACAGACAGCATAATTATTTCAAAACAGTTACTATTCAGCAATGCAAACAATGCATAAATCTCCAAATTCAGGTTTAAAGCTGAAAGATCCTTCTCTGCAGCAACTAAAAATGCAAAATGAAGTTAGGAAAACCATAAATACCATAAATACTTCTCAGAATATAAAGTCATGTTCATAATTTTTGCCTCTGCAACTGAGATGTAGTATCTTAAGTCAATTCAGTAGAAAAACTGCTCAAAATTATTTCATCACACAATCATATAATTGATTTAATTCTCCCTTGAGAAGCTGAATACAGTTGAGGCCTCTATTTTCCAATTTTTAAAAGCACTTCTAATCTAATCTATTACATACATTTCCGAAAGTGTCTATTGCTTCACTTTCTTGGCACAATTTAGACAACAATCACAAGTTAAAAAAATAACATACTGCGCTCCCCATCCCACATCCCAAAGTCTTGGCTTTTGTGGATTCCTCAGTGAACGACCGTCTTTGCCAACTTTTGGGGGGCAATTCCACAAGCACGAGGTCCAACTGTACCAAGTGCTGCGGGACGCCAGAGAAACGTACATCTTTGTGTTCTATTGAATTAAACCGCGTTTGAAGAATGGGACACAAAACTAGGAGAAAGCCGTGGTAAAAGCCCGCTCTGCACGAAAGGTTTACAGAAGTGAAACCCCTCTCTCGCGGGAGAGCCTCTGGGGAGCCTCTTTTTATCACGTACTGCTGAACGCGAGCGCCCCAGCTCGCCGAAGCACTCCCTCCGCACGGCAGAGGTGAACCGGGGGTGAACACCAGCCAAACAGCGGGATTTTCCACTCACTGAACTCCCCCTCCACACCTTTCAGACCCGAACCACACGGAGACACCGTGCCCGAGATCGATGCGCTCGGCCGCTCGGCGGGGCGCCCTGCCCGGCGGGGCGGGGCCGCCTGTCCCGGACACGG